>CM077519.1:30061376-30540572 GCA_039654895.1 Mongoloraphidia duomilia
CTTGCCCCCGTTCAGCCGCAAGCGGAATCAATTTATTGTGATTTATGAAAGATGTATATTAAATTTTAGTTCACGATAATTCCGCAACTTTTTTTATTGTGGCGCTATTAATATACAGTTTTGTATATAAGGCGTTTACATTGGGCCGTAATTTGACTCCTCTATTAAATGTACCACGGCAACACCGTAAGAATATACAGATATCAGTACTAGGCACTATTTTGATTCTTTTCAATATTGTGCAGTAACTCATTTTGGCATTTTGCTGTCAGAGTATATAGATTTCAATACTTGGCACTATTTTGATTCTTTTAAGTACATTGTAGTTTCAGTTCATTTTTGCGTTATATTGATTGGAATTTTTGACAGAATTAGTTTTTACACACTCGATGCGCGTTTCGCTATATTAGCATCCTCAGGAGAGACTTAAAAAAATGTTTTCTCTCTCTTCTTAAAAAGTTAAAATTTGGTACAGGTAAGTAAATGGGTCTTCAGGATTCGAAAAAAAAATCGCAACCTAATATTACCTCCAGGGGCGGTATCCTTAAATGGCATTTTGGATCAATATAGACCCCATAACCATTTAATATGCATTAAATTTGCCCTAAATGCTGATTTTCAAGTTAGTAGTGTGAGACTTTTTCAATGGTTTTATTAAGTTCGACATGACGTATATTTAGATCAAATTTAATTATTGAAATTTGACCCACTACCCGTTATCCAATTGAGTTGAAATTTTGCACACGTGTATAAGTCCAGTGACAATGTAATATAGTATATCTAGATCCAAAATGGCGGACGTCCCAAGATGGCGGCTCACCTTTTTTTTGCAACCCCCTTGACATAGGTATCAAATGAAAGGGTTTCATGAGTAGAATACGGTAAGCTACGTGACGCCATTCTAAATTCAAAATGGCGGACGTCCCAAGATGGCGGCTTACCTTTTTCTTTACAACCCCCTTGACATGGGTATTAAATTAAAAGGGTTTCATGAACAGAATACGATAAGCTACGTGACGCCATTCTAAATTCAAAATAACGGACGCCCCAAGATGGCGGCTTATCTTTTTCTTTGCAACCCCCTTGACATGGGTATCAAACGAAAGGGATTCATGAGCAGAATACGATAAGCTACGTGACGCCATTCTAAATTCAAAATGGCGGACGCCCCAAGATGGCGGGTTACCTTTTCCTTTACAACTTCCATGACATGGGTATCAAATTAAATGGTTTGAGGAGTAGAATACGATAAGCTACATGACATCATTCTAAATAAAAATGGCGGACGCCCCAAGATGGCGGCTTTCCTTTTTCTTTACAACCCCCGACGTATCAAATGAAAGGGTTTGATGAGTAGAATAAAATAAGTTACATGACGTCATTCTAAATTCAAAATGGCGAACGCCCCAAGATGGCGGCCCAATTTTAATTTAAATTTTAATAAAATAGATAACTGGGTTAGCTGATTAATATAAAATTGAAAATTTAGGACTTAGATTTTTCATTTTTGTAAAGTGAAGAATTTATATATTTTTCTATTGTATAGAATTAATAGTATATTGTGTAACAAGCGTGCTAAATACATCTTTATGCGTCAGGCACGATGTTTTCAGCACGAGTAGTAGGAGAGCGCTCACGAACCTTGGCGAGTGAGCATCGCGAGCCGAATACGAGTGCTGAAAACATCGCGCCTGACGCATAAATATTTAGCACACGTGTTGCACACTATACTTTATATAACACATGCATGATTTTAGACTTTAATTGAATAATTTGGGCTTGAGAATAGCCAAGCGTGTAGCGGTGCTGTTGTTTACATGGCGTTGCTATGGTTCCTCTATTACAAGTCCCCAGTTCCCGGGTTCTAGCCCGAGAGCTGGTAAAAGTGTCAATTGGATTTTCAATTTATTATAAAAAAAAAATAATGAATTGAAAATATGAACTGGTGCTAGGCCCAAATAACCTTAGCTGTTGGTGGTCTTTAAAACACAATTTACAATTTAACACTCTTTTTTTATTCTTTGAAAAAAAGCATGGCCCTCTTTTTTGTTTGGCGATCTACTGATGGCTAGTAATATAGCAAAAATCATGGTTACCTTGATTTACGTATAATTTTTATTTTTTTTACTAAAATATTTTTTTTCTCGAAAACTATACAATTTAGAGAAAAAAATATTTACATTTTTTTCATATTATAACATCTAGAATTCATTTATATTTTTTTTACCTATGTTAATACGTGACATTGAGAACGTTTTTTATAATATCTCAGGATCCACTGAACCGATTTGACTCAAAATCTAATCAGATCTAAGTTAAAGGCTGATAAACATAATAGCACAATCGGCATGGCCGTATGTTGTTCCGTTTTTACGATATCGAAGGCGAAAAAATTGACCACATACAGACATCAGTCAGAAAATGATTTTAAACGATTGCTAGGGTCTCAAAACACATACACAAAAAAAAATTGAATAATTTAATGTCACTGACAGAAGTACATCTCATAATAAAAACATTGGGCTCGATACAATATTTATTCACTTTGTTACCATAGTAACCATATTTCATTTATAACACCGAAAAGAGGTACATAATGTTCATTAGATAACGGGTTTTTCAAATGTTTTCCATTATTCATCGAAAAGCATTTCATAATGGATCATGACGTCACTTGTCAATAAACGGTCATTTAAGGTCCGCAAAACTGATACGAAAAAACACTAAAAGCGTGCATGTGTTATATAAAATAATTAATAAAGACTAAAAAGTAGCAAATTAATAACTTAAAAAAAAACTTTTTAAAAAACAATGGTTTTATTTTAAAACAAAATTGCACTAAAAAGTAGAAAATAATTTTTTTTAGTGATTATAAGTTGATCAGAATAGTTTTCAACATTAAATTGTTAAAAGAAAACCATTGGGCATTAAAACATCATAACAGCATCAGTACCTAATATTTTATGAGCGCCCAATGATTTTCTTTTAACAAATGTTGAAAACTATTCTGATCAACTTATAATCACTAAAAAAATTATTTTCTACTTTTTAGTGCAATTTTGTTCCAAAATAAAACCATTGTTTCTTAAAAAGTTTTTTTTTAAGTTATTTTTGAAAATTGCGGATAGTTATTATTGGTACTTAGGTACAGGTGATCCGTCAGCCATTTACTCCTAAACTAATATAGATACAAAAAAAAGTTTTATACAACATTTTTTTAAGTTTATAATTAATAAAGCCGCTAATTTACTTTCTTAAACTTTGTAAAATCAATTAAAAGGTAAAAAAAAAATAAAAACATTATTAATTTGTTTAAATTATAAAGCACAGTATTTTATTTCTAATTTAAATTTATAATTAAAAACTAAACAATTATAAATTAAATTCATTATTTTCTATCGTATTTAAAAAAAATATTTTAACAATACAATATTCTGTTAATATCCAACCTAAACAACGCACAACTACGCATTATATTGATTCCATATACCTAACGTAATAGTGAAAACTTGTGATGTATATAATTTTACGTATTACGCAACATTTTGATTCCTTACACCACAAGACCAAGAAGAGGTCCCAATTAAAATTTATTAATTAAAATATATAAGTGAAATACTTATTATTTTTACTAGTCTTATCTCAGAATAATTATTTGTTTCGTTTCAAAATAAAGCACTAAAAATTGAATTGATTATTTATTCTGATGTACCCTATCCATTATAGCTGAAATATATTGGTAAAGTTTATACAATTTACTCTATTTTTTACAGTACCTAATTAAATTAAATAAAAATTAATGTATTTCCCGATTGTATTAAATTAAAATAATTAATAAAAACTAAAAAGTAAAAAATAAATAAATTAAAATTCTTTTTTTAAAACAATGGTTTTCTTTTAAATCAAAATGCACTAATAAATAACTTAAAAAAAACTTTTTAAAAAACAATGGTTTTATTTTGAAACAAAATTGCACTAAAAAGTAGAAAATAATTTTTTTTAGTGATTATACGTTGATCAGAATAGTTTTCAACATTTGTTAAAAGAAAACCATTAGGCGCTTATAAAATATTAAATACTGATGCTGTTATGATGTTTTAACTCCCAATGGTTTTCTTTTAACAATTTAATGTTGAAAACTATTCTGATCAACTTATAATCACTAAAAAAAATTATTTTCTACTTTTTAGTGCAATTTTGTTTCAAAATAAAACCATTGTTTTTTAAAAAGTTTTTTTTTAAGTTATTTATTTGTTACTTTTTGGTCTTTAATTATTTTAATTCTATACAATAGAAAAATATATAAATTCTTCATTTTACAAAAATGTAAAATTTAAGTCCTAAATTTTCAATTTTATATTAATCAGCTAACCCAGTTATCTAACTTATTAAAATTTAAATTAAAATTGGGTCGCCATCTTGGGGCGTTCGCCATTTTTAATTCAGAATGACGTCATGTAGCTTATCTTATTCTACTCATCAAACCCTTTCATTTGATACGTCGGGGGTTGTAAATAAAAAGAAAAACCGCCATCTTGGGGCGGCCGCCATTTTGATTTTAGAATGATGTCATGTGGCTTATCGTATTCTACTCCTCAAACCATTTAATTTGATACCCATGTTATGGGAGTTCTGAAGTAATAGGTCACCCGCCATCTGGGGGCGTCCGCCATTTTGAATTTAGAATGGCGTCACGTAGCTTATCGTATTCTGCTCATGAAACCCTTTCATTTGATACCCATGTCAAGGGGGTTGCAAAAAAAGGTGAGCCGCCATTTTGGGGCGTCCGCCATTTTGAATTTAGAATGGCGTCACGTAGCTTATCGTATTCTGCTCATGAAACCCTTTCATTTGATACCTATGTCAAGGGGGTTGCAAAGAAAAAAATGAGCCGCCATCTTAAGGCGTCCGCCATTTTGAATTTAGAATGGCGTCACGTAGCTTATCGTATTCTACTCATGAAACCCTTTCATTTGACACCCATGTCAAGGGGGGTGCAAAAAAAAGGTGAGCCGCCATCTTGGGACGTCCGCCATTTTGGATTTAGAACGATTTTAGATATACTATATTGCATTGTCACCGGACTCATACACGTGTACAAAATTTCAACTCAATTGGATAACGGGTAGTGGGTCAAATTTCAATAATTAAATTTGATCTAAATATAAATACGTTATGTCGAACTTAATAAAACCATTTAATTTCTTTATTTTTATTTTAATATCTAAAAATGCCCTTTGTATCATCTTCGTAATGTAAACTGTTGGTAAAAATCTTTTTTTATATATGATAAAACACTAACGCACATTTTTATTGATAAAAAATTAATATAGGAGAGCCTCTGGGGGGTGCCTGCTGCACGGGGCTCTACGCATCAGCGTACTAAGAGTATCGGTAAATCCTTTGCTGTTAGTAATATTTTTTTATAAGAACAAATAATTACACCATTATAACTATTAATTTGATATTTACAATAATGGCAACCATAATTAATTTTAATCGGATAGATTTATTATTTAGGCATAGCTGTTATATATACAAGTAGAATCAAAATATTGTCATCTATGATTAATTCTTTGCATAAAAAAACCGGTTTTCATCTGGCAACACGGTTGGAAGTAAAAAAAATAGCAAGATAAAATATATATTTTTTTATAAATGCAAAATAGTGCTAAATATGAAACTAAAATATACAGCCCGGAGTCATAAAGACTATACTTTATAAAGACGCAAAATATGGCTATAAATAAAAAAATGTATTTTCTACTTTTTAGAATACAAAAATAAAAAGTAGACAGGGGGGTCAAAAATAACTGCAGAAGTCAATATACACACTTAGATTCCTCCTAAACCCACTCCTTCTGGGAGACGTAGGAAGGTTTCAAAGTGAAAGGAATCAATATAGTTATGTAGATGTAAATATATATATATATATATATATATATATATATATATATATATATATATATATATATATATATATATATATTATAACTTGTACTTTCTTTAGGTGGAATCAATGACTGGTAACCCAAGTTATTTAATTCTGAATTTAATCAGCGCGCGACTAGCTCATGCGGCGCTGGGACGTAGGTTCTGAAAATTACCAGTTTAGCTTAAAATTAGCAGAATGAAAATGCCCAAGTTAGGGCTAAAAAATCCAACCACCGACCACTAAAAAAATATTTTGTATTTTTATAAAATCCTCCACCTACCACTCGACACGTAAACAAACACAAACAAAAAAGAATTACGGAAATTGAAAGATAACGTACTCTACAAATCACGAGCCGTTAATTTAGATAAACCCCTACTCAAAACGGTAACTTAAAGACAATACGGAGAAAGACACTAAACCTTTGGATACTAAAATCACTTGGAGACAATTGTCAGTATCCAGAATTAAACCGACTAAAAAGTTGAAAAGGGCGCCAGGACAACTGGACACACATGTACTCACAGGTCGTCCGAACCTGTGGAGATAAGCAAGAAAATATCCAAAAAGGCCTAAAAGCCGTTGACTACTGGGACTAGTAATAAAGGAAGATTTCTTCCGGATCAAAATCCAGAAACAATATCCTGGGAGTAAACCCAGCCAGAACCAGCAGTCCAAAATTAACCAAGAAAACATACACAATAAAAACATACAACATAGATCGATCACGGAACTCTAAAACGAAAATACATGTGGCAATACGAAAACTCAATAAGTTCGCTCAAGGGAACGTATTACCAAACCAAAAAACGAGCAAAAAACACTAAAATCGGGACGACACTTCGATATAGTCGACAATCGCAACAGGACGTATTGCGACATCGCGATTAATTCACACTTAAAATTAAAAGAATAAAAAATTTGAGAACGGGAGGTTTCGTATCCACAGTTTTACAAATAGAAACCCTAAATAGGCGATCTTTAACTATTTTAGTTGACGCCACTAAATCGATACGTTAAATTTTCGGTAAGTTAAACAATAAATCGGTAAGTTAAATATCAGTACGTTAAACAATAAATCGGTACATTAATTTTCGGGACGTTAAATACTAAATCGATACGTTAAATTTCGAGACGATAAATGCTAAATTGTTATACTAAACACGGTACCTGTAAAAAACATAAAAAACACGGAGGAAATATCATTCATAAGAGACGAAAATCGGGAGGGGTGGATCCAATTTCGACTGTAATTTTCATTCAGTAATTAACTCTTTAAAAACGTTGAGATCTGGCAAACACTTTGACGTTTTTGTTTTGTCGCTCGACAAATAATTCTGACAATCTAATTTTAGAATTGTCACATTAAATCGTTACGTTATTGACGGAACGAAAATATGTGCATTAAATAAATATCAAAAAATAGAGAAATCGGGACGTGAGTAATTCGTTAAATTTCGATCTTTGACCCGAGACGACGATTTTCGAGAAACACAGTTAATCGTAAGAAAACACGGAGTTGATGACGTCTCAGACAACTTGCATGAGTTTTAGTATACAATATAAAATGTTTGATGGTTCGTCAATCTTTAAGCGATCTGAATAACACGTTGTTATACTAGCCAAGAACTACCACACCGTAAAATCATCCAGAATAAGATTATTCTGAAGCCGGGATAACGGGAATGTAACGTTTAAATCCAACTAGATTCAAGACACTAAATCCAATACACTATTTTTCTACCTAATTCGACGGCAAAACTACTAGCTAACCACACGTACGACAACAGAATCCAGGCAAGTTTAGGGAATCAATCGGGAATAGGTAATATTAGGTCAGGACCTCATTATCACTGTATAGACAGAACTGCTTAAATTCAGACAACTAATTTAGCCCTAATCATAACCACACTATTTCACCGTTCCTGTAGGAAATCTATTTTGCACGTAACCGTGTTTTTGCAGAAAAAATTGTAAAATTCGTTGCATTTATCATAAAAAATATGCACATTCAAAAGACGACATCCTATCGCAGCCGAAGCTACACCAGATCTGACCAAAACAAAACGACATGTCTGTTCGTTCGTTTTCTCAAGTTCCACGCTAAATTCAAAATCTTTTCGCTCTCTCAATCATCTAGCGTAGACCGACTAGCGCGCTCTCTTACCACCAGCAGCTGGCTTGTCGTCAACCGACCTCGGGGTAGCCTTGTGTGTTATGAAGTCAAATGCATCTTTTTAAAACTGAACGGTCTCTCGCACTCGTGGGTTAATTTTTATTTTAATTAAATTGTAAAATTATCAAGTCATACTAGCTTTACCCGCGTATTAACCTGTTAAATTGTGTTTTAAAGACCACCAACAGCTAAGGTTATTTGGCACCAATTCATATTTTCAATTCATTATTTTTTTTTTTTTTAATAATATATTGAAAATCCAATTGACACTTTTACCAGCTCTCGAGCTGGAACCCGGGAACTGGGTATTAACCTGTTATAATATATATATTATGGCTCTACAAAATTGCAAATTATCGCAATGTTATTTTCCCTATGTTCGATAAAACTGTTTACACAATATAGTACCTACATGAATGTCGTGCCTTGTAATTATTGAATTACTTGTATGCTTCAAAATTTTTTGAAACTCAGTCTGGTTGCTTTTGCGTAATGCCAGAACATACGCTTTTTTGAGAATCAATTCGGTTGCTTTTGCGTGATGCCAGAATATTTTAAAACTCGCAGTCGCAAAAAAAATCATGTAAATCGGATCAGAGGTTCTCGAGTTATAAGCGTACAAAGAGATATACAGACAGAGAAAGCCAAATTGTTCAGGAAGGTATCCGCCATCCGACCGACGCGACGTCAATAATTAGTTACAAGTCCTTTTAACTCAGTAGGCCATGGTTTTTAATCGTAAAAATCAAACATCAGCAGTCAAAAAATTGAAATACTATATTAGTCCAGTCACGAGAGCTTAAAAAGGTAGGTCCACCTTGCGTTTTGAGCAGCAAATGATTTTATTTTTTTGTGTCCTCAAGCATGTTTAGGAGATGTCAAATCCAAATTTGCGACCTCTAAAACAGGACGGGGGAATTTTGGTGGGCTAAAAACCACGATTTTTTTGCACTTTTCTCGGTTTTTTGCTTATAACATAAAAACGGCTTGTCCTATCAAAAAAATGGCCCTATTAAAAATTAAAGGGCACAAAATTTACTTCTAAATGCACTAGTCAAATATGTTTTTGTTCCGATTTTTACCGACTCTACAGAACTTACAAAAACAAAAATAAAATGTTTTTTTGTTTGAAGGCGCTAATCTCAGGAATTACCAGTCTGTAAAAGAAGCAAAGTAGTAATCAATGAGACCCTATACGAGTTTTTTAAAAATTCAATCCTAAAGGGTGAAAACGGGAGTGTAGGATTTATTG
Organism: Mongoloraphidia duomilia; assembly: GCA_039654895.1. Taxonomy (NCBI): domain Eukaryota; kingdom Metazoa; phylum Arthropoda; class Insecta; order Raphidioptera; family Raphidiidae; genus Mongoloraphidia; species Mongoloraphidia duomilia. Next base: position 30,070,740 of record CM077519.1, read on the forward strand.
CAATAACAAAAAATACTACATTCACGTTTTACCCCCTTTGGGATTGAATTACAAAAATATATATAATAGCCTATAACCTTCCTTAATAAACGGGCTATCTAACAAAAAAATTTTTTTTCAAATCGGACTGGTAGTTCTTGTGATTAGCGCGTTCAAACAAAAAAAAAAATCTCTTTTTTTGTTTGAACGCGCTAATGTCAGGAACTACAAGTCCGATTAAAAAAAAATTTTTTTTTTTGTTAGATAGCCCGTTTATTAAGGAAGGTTTAGGCTATTCGAGTTTTTTTAAATTCAATCCCAAAGGGGGTACAACGGGGGTGTAAGATTTTTTGTTATTACAAAAAATCTTACTCCCACGTTTTACCCCCTTTGGGGTTAAATTTAAAAAAAACTCGTATATCCTATAATCTTCCTCAGTAAACGGGCTATCTTACAAAAAAAATTTTTTTTAATCGAACTTGTATTTCCTAAGATTAGCGCATTCAAACAAAAAAAAATAAACTCTTTTTTTGTTTAAACGCGCTAATCTCAGGAACTACAAGTCCGATTTAAAAAAACATTTTTTTGTTAGATAGCCTGTTTATTGAGAAAGGTTTTAGGCTATTCGAGTTTTTTTTTTAATTCAATCCCAAAGGGGGTAAAACGTGGGTGTAAGATTTTTTGTAATAACAAAAAATCTTACACCCCCGTTTTACCCCCTTTGGGATTGAATTTAAAAAAAAACTCGAATAACCTAAAACCTTCCTTAATAAACAGGCTATCTAACAAAAAAAAAAATTCTTTTTAATCGGACTTGTAGTTTCTGAGAATACCGCGTTCAAACAAAAGAGTTTATTTTTTTTTTGTTTGAACGCGCTAATCTCAGAAACTACCAGTCCGATTGGAAAATTTTTTTTTTTGTTAGATAGCCCGTTTATTAAGGAAGGTTATAGGCTATTCGAGTTTTTCAATAGTTAAAAGCTTGAAAAAATGCTTTTTTTTCATTTTGGTAAATTTTGGCGATTTTCTAAGTTCTGTAGAGCCGGTAAAAATGGGAACATAAACATATTTGACTAGTGCATTTTGAAGTAAATTTTGTGCCCTTTAATTTTGAATTGGACCATTTTTTTTGATAGGACCAGCCGTTTGTATGTTATAAGCAAGAAACCGAAAAAAGTGCAAAAAAACCGTGGTGTTTAGCCCACTAAAACTCCCCCGCCCTGTTTTAGAGGTCGCAAACTTGGATTTGACATCTCCTAAACATGCTTGAGGACACAAAAAAATAAAATCATTTGCTGCACAAAACGCAAGGTGGACTTCCTCTCGTGACTGTACTATATTAGAATATCGCAATATAAGACAGAGCATACACTATCTTCCAATTTCCATATCTCACTGTGCAACAGACAAGGATAACCGAAACAAGTTTAATTTGCATATAAATCTGTATAAAAAAACTGTGTTGACACAATATTATACTTAAAATTTATATAGAATTTTGTCCTCTTTCGTTTAAGACAGGTTTCGAATCGATCTGACTGAAATTGAGCAAACTATAAGCAAAAACCACCGTTTTTTCTAATTTGCTTCCCTCTGGGGCCAAAATTCAAAAATCGGGCGACGTTAGGATCAAATAGACCCAGGGGGGAATCGAACAAAAAAACGTTTTTTAAAATCGGTTAAGCCATTTGGGCTGTACGACTGATACAAAAAACCGTTACAGACTCACAGATTTACAGACAAAGCGAATGTATATAAGCGCTTCTAGCTTCGCTTAGGTCGCACTTAAAGCCTTATAAGATAGAAATTTGTCACAAAATTTTATTTTAAGCGCTATAACTTTTTTCTTTCAATTTTAACTGAAAAACAGATATGTTTTTGTAGAAGATTTCTAACGAATAATTTTCATTCATACTTTTTTAATTTCCTTTATTCTGAAGGGTTTTACTGCGCTGCGAAGGGATCAAAGTGACAGACCCATTTGTGAGTATATACAGGGTGTCCAAGACTTGCGTTGTTGGCCGATATATTGATTTTGGGTGAAAATAGAAAAAAAGTTTAAATACAAAAGTTGTATAAATGTTAATGGTGTATAACCTAAAAATATTTTCAATTATACAGCCTGTCCCAGTTACGTGTGGCAGATCAAAGTTATGTTTTTTTTAACCAAGCACCCTATTTTTATTAGTTTTTTCAATTCTGCACCTAAATGTGAATAGCAATTGTAAGGGAAGCCATGCTCGAAAATTCAGTAATTTTTGAGTTATTCAAATTTTTTAGAAATTTTTGACACGTGCAGACCTTTACCTAAAATTCGACATAGCCAAAACAGAAACCTTTATCAAACTGAAATTTTGAGGATCACTAGATAATGGACGGGCAAATCAATGTCTGTCCTAAAAAAATGAAATTATTATACAGTGTGTTCAAAATAATGTATTTCTTTTACCTAACTTCAATCACGTGTAACTTTTGATTGTTAAATACAACGAGGTTATTATTTTGCTGGAATTGTATTCTTTAGGATATTTACTAACACTTTTATTAAGGGTTGTCCATACCTACACCAAATATTTTAATACGAAAATATTTGGTTTAGGTATGGACAACCCTTAATAAAAGTGTCTGCACATGTCAAAAATTTCTAAAAAACTTGAATAACTCAAACATTACTGAATTTTCGAGCATAGCTTCCCTTACAATTTCTATTCACATTTAGGTGCAGAATTGAAAAAACAAATAAAAATAGGGTGCTAGGTTAAAAAAAAACATAACTTTGATCTGCCACATTTAACTGGGACAGGCTGTATAATTGAAAATATTTTTAGGTTATACACCATTAAAATTTATACAACTTTTGTATTTAAACTTTTTTTCTATCTTCAACCAAAATCAATATATCGGCCGACAACGCAAGTCTTGGGCATCCTGTAGATTTATTTTGACAACTTATTACGTTTTTTATCATATTATATATATTTTAATATTATTTTAGTGTTTTACATAATTATTTTACAAACTCATTTCCACACTATCATGGAGGTAAAGTTAACATCTGATATGCTTTATTTTAAATGGTGCAAGGTGCTGTGAAATGAAATTCCTTGAATAATAAAATATATTAGTTTCTTAGATTTTTAAAAATAAATTTAAAAAGCTCCAGTTCCCTTTGAGCTATTCAAGTTAATTTTTTGTCGTTGCAAAAGCAACTGTAGTGCAGCTTGTGGGTGTCGCAAGGCCTGATAAAAATGTTCTGCTGTGTGCGAAAATTGTTCTGGTGAAATAGGTTGAGAGCCAGGCGTAAATTTATATAGCTCATTTGTGACAGGATGAAATTTTCAGGGAAGGTAGTATTTAGTATGACAAAGAATAAGTGCTAGGGTTGCCTCGTCAAATCCTGGTGCGACGGCCGGGAGGAGCTCACTTCCGGTTCAAAATACACATATTTCATTAGCTCATAATTATCTTTTCTCATTATATGACAGCATACAATTGACGCCATATTCTAGATCTCGAAGAGCTGTATTGAAATACATAGGGTTGCCTAAGGAAATTTTGGTTAACACATTGAAAACTTATAAATTATATTGGTTTTTTTGACATTTTTAAAGCTGTCAATTAAAATTATGTATATATGTATATATTGTAACCGTTCTGAAATGAGTTATCGGCTTTGTGTTTGGCAAACATTCATACGCATGTCTAATTATGTATAACTTTATGTTTTCAACGCATTTGGTTTCTAACTCATATCCGTAGAATGACGCAGGAATTGCCTGAATCTGGTATTGACAATTTCCCCAAGAATTTATATATTTTAGTGTAGCAATTTTTTATTTTTCAACGTAATTCAACGTGCAACTCTTATATAAATTAGTATATTTACTTGAAGGTCGTAGTAACCTGTAATAAAAGTTTTAAAAAAGGTGGTTTGGGGTTTGTTTCGAAAAGAGAAAAAAGGGAAAATAATTTACTATAATAAAAGAAAAAACCGTTTGATTTGTGAGTCAGAACTGTCAATCTTCACTATGACAACTTTTCAGCAACTATTTTGTTGCCCTCTTCAGGCCTAAAATTGCATTATTAGAGATTTTAGAGGACAGTATGGCTCAGTTGGTAGCGTCGCGGCCTCTGAATCAGACTGTCGTGGGTTCGAGTCCCACCTCTGCTCATGGATGTTTTGTGATGTTATTAAGTTTTAAGTTATATGACCTAATGACCTAAGTTGTCGACGCGTCTATAATCCACAATAAATAAAATAAATACATTATTAGAATTATGTAATTTTAGGCCTGAAGAAGGCAACAACATTGCCAAACATTGCCATAATAAAGATTGACAATCTTGATTCACAAATCAACCGGTCTTTTAATTTTATCATATTACATACGTGAGTGATCAACATGAGTTTCAATATAATTTACTATAGGTACATAAAACTATTCAAAAATGTATCCGAACAAAGGCAATAACATTTTATGAATTATTATTAAATTACTCATTCTAAGTATACTTATATTAACGTGCTATTAAAATATTTATTTATTTTTTTTTACAATAATATGTAAACAAAAGGTAGTTTAAAGTAGTTGCTTTGAAAAAAAGTCAAGAAAATCATGAAATAAAAACTATATATATATTTTTTAATAAAGGTATCTCTTTATGCCAGTTAAATAATAGAAAATAATTTACATCATCGAATGCGAAATATTTTTTTTTTTGGAAATTGAATTTTTAACATTTTTAATATAGGTAAGGTTCTAAAAAATATCACATTAATAATTTTTCAATAAGAAAAAAAAACAATACATAATAATCCATCTGTTTAAAAAAAAAAACGGCATGATACATTACGCGCTGATAATGTTAGTAAAAAAACTATAATTATTGACCACGTAGTTTCAAAATGCAATAACAAATAACATTTGGCGAAGTTCCATTCAAACGATTTTACACCCGTACCTAAAGATGTTTCACATCAAAAATTTAAATTTTTGAATATACTGATACTACTTTACAAAATGTATAAATTTTATTTTTCATGATACAGGATTTAATTATTATATTTTATCCAATTTTGAGCAGTTATTAACAATTTGTAATTTTCGAAATGTCATTTTCTTAAAAACTATGGTTACCATGTTGGACTAAGGGCGACTTTGTAATTTTGAGCTGTTTCAATTTATACATATATACATATACATATAAAAATTGACATTTTGCACCGGAAGTGGCTTATCCCGGCCGTCGCACCAGGATTTGACTAGGCAACCGTAGCGCTTTTTCTTTGTCATAATTAATACTACCTTCCCTGAAAATTTCATCCTGTCACAAATGAGCTTCATATATTAACGCCCGGCTCTTGGTCTAAAACTTGTTCTTGTAGTAATGTAATGGAAATGGAAATTTCAAAATTAATGAAGCCGAGATGGACGACGAACTTCCAACTTTGACGCAATTGCACTTTGCTATTATTCCTCAGTAGTTTGAAATAAACCCAGTAATTGATCATGAATCGCAGCCAGGTCCTTCAAAAAGACAAAGAATGGAATAAATAAAACAACAACACTTCGTGGATTAAGCCTTTAGGGTTACCACATTAAAAAAATGCGCCGCCAAACTTTAACCGCAATGGTAATGCGGAAATGAGTTGTAAAATAATTATGTAAAACAATAAAACAATTTAAAAATAAAAATACGATGATAAAAAACGCAAAAAGTTGTCGAAATAAATCTATAATATACTCACAGATGATCTGTCACTTTGTTCATTTCGCAGAACAGTAAAACCCGTCAGATTAAAGGAAATTTAAAAAGTATGAATCAAATTATTCGTTATGAACGCGTCTACAAAAAACCTATGTGTTTTTCTGTTGAAATCGAAATAAAAAAAGTTATAGCGCTTAAAAGACAATTTTGTGACAAATTTCTATCTTCTAAAGCTTATCTTTTTATTTATTCAATTTACGACAAAAATTTTCTCTAGTAAAGTTGTAGAAAATTCGATTCTAAACAAAAAACCTGTACACATTTTCTGTTAGATGTACCGTTACAGAGATATACTGCAAAAACTGTTAGCACCCCTTTTTCGAGATGGTCACCGACCTCGAAAAAAACAATTTTAAACTTAAACCACCCCCCGCTTCGCAACAAAAAAAAATCTTGTCCTACCCAAAATGCAAACCTATGTCTATTTGTCTATTCATTTTCAAGACAGACTAATTTGAAAATATTCACAACAAAATAAAAAACGCGGGTCGCAGTGCCAAACCCTGCCGACAATATAGTGTATTTGCGAATACAGGCATTGTGACTTTATTATGTGAACTTAAGTTTGTTTTTGGACACAGCACCACCTATGTGAAATCTGATATCACAGTCTTATGTCCCCCTTGACACTCTATAACTTTTGTATAAAACATTTTTTATGGTTTGTACCGTTTACGAGATATTTCACTGCATTGTTTAAGATGTGCCACCCTGTATATGGCAAATACACTAATAAGTAAATATGGTCCTGACCATTTGCAAAATCGGAATTTCTCCCGACCGACCAATCACAACTCAAGAAACAAAGGAACACGAGCTGATTACGCACACAGGTTACTCTATCTTGAAAATGAATAGACTATATAATATTTCTATGGACAATTTCTTTTTCGTTGCTCGTAGTACAAGAGTCATATTTTCATTTCAGTTGATAAGATATAACTTTTATCTTAGTGTTTTTCAAACTTTCTCAAACCACGACCTCTCTAGTCTCTACAAGCAAGAAAAACAAATTAATCCTCTTATCCCAAACTCTATCAGAAAAATCTAAAATCAATTTAATAAAAAAAATAGATGTAGTTGGGTACTAGGGATTGCAATCCAGAAAACCGAATCCAGTAATCCGGAGAATTCGGTATCAATTGACTGTCTTCCGGATTTAGCACCACCTATGCGGATCCGGCAAACCCGTAAAAAAATTGCGCAAAAAAGTGTTTCTGTGCAAAATACTCACAAAATACTTACATGAAAAAGTCTTGTATGTAAAAAAAATATTTTTTACTTAAAAAAAATGTTATTGTATCTCGAAATTTTGACTTGAAAAATTATTTTTTTTATCAAATCGACTATTTCATCATTATCAGTCGATTTACACCAAAAAATCGATTATGCAGTATATTTACATCATTGAATGAGGTACAGTTCAAAAACATTTTTATTTTAATGAAAAAACCTTAAAACGCTGATATTATTTACAAAAAAAATACTTTTAAATTCGCTAAAATGAACTGTTTTACGCTAGAAATATCATTTTACATAAAAAAGTCTTACATTGAAAAAAAATTGATTTATATTTAAAGATTTTTAACTTCCCGCTAAGAAAATTAAAAATTTTCAAAAATAGGAAGTTATTGATTTCACCCCGATTTTCGGAAATCGAGTTTTCATCAGATCTCGAGTTTTGTGATTCTAGGAAGCTATTCTGACCATTTTTACGATGATGTCTGTATGTGTGTGTGTGTATGTAAACCTCTCATAACTTTTGAACAGCTTGACGATCGAATCGCGATTTGCGGCATTCGAAAGGGTTCCACTGAACTTAGATTTCCTGAAAATTTGAACCGATTCGGCCCAATAAAATTTGAGAAATTCCAAAAAAACCGAAAAAAAAGTTGTTAAACGATGTTTTTTCAAAATAACTTCTAAAGTATTGTGCCGATTGATTTCATAATCTAATCAGCTCTTTTCCTCAGAAAACTGCGTCAAATGCCGCTAAGCGGATCAAAATCGGTTAATCCGTTCGAGAGATATCGTAGTCAACAGATTTCGAAAAAAGTGTTTTTTCAAAATAATTTCTCAACCAATCGATTTTGCACCTCTTACAATATTTTTAGAGCTTAAAAAACTGCGTCGATTGCTTTTAGGTATATTATCAAGTGCTTCGAACTCAAAGCGCTTGAAAATAGCAGGAAGTTCCAGGGATGGCCTGCAGGGTCAACCGATTTACAGATTTTTTTGATTATTATTGTTGACCGTTAATTGTTGATTATAAATAATTGTTAATAACATTGATTTAAGATTTTCTAGTCAATAAATATTAACGGGTTTTTTTTGTTAAATTTCAAAAACACTCACTTGATTACCTTTTATACCGCTGATTTTGAGTAATTGCAAATTATTTTTGATATGAATAGAAAGATATGTATAATAAGCACCGAATCCGGCCAGATAGTGCCAATCCGGCCGGACTGAAAATCGTGCCAGATTGCAATCCCTAGTAAATACACACTTAATTTTTAATATTTTACGCGTTATTTCGTGTGGCGGGCGGGACAATAAAATACTGATCAAACGTTTTTTTGTTATTTCTCTTTATAGCTACCCCCTTGGAATTGCTTCAAGACCATCCAGGTAGTCGCAACCCACATTTTAGAAAGCAATGCTTTAGTCTATCTTATCGACCGTTAGAGTAGCAACGTTTCTGTCTCTCGATTTTAGCAAGGCTCATTTCTCTAAATCTCCTCTCTTTTTATGGCATAGTAGGCATGCGGACGGTCTGACTTGCGAAAGACGTTGTGTTTACCTGTGAGAGTAGCATCTATGCAGTAGGGTGTTCCATTTTTCCAAGGTTTCGATTTTCCAGTGACTTTGCTCGAATCCTTGATCCTACTAATGTAAAAGATATGTGTGCAAAATTTCATCCAAATCGAATAATATTTAGGGGTTGCGCACTTTGACCACTTTTATCTATAACTACAGAAATTGCTAAAATGTTTGTGTGTTGTAGGTACTTATTGTGCTTCTTTTATCTTTTCTATGTAATAAAACTTAAAAATGAATACAAAATGTTAAAAATAACCACAAAACACCAAATCATTAGCCCTAGCGGTTAAAAATGATGTAAAATACCTCCTATTATCAGAAAAACTTAACGGTCCATTGACTTTCATTGGACCGTTTTTTACATTATTTTTAAGCGCTAGGTAGTCTATAAATAAGTAGGTAATACTTTTTAGTCTTTAGATTTAATCATCTCCTCACACCAAAGGTGCCATCATGATTTTGTTAGGTAAACAGCTTATAATATAATATAGGTATAGCTGAACTTTGGCTTTTGGTGTTAACCAATAAAAATATTATTATTATTAAAAATGAGTTGTAAAAAAAAGGAGTTTGACTATTCGAAAAAATGCCTAGTGGTGAAGTTCTATAAGCTCGGCTCCCTTCTAGAGAACAGGTGCTTTTATTATTCATCTACTATCACAAAGATATAAAAGAAACGCTCGTTGCTGCCGCTAAGCCGACAAGTATTAAACTACAGGAAGTGTGGAAGAAAGCAAATATCCCCGTCAAGATAGAGGAAAATATCAAAGCTGGCATACAGAAGTCATATAAGGAATACCAAAATCTAGGTAAAGAAAAATCGAGAAACACGGACAAAGCAAATATGTAGCGGGAGGTTTACAAAGGTGATCTTGTCGAGCTGTTTGATATTTCTAGGCAAAACGTGATTACCATGAATAGTCTATAAGAAGAAGATAAAGCATTCCTTATCACACAGAGAGGATCGTATGAGTTCATCAGTAAGTGGTGTAGATACCATACACCGAGCTCCTACAAATTCACCACTAGGTACTTTTTCAAGTAGCCAAACTCTTTTTCTACTCGGTACTCATTTTTAATCATAAAGAGTGACGGAACCTTTGGTGTGCGGAGATGATTAAATCTAAAGACTAAAAACTATTACCTACCTATTTATAGACTACCTAGCGGTTAAAAATAATACCTTCTATTAGCAGAAAAACTTAACGATCTATTGAAAGTCAACCGTTAAGTTTTACATTATTTTTAACCGCTAGGGCTAGGTAGTCTATAATAGGTAGGTAATAGTTTTTAGTACAACACAAAAATTTTAGCAATTTCTGTAGTGCGCAACCCTTAAATATTATTCGATTTGGCTGAAATTTTGCACACATCTTTTACATGAGAAGGGCCAATCATTCGAGCAAAGTCTGCAATAATTTCACATTTTTATTTTTACCCTACAAAATGAAACACCCTACTATGCAGGTGAATAAATTATAAAATTATATAATAGCTTTACTTATCGACCATACTCTTCGAATACACTCTGTCTGGGATTAATTTAGCCACGAAATTTCTGTCCGGTAAATTAACTATGGTTTGTCTGATAGCTAAAAACGAACATTAAACTTTCAGCTTTGCTAAAATTACTTAAAAATGATTTCTTTATTTAATTATAAATCAGGGTCTGGCACGGTTTTAACAACGATGAAACCGTCAGGCAATAATGAATTAATAAAAAATGGTATAAACTGAAGTAATGCTATTATCATATAATTTTGCAATTTTTTCACCGACATAGCTGCTGCTACTCTCATAAGTAAACGCTACGTCTCCCACCAGCCAGATGGTCTGCATGCCTACTAAGCCATAAGGGATGAGAAACAGAAAAATGAGCCTTTGTAAAATCACATGTTTTCCGACGTTGGCTCTTAGATTATAACCACCAATGGATCCATTAACATTTATCATCGGCTATGACGAGTCGACAATTCGAGGAGGAGGTGATTTTATACAAGAAAGATCGGGTACTATCAGTCTTGCGTCTTTCAAATACGGATGCTGTGAGGCTTGCATTGCAGACAGTCTCTTCATCGGGTTGCATACTATTAAACCCTGAAACGAAAAGGTAGTATAAACACAATCAATAAAAAACGACACGTTTTTAAATGACAATGTCACCTTAAACAAATCTAAGCCATCATCATCTAGATAAGGTACGACGTCTTCCAAAGATTTGGGTATCCATTTCGGAAACAGCGTTTTATAATCCGGTAGTTGAGTTACTCCGGGCCACGTGTTTTCATCCGGCGTTCCCAATGTTCGGAATATTCTGAATAGCTGATCGATTTCGGAATCGCCTGGAAAAAGCGGTTTTCTTGAAAACTGTAATCATTAAAAAAGTGAATTATTAACTTCCCATTGGAAGTTGTTGAAATGGTTCCGATTTTTTTTTTAATTTTAAATTGAACAGTTTTAATGCTAACCATTTCTGCGAATATGCATCCCAGACTCCAAACATCCACCGAAGTCGCATAAAACTTCGTTCCTAGTAATATTTCCGGAGACCGGTACCAAAGCGTGACGACTTCGTGCGTGAAACTCCTGACGGGTAAACCGAGGTCCCTTGCTAAACCGAAATCGGCTAATTTTATGTAGCCCTTCTTATCAATCAACAGGTTCTGCGGTTTCAAGTCTCTGTGCAGCACTCGTTTCATATGACAGTACGCTAGAGCCCCCAGCAATTGTTTCATATAACTCTGAATTTTAAATAACAAATGCAGATCATTTCACAGCTTGTCGATCACAAATTAAGTTTTGTAATTTAAGCAAATTATAGATTTTAAATACGTGCAACTTTGACCTAAAATTGGCAACAAACAACACTAGCGCCACGCAGGGTGCTAAAAAGTTTTGACATATTTCAAATACTATATGGTTCAGTAGAAATAAAATACTTCTCCAGAAAATATCTGATAGATAGTAATGTGGTGTTAAGAATTATGGTGAGCTAAGTTGAAAACGTATTTGCGTTCACTTCTGCGCATGACATCATTTGGAGTGCAAAATACAAATCTGCTTATCTGAGAGACTACGTTGCTAGAAAAGAGAGTTATGACATACAATAAAAGATAGCAATAAAAGATATTTTGTCTCAATATTTCCAAGAAATACACCCTTTTTTAACCCAACTTGATAAAAACAATTGAGCTGGTAAAAAAATGTCTCTACTCTTAGTCACGTACCTACTCTATTCGTCTTAACTTGAACGCAAATTCAGAGTGTGTCATTTTAAAATTAATTAGCAATAATATAAATATACTCCACTATTAATTACAACAAATAATAAAATACAATTTTTCTTTAATTGAACCTGGATATGACACTGAATTGCATTCGTCTGAATTACACAATGATCAAGCTACAAATAATCCTAAAAATCTTTCAGATTTACTAAACAAAAACAAATTTTCTGATATAATAAATTATAAGTTTTATTTGTTGAGCCATTTTAGAAAATGGATACAAAACGTCAGTATAGGTACAGGTTTAAAAAAAATTTGCAATATTAAAATGTAAATAATTAATTCGATAACAAGTCGTTTATAGCATATGGCACTATGTTAATTAATATGTATTGTAAATTGTTTCAGTTTTTTCTCGAAGTCGCTTGATTCATTTATACTCTTTGGTAGACGCACAAACCACTTAGTATATAGACGTTTCTCCTAAATGGAAGCCGTTTGTTTCAGTTCTTAACTCTACCTTCCGGTCAAGAGATGCCGTGTCTAATAGTTTTTGTCTATTTTTGTCTTGCAGAAAACTGCATTATCTTCTTGGTAGACTTAGTTCTTTCATCCACAGTATCCAACGTGTTATTTAGGTGATTTTGGTCCTCTATAAACTTATTAACGCATTGATGTATAAAGTTGACAGGGTAATTATTAGCTTTTAAGATATTTTCAACTTTCTTAAAATTGTCCTGTCAACTTTATACATCAATGCGTTAATAAGTTTATAGAGGACCAAAATCACCTAAATAACACGTTGGATACTGTGGATGAAAGAACTAAGTCTACCAAGTTTTATGTTAGATTTCCATTTGTGAAGAACTTGTCTTATAAGATCAACAGATTATTTTCGAACACAAATATTAAGTTGGTGTTTTATAACTTAAATAAATTGGATAAGTTATTCACAAGACTTAAAGATAAGACGCCTATCTCACATCAATCTAATATTATTTATAAAATACCTTGTGAATGTAATAAATGCTATGTGGGGCAAACAAAACAGTTATTAAAAAATAGAATTTAACAGCACAAAATGGACTGTAGAAACATAAACTTATTAAGTGATAATAAGACGGCGTTGTCATCTCATCATTTCGACACTGGGCATAAATTTCTTTTCAATGAAGTTCAAATATTAGATAAAGAGTCAAATTGGAAGAAACGCAATATCAGTGAAATGTGTTTTATTAGAAAAAACAATTCAATCAATTATAGAACAGACACTCAAAATTTAAGTAGTCAGTATAATTATGTTATGAAATTATACTAACATTTGTATTATTATTATTATTGATTGTTAAAATTTATAGTCAACATAATTTGTTGCCATGTTTTTGTCTTATGTACCCTATCTTATGTTAATTGCTATGGTTAGTAATTAATATTAATTTTCATAAATATTGTTATTTTTATGTACTTGAAAAAGTCTAAATATATAGACGAAACGTCGTACATTTAATTAAATAAATCCAATATTTTGTCCACTATCCTGCGATTTTTCTTAATTTTATTATAATCACGATGGACACGATTTCTAATATAAATAATCAAAGCATTTTTAAAAAACATGTAATAAGTAATGTCTAAGCAAATAAATGTATAATATAATTTAGGTCTATTTTTACTTCCCACCTCTACTATGGTAGGGAAGTAATGGATTTAGTCCGAAAAAAATATTCCGAGATTTTAACAGATTTCACGTTTTGAGACCCTAGCAATCGTTTAAGATCATTTTCTGACTGATGTCTGTATGTGTGTGTGTGTGTGTTTATGTGGTCAATTTTTCGCCTTCGATATCTTAAGAACGGAACAACATACGGGCATGCCGATTGTTCTATTGTGTTTATCAGCCTTTAACTTAGATCTGATTAGATTTTGAGTCAAATCGGTTCAGTGGATCCTGACTTTATAGAATTTTTTTAACTCCCATAATTTACACCAAAATGTTGCAAATTTATGCAGCATTCGATTTGTTATCATTATTTTTAGTTCGTATTTATGATTTTCAAGACACGATTATAAAATAATACTTTTTTAAGGGTTAAAATTGCTACCACGGATTTAGGTTCTTCGAATTGAACATGTTCTTTATTCCGTGCTATACCACGTAATTTTGTTCAAGCAATAATAAGAAGAGACCATATTTACGGCGCGGCGTAATAATTCATATTTGATTAAATGTGATTGATAAGTAATAAAAAAAACCGCCTATTTTTGCAAGTAAAATAACAACTTTAAAAAAGTATTAAGGAGACTAGTTGAAACAATAAAAATAATTCGTAATTTTGATGTTTTTACGTTCCTCTTTTTGTAATTTGAAATGAAGGTAAAATAACGGGAACAAGGAACCTTATCCTGTACAATAAGTAAACCAAATTGACAAATAATAATCATACGTTATATAACACAAAATTTTACAGATTGACCACAAGCGATTTTTAGTGAATTTTTAAACGAACCAACTGCTTTAAAAGTTCACCAAAAATTGGTTGGGGTCAATCTGTATAATTTTACCATAATGAAATAACACCGGTAAAGAAGATTAAAACTATGGATACTAAAATCTAAATCAATAGCCATAGACTTCTGAAAGTAACAGGTAATAAATTTTCCGAAATCGGAAAATTTATTAAGTCTATGGTTATTGGTTCAGAATTTAGTACCTACCGACCTATATTATTTTGTTATATATAAGTAATGTATGACTATATTATTTCTTAATTTAGTTTGGTTTGCTGTGGTAAGAAGTATTTAACTAAACTCGTTATTTTTAACAACTTTATAATTTTATTTAATTTGCTGATTATAAATTACATTAAAAATGCCAAACAAAAATTATACGAAAGAAGAACTCGCGGCAGCTCTCAGTGATATAAATAATCAAAAATTGAGCATTTATAAGGCTGCAAAATTATACAAAATACCTGAGCAGACACTCCGGGACAAGATAAAGAATAAATATACAAAACAAGATGGAGCAGGTAAACCAACTGTACTGACTGCCGCAGAAGAAGAGCTTCTTGTAAAATGGGTGAAGAAACTTGCTGAGTGTGGATTCCCCGTCAGCAAACAACAATTTTTGTTTTCAGTGTCAAAATTAGTAGATGAACTTGGCCGTCAAAATAATTTCACAAACGGTGTACCCGGAAGACATTGGTATGAAGGATTTTTATCACGAAATCCTTCAATTTCTCATCGAGTAGCTCAGCCACTTACAACCGAAGAAAAAATAAGAGGATGGTTTGAAATTTATTTTTTAATTAAATTTCCATTTTTATAATCTGAAACCTTTATATTTATTATATAGGCCGGAATTAGGGACGTGTTACCACGTAATTAGTTATGTCGAGAAATTTTTACCACGGAATTAGAGAGATTTGCAGGCATCGTTAATTTTGTAAACATTAATAATTATTCGAATTATTATCCTTAAACACAAATTGAAAACTCATCCTAACTGATCGATTTATATAGTAAAATATTTTTCACGAATTTTCATTTCATTATTTAAACGAAAAAAAATCAAAACCGCAAAAAAATCCTTAGTACCCCGGAATTATGTACGTTTACCTTATTATTATTGATTGTTAAAATTTATAGTCAACATAATTTGTTGCCATGTTTTTGTCTTATGTACCCTATCTTATGTTAATTGCTATGGTTAGTAATTAATATTAATTTTCATAAATATTGTTATTTTTATGTACTTGAAAAAGTCTAAATATATAGACGAAACGTCGTACATTTAATTAAATAAATCCAATATTTTGTCCACTATCCTGCGATTTTTCTTAATTTTATTATAATCACGATGGACACGATTTCTAATATAAATAATCAAAGCATTTTTAAAAAACATGTAATAAGTAATGTCTAAGCAAATAAATGTATAATATAATTTAGGTCTATTTTTACTTCCCACCTCTACTATGGTAGGGAAGTAATGGATTTAGTCCGAAAAAAATATTCCGAGATTTTAACAGATTTCACGTTTTGAGACCCTAGCAATCGTTTAAGATCATTTTCTGACTGATGTCTGTATGTGTGTGTGTGTGTGTTTATGTGGTCAATTTTTCGCCTTCGATATCTTAAGAACGGAACAACATACGGGCATGCCGATTGTTCTATTGTGTTTATCAGCCTTTAACTTAGATCTGATTAGATTTTGAGTCAAATCGGTTCAGTGGATCCTGAGATATTCAAAAAAACGTTCTCAATGTCACGTATTAACTTAGGTAAAAAAATTTATAAATGAATTCTAGATGTTATAATATGAAAAAAATGTAAATATTTTTTTTCTCTAAAATGTATAGTTTTCGAGAAAAAAATATTTTACTGAAAAAAATAAAAATTGTACGTAAATCAAGGTAACCATGATTTTTGCTATATTAAGCTAGTCATCAGTAGATCACCAAACAAAAAAGAGGGCCATGCTTTTTTCAAAGAATAAAAATTAAATTGTGTTTTAAAGACCACCAACAGCTAAGGTTATTTGGGCCTAGTCAAAGAATAAAAAAAAAAAAAAAGAGTGTTTATTTTTTGCAAATATTTACTAGGTGGGAAGTATAGGACTGGTCATCAGTCGAATTTTTTTTTATTGCTTTAAATTGTAACGTACCATATAATATTATTATTAAGTTATGTATTATATTTATATACAATGCTAAATTCCTTGTAATTTTAAAAAATTAATTTTTTTGTACATTTTGTGTTTGTTTTGCCTTTTAT
This sequence comes from Mongoloraphidia duomilia, assembly GCA_039654895.1. NCBI lineage: Eukaryota > Metazoa > Arthropoda > Insecta > Raphidioptera > Raphidiidae > Mongoloraphidia > Mongoloraphidia duomilia. The sequence goes on from CM077519.1 coordinate 30,087,314, forward strand.
CTCATGTGTAAGCAATAAATTATGATTACATCTGTATGAAAAACAGTGACATCACATTTGAATTGCCGCCAAAATAGATTTAGTTCCGAGCAACCAAGGTTAGTAGAGTATAGGTTGCCTCATTCCGATAGATAGTAGTGGGGGGATGACGTCACTCAGAATATACCATGCTTGCTCACTTCAGTAGAAAAGATCAGACGATGGACGCTGCTAATTTTTGGAAATAAAAATCATAGTAACCATGGTAGTGTGATATGTTTTTTCAATACCTAATAGAAACATGATTCTTCTGTTAGTGAAAAAAATATGATAAGTTGTCAATTTTGCGATAGCTGTTAAAAGGGCACTGCACAAAAAGTTGCCGATAATAAACCGTTAGAGGCGCTGTCGTCGCTGTAATTGTAATATTTTTCAAAATATTGTGAGTATTTCGTCTACTAGCGTATAGAGGACACTAATATAACAATAATTTTTATAATTGATCTATGATGACAGCAAAGTTAGTAATGATATAATATTTCTGAAATTGCCATGGAAACAATGTGAATAAAAAATTTAAATATTTGAGAAATGTTGACACAAGTGGACACAAGTCTTGTCATAAATAGTTAATAATGTTGAGTTGAAAGTTGAAAAATTATAATTTCAGAGCAGAAAATTAATAAATAAGGACATTTATGAAATCTTATAGAACATGTGCGAAAAAATGTATAAATAAAATTTATTAAAACGCTTGAATCAATCAAAAAGAAATAAAATCTGAGTCAAGAAGAAAGCATTTATGAAATTTCTCCTATTAGAAAAAAATAACTCTATGACAGATCTTGGAATTAGGCAATACGTCTGAAAAGCCCAAAAGAAGAATAATTGAAGTGTAATAAAGATTTAAAAGTGCCAAGTGAATTTATAATTTTTTATAATAATGTGAATGTAATGTCACTTTTTATTACCTATATAAATTTACTTTGTGCTTTTTTATTTTACATAAAATTTCTGTGGTGTCATTTCTGTAATAAGCGATATGAAAAGTTTCATTAGTTAATTAGTTCATTTCACTATTCTTACTTGTAAAATGAATAAAATAAATAACAAATCGAAGAAAATTCATGCATAACAGTCTATAAAATGATACTAATATTTTTAAAAATTTACGTCGTTTTGGATTTCGATTATTTCTTCCCATTTCCCTGGTTACTGAACTATTTTTTTTCAGAAAAACCTGGAAAATATAAAAAATCTAATCTCAATTTGAAAATTGTGTACGTGGTACCAACTTTACACAATCAAATAAATTTCTCAAGAGGAAAATTTGATAATTTAAGTTGTCATATTTAGAACATCTTTGAATTCGATACTTTTTATGTTTTCATGTTAATTGAAAATTGATTATTCATATTCATAGCAACCCGTTGCCTTGAAGAAAAAATCTATTTAGAAAACAAAATCAATCTCAAAATCTTTGAAAAACACGAACTGAACAAGAAATCGAAAACTGACATTTATACCATAGATCAAGTAATCATTGAGGAAGATACCTTTCCTTATGACGTAATACGTGAGCAGTTTTTGGAGAGACTATTAGGATCGCATGATCGCTCTACACTAGCGACACCCCTATTTCTCTCCATGAACTAAACTGCCAAACCATAGGTTAAGAAAAATATTAAAGCTACCATACTTCTCTGTTTCTAGGGGTTTGGCAGTTTAGTTTATGGACAGAAATAAGGGTGTCGCTAGTGTAGAGCGCAACGATCATGCGATTCCAGCGGTCAATCCATAAACTGTTTATTTAAATTTATTTAATAAATGACTGTCAATTAATATTTAAAATGTCAAAAATCTGAAAAAAGCTAAATTGTTTAAAAATTTCCAGAATTGTGTTTTTCATTATATTTTTTTGACTAAATTTTAGAAATTTCTGGTACCTATAATAATTTAAATGTTTTATAGCTGTTTTATAATATGTTGTATATTATGAAGTTTGAAGAATTAATATAATTGACATTATGTGCATTTTTTTATAAGTAAATCTTTTTGTGCGTGTGTATTATATTCGTTTCATTGTAGATACCTATTTTTATTATTAAATATAGAGTTTTATTTCAACATATTGAATAAATGATTTGTGAAACTACACAATAAAAAGAATTTATAGCTTATAAAAAAAATTACAGCAAGTCATTGTCATAAATCTTTTTTGTATGTCCATTTTTGAGCGAACCATAAGCGAACAATTCATATTAGATAATAAATAACCGCAAGAATTAATTTATTTAAAATAATGAACAGCTACGAAAGTTTAATATTGTGATAATAATTCTTAATATTGTATATTGACATTTGTCACGTTTAGATACGATTTTGAAAACTTGTAGGTATAAAAATGGTTTCTGTTACAATTATTTTCATAGTTCTTTATAACTGTTTTCTAAAGCAAATTTGTCGTCAAAAAATTAGCACGGTTTCTTTATTATATTATTTAATTTTTGAACACTCAAATTAAGAATTGGTTATAAAAAAAATTATATTAGTTTTCTATTACCATGGTTAGTTTCCAATTTTTATTTTGTAAAATTTTAAACTATGGAGGGTAGAGTTAAGGAGAACACTCTCATATGGGGGAACAGTTGCAAAAGTGTCCAGCTGTAAGCTGTAAATAACAGTTCCAAATCTCTCCAGAATGGCGCCAAAATAGCAAGAGAGTATGAAATGAACTTAGCAGTTATTGACTGAGTGAAGTGCGCTGAGTTGAAAAATTTAATATTTTTGATGACTAGAGTAGTTATAACAAAACTGCAGTATACAAAACCTCAACTGTTTGCGTAGTCCAAAAGTTCAAAATAATTTTGTAAATATAACCTAAAATAACTACTGTCAGATAACATGGACGGTGATTTAATTTCCATGATCTGTTTTACATCAGAAATTTCAGTTTTTTAATAATTTTTATTAGAGAATTCTACTTTTGAAGAAATTTCAAAAATTATTATGTGGAACTTTTATAAAAAAAATGAAAAGAATATAATTGATTGACAAATTCAAGTATGTATTTGCAGGTGTTTTAAATTTTGCGTTTGTAATTTTTTATAAAAGCAATCATTGTTAAAAAATTAAATAATTTTTCAGGCGTTCATTTATATTGGGATTATCTTTATTTACTATTTTATGCATAATTACAAGTTTACCAATGATATTTGACTGTTTTTCTTTTGACAAGTGCGTCATTTAAAAGCGGAAGTTATGCTTTCCGTCTTTACTTCACTGTCCTACTCTAGTATTATTTGGCGCATTCTTTAAAATTTACACTCTTGCTATTGTGGCGCCACCAATTTATCGCCTTTTGACGGACGCTTTTTCATATGCAGAGAGAGTTCTCCTTACCTCTACACTCCATATTTTAAACCTTAAAATATAACTAAATGTTTGTGGTACCAACTTGAGTCAAACAAATACATTTCTACGGTAAAAAAATAGACTTTATAACACCTCCTTGGACTTTATTTAATTTCTCGTTTATCATGGTTACACAACAATTAATTACGAAATAAATACAAGACCTTGAAAAAATTAAAATATATAAAAAAGCTATTTTTTTCGGCGTCCTGCATTTCAAGATCTTGGCTGTAGTGTCTATGATCTTTGCTCTGAAATTTTTAACATAATTTTGAATAACCGTGGTAACGTTTTCTTTGTTAAATCATGTTATTGAGTTGATACTGTTTTTTCTCAATTTGTGTAATATTTTGCATTTTAAAATTTCTGACAAATTACTTTCTATTAATATTTCAAACACGTCCAAATTACCTCGCAATTTTCGCATTCGGAGTAAGGAGGTTGCAGTTGCACTATATATTATATTATATTATATTAAATGCTGAAATACTTTTTCGAATTTATTTTGAATTTCAAGAACAGTTATTATTTTTGGGGTATTTTGTCCACTTTTATATATTCTTACCTGCATAGTCTCAAATTAAGATTCTGAATGATTGTGATAAAACTCGTGAAATTTTGAAACAAGCAATATAATATTTTTTTAGAACAAATAGAAATGTTCAGTTTCAGTTTTTTTTTATAAAAAACAGCATATTTTGATAATTTTTTATTTTACTGAAAATAATTCCGTACTAAAATGGTAAAAAACGGAGCCCACAAATGGTGACAAAATTCTTTTGTGCCCAATACGCGATGTCTTTTTTTTGAAAAATATTTAATTAATCTAGTCCCCTATGAACATCAAAAAATAATGTCATAAATTCAAATATAATTTCAAAGCTACTGCACATTCGCCAAGGTTAGCACCATGGAGGTTAGCACATTCGCGATTTGCACGAAAGTCACCATTGCAACAAGGAGGTTTGAAAATATTTTTAATCGGAATGAGTCATTTTTTTACCGCTGATTTTTGTGGCAGCACCGGTCGAGCCTCAACTCAAATAGAGATGCATGATTAGTAAATAAAGCTCTTGAGAGAGATGCACATAGTTAGGCTGTCGGTTCTTTATGAATTGGAGGCTCCACGTTTCAAACAACAGACATTAGATGTCTTACCCATATTACTTAGTCAATGTTTATACCATAAATCAAGATGTAAACAAAACGTACGTAGCGTCATTTCTTAGACAATAGCTACACTTTTTTAGTTATTGATAACACCGCGGTTGCATTATCTGTCATTAGTGACTTTTTACTAAAGAATTTGCTGTTATTATTAACAGTTTCGTATTGAACTTTAGCATATCCATTTTTTGTCCTTCAAAGTATGTTTTAAATGTCTTAAAATCCTTTTTCATTGAAAAAAATATTTCAAGTTCAATCTGAATTCCTACTTTTATTAATTTCAATACATGACCCCAAATATGTTTAATACAAAGAATATCATCTATAGAATCTTACAGATCTCACAAATTGACTGTATTGTTTATATAAAAGCTGATTTTTTGATTAAAAAATTGGGAAAAATGACATATGGTAGCGCCATCTTTTGAAATTGGTGCCAGGCAGATTCCTATTAAGTGTTATGGTGTTTTGTGGTTATTTTTAATACTTTGTGAATATAAAAGATAAAATAATTAATTTATCAATTTGTTAGTTAATTCTATTCGTTTCTTAAATTTAAAAAAATAGGTAATTAACAAAATGTGCCATTTCTTAAGCATTATTTAATTTTTTGTTTGTTTATATTATAGATATTAAAACCTAAATTTGGTAATAAAAATAAAAATTATCCTATTTTTTAACATCTATTCTTCTATTTATTGTTTACTGCCAATTTTAAGAAAAAATCTGCACGAAGCACCTAATATAAATAAGCATAATCTTCAACAATTTTTGTACTTAATTTAAACTAAATTCTAGCTGACGTCATTCCCGCGCTTACGCTGATTGGTCAGATGGAATGAGGCAACCTGTACTCTAATAACCTTGCCGAGCAACAGAGTTTTTGTCCTAAGCATAGATCAAGTAATCATTGAGGAAGATGTCTTTCCTTATGACGTAATACGTGAGCAGTTTTAGAAGAAACTATTAGAATCGCATGATCGCTCTACACTACCGACACCCCTATTTCTGCCCATGAACTAAACTGCCAAACCATAGGTTAAGAAAAATATTAAAGGTACCATACTTCTCTGTTTCTAGGGGTTTGGCAGTTTAGTTTATGGGTAGAAATAAGGGTGTCGCTAGTGTAGAGCGCAACGATCATGTGATTCCAACGGTCAATCCATAAACTGTTTATTTAAATTTATTTAATAAATGACTGTCATTTAATATTTAAAATGTCAAAAATCTGAAAAAAGCTAAATTGGTTAAAAATTTCCAGAATTGTGTTTTTCATTATATTTTTTTAACTAAATTTTAGAAATTTCTGGTACCTATAATAATTTAAATGTTTTATAGCTGTTTTATATATTGTATATTATGAAGTTTGAAGAATTAATATATTTGACATTACATTTTTTTTATAAGTACCTATATCTTTTTGTGCATGTGTATTATATTAGTTTCATTGTACCTATTTTTAAATGTAGCGTTTTATTTCAACATATTGAATAAATGAATTGTGAAACTACACAATAAAAAGAAGAATTTATAGCTCATTCAAAAAATACAGCAAGTGATTCTCATAGTTCTTTTGGCATGTCCGTTCTTGAGTGAACAATTCATTGGTCCATATTAGATTTAACCGCAAAAATTAATTTATTTAAAATAATGTTACATTTATACTTATTGTACGTGATAGTGAACAGTAAGTTATGAAGGTGTAATATAATAATAATTAATAATAGTCTGACATATTTCGTGTACAATTTTTTTAAATTATTAGGACCCTATAACGAAATTATCATTTTTTTCGCGAAATTTCACCTAAGAAATAATTTATACGCACACACAAAATTAAATTTAGAAAGTCATAATTTACTTAATAATAAATTTCAGAATTGATACATTATATTATTTTGATGAATAATAACATTGCAGCCTTTTGAGGATTAAGGCTATTTAGCAAAGGTTCATAATTTAATACCGCGCTGCTAAAGAGCTCATTTAGAACGCTGTAGCCGGTAGAGACGACAAATGACGACAAATATCTATGAGCAATAGTAATATCAATCAATTAGATACTTTTGTAATGACTTGCATCACATTCGCATCCGCTAAAGCTTCGCAACGATTTTTGCGGATGTTGATACAAATGCAGATGTCAATAGTGATGCGAATACTCCGCGATTGCGAATGCAGACGTCTATAACATCCCTAATATGAACTATGAAGTACGATTTCTGTATCTGACAATCTTTGTGTAATTCCGATAAACCTCGGAACCCGTGAATAGATTTTGATGCGGTTTTCACCTACATTTAGTTTTTTTCGAGGAAGGTTTTAGACTCGGTTTTAGGTTACATATCATCACGCTTTACTATCCGGAGGCTACAGTAAAGGCAAATCTGCGGCAATTTGTCAATATTTGAGTAAATTTTTGTGAGTTGCGATAGTATAGCAACAAATTGCTATATTCTCTTTTCTCTCACTCTCCATCTATAATGTAATATTTTATAAATTAAACGCAATTTAAGAAAGTACGATGGAGTCAAAGGCTGCACTACTGTCGTCGCTATAATAGGAAGCGATGCTTTCTCCAAGAATCAAAGGTTCTCCGAGTTCTAATAAATTTAAAATAATAAGTAAGATTTAAAAATTAAATTATATTAGCAAAATTAAATCTACACGGACGAAGCCGTTAATTTCTAAAATCGATGTATTTTTTGTATTTATTGCTACCTGCACGCATTCATATTATGTTCCATTTTAGTGGAATTAAGAAGTCGGACGGATACCGAACATTTTGCTAGAGTTACAAGAGTATCTATCTATTTACAATCCATATTTGGCAGCGTGCTTTATCTTTCACAGGAAATGAATAGTAATTTAGGTTTGGTTTTTTTTTTGAGATTTTACATTGAGCGTAAACACAGCAATGACATGCTATTGTGAAATTCATTGTCTTCTGGGAGGAGGCTGTACCAGCACGGCTTCGCGTCGGTCGCTCGTGAAATTGGATTGGATTGTCGGGTGATCTGTCGGTGGTTTTAGGAAATGATAGAGATGCGCGATACGGATCGATCTTTTATTGTATCGATACTTTAGCTTTCGATACTGTTTGGTGGATCGAAATATCCCTAGGAAATGATCGTGACTTAATATCGATCATGCTGTTTCGCTTTTTAAAAGAAACCGGTCTTCATCGGTTCATAGTATGATTTTATAATTTATTTATTTATTTATATATTCTAATATATATTATAATACTATGTTTTATTTATATAGAAGTATATAATATAAATTTGTTGTTTGTTTATTGTTTTGTTTTATTAAAATCGATTCAGTAGTTTCTTTTTTTTCTAGAAATCAAATTAATTTTTTAATTCTATTCACATATCTTCCGCATTGGTATACCGATTTTGATGATTATTTTTCTAATCAATATGGCATACCTTCAGAGTGGTCCCACATAAATTTTACTTAAAAAGGTTCAGTAATTTTTTTTAGTTAAGTAATCAAATATCAATAATTAATTATAATTTTAAAAAACTAAAAAACACGCTTTAATGAACTAAAAAGTAAAAAATAATTAATTTTATTGTAAAAAGCGTGGGGTAGTATGAAAATATGATACAAAGCACCCCACGCTTTTTTACAATAAAATTAATTATTTTTTACTTTTTAGTTCATTAAAGCGTGTTTTTTAGTTTTTTTAAATTATAATTTATTTTTGCTTTTTAACACGCTTATATTAGCTTCACTTGTATGTTTGTAACCGACTTCTTTGTATGTTTGTAACCGACTTCTTTGAACTTGATTTTGACCAACTTTGAACGGTCAGATTTAGTTTAAACTTTGCACACTTATCAAGGACCCACTACAATACAATAATTCCATAAGTTTGTCCCATTATCCTGACCAGGATCTCCAGGACTAAAAAAAAAAAAGCAAAAAACTTCAGATTGAACTGAAACTTTGCACACTTATCAAGGACCGATTACAATACAATAATTCCATAAGTATGTCCCATTATCCTGACCAGGATTTCCAGGACTAAAAAAAAAAAAAGCAAAAAACTTCAGATTGAACTGAAACTTTGCACACTTATCAAGGACCGATTACAATACAATAATTCCATAAGTTTGTCCCATTATCCTGACCAGGATCTCCAGGACTAAAAAAATAAAAATAAATTATATTTTAAAAAAACTAAAAAACACGCTTTAATGAACTAAAAAGTAAAAAATAATTAATTTTATTGTAAAAAAGCGTGGGGTGCTTTGTACCATATTTTCATACTACCCCACGCTTTTTTACAATAAAATTAATTATTTTTTACTTTTTAGTTCATTAAAGCGTGTTTTTTAGTTTTTTTAATTAGTCCTGGAGATCCTGGTCAGGATAATGGGACAAACTTATGGAATTATTGTATTGTAATCGGTCCTTGATAAGTGTGCAAAGTTTCAGTTCAATCTGAAGTTTTTTGCTTTTTTTTTAGTCCTGGAGATCCTGGTCAGGAAAATGGGACAAACTTATGGAATTATTGTATTGTCATCGGTCCTTGATAAGTGTGAAAAGTTTTAGTTCAATCTGAAGTTTGCTTTTTTTTTTAGTCCTGGAGATCCTGGTCAGGATAATGGGACAAACTTACGGAATTATTGTATTGTAATCGGTCCTTGATAAGTGTACAAAGTTTAAACTAAATCTGACCTTTCAAAGTTGGTCAAAATCAAGTTCAAAGAAGTCGGTTACAAACTGACAAACAAGCAAGCAAGCAAGCAAACATACAGGTGAAGCTAATAAAAGCGTGTTAAAAAAGAAGTCGGTTAATAACGCGCAATAGACTATAAAAAGCCTTAGTAATTAAATTGGCGCCGACCTCAAAATTTTATTATTTTCCTCCTTTTAGTGGCTTTTTTTGAAAAAGGTTCTATAAAAAATTGTAGAAATTTATTTGGTTTGGTACTACGCCCACGGACAAAATTTCCAAAAGTAGGAGCTAGCAACGGATCATTAATTTATATACTGATTTGAACAGTCAAGAAAATAAGCAGACAGAGACTTATACGCCTGCTTAACACGGAATACTCACTCTGCCATGAAGAGCTATTTAAACCATTGCAACAATAACCATTTGTGAATAAGTAGTAAATACCTATCGGCTATCACAATATTTTCAATAAATAGGTATCTACGGGTACAGTTGTCGAGCGTCTATAATCTACAATTCTACGGGTACATACGGGAAAAGCTATACCTACTTATTAAATAAATCACATCACATCAAATCTTAAAAATCGTATCAAAAGGTAACAAACGTCCAAATACAATATGATATTACACCTGCTGTTATGGGGCTTGAGAATAGCCGAGCGTGTAGCGGTGCTGTTGTTTACATGGCGTTGCTATGGTTCCTCTATTACAAGTCCCCAGTTCCCGGGTTCTAGCCCGAGAGCTGGTAAAAGTGTCAATTGGATTTTCAATTTATTATTAAAAAAAAATAATGAATTAGGAAGTTTCCCTTTTTTATTTTTTTGGTCTAAATCATAGCCCTAAAAATTACAAAATTAATGGTGAAAGAATTTTTGAAATATCTTTAAAAACAACAAAGTTATGCTACTTCAAAGTTTGAGTTTGACAATGGTCCGTTCTTAGTGCGATGTGACGTCACGCGGCACGAATTTTTAAAAGTTTTTTTCAGTTTGTATATGTGGTAATTAATTATTACAAATTTCCGATAATTACTTTTTTTAAACTCTAAATTGTTATGGAAACACAAAATAAACAATTTAGTTGAAAATTTTTGTTGACGAAAAATATTGACATAAATATCTAATAAATATGAGTGAAAAAAAGAGCTTATACAATTATTGCATTGTGCCTAAGTGTAAAAACACGACTGTCAGTAGTCCTGACAAATATTTCTTCCCTGTGCCAAGAGACAAATATTTAAGAGAGAAGTGGTGCAACGCAATGAAGAGAGATGATAAAAAGGCACTTTCTTACAAAACATCGTTATATTGCTGCGAAGAACACTTTGATGTGAGTACATCGTATAATTTCATATTGTTTATATTATTATGTAAAATATATGCGAAATCAGTAAATAGTAGGTACTACCATTTAATATTTTTTGTACTTATTTTGCTGCATTATGATTAAGAATTTTTTAAAGTAAAACTTCTTATGCGGCGCCAATTCCTCGACGATTTGAAGGGTAAAATGGTGCTCGATGATACAGGCCATACATATTACTGTAAAAATTGAAAATTTTGAAATGCAACATATCATAATATAGTTCTATAAAACTCAAGCATATTTTTTTTCTGCAGATGGAGGCAGATGTAGAAAATTACGTCAAATATAAATTAGTTGGGGGAAGAATTACAATAAAAATTGGAGTATTACCTCATAAATTCGACTGTCAGCGAGTTACAAAGGGTATCAAACAGGTATCTGCAGTTGAAAAACGTTGCCAAAACGATTTATTGGAAAATGTATCAACAAACAGTGCCGATGAATGTACTGAAGAACCTTTTAATCAGCCAATAGAGTTTGTGTCATGTGATAGTTACAACGTAGAAGAGTTGAACGATCCAATTTATGTACCCAGTGATGAAATTATTAATAGTTCGCCAAAAATTGAAACTAAACACAAGAGAATCCAAGTCAACGTAATGGTCAAAACACGTGAAAAAATATGTCAAACCAAAAAAATTCGTAAAACCGTACAAAAGTCATGTTTAGAAATACAATCTGCAAAAGAGAATGAGAGTGACACCGATATAGAGTTCGATTTTTTTATTTCTTCAGATTCAGATGAACCCAATGAAGCCTCGCAAGTCCCAAACTACAAGAGAAATACAGTTTCAAAAATTATGCGCAACTCTCAGTTATATTTGGGGCTCTCTCATGAAACATATTTTCTAGTAGACCTTTTGGTGAATAATGTTCATCGATCACAATTGCAAATTTTAATAACATTAAAAAAAATTCGACTAAACGATTCTTTCACACGTTTAGCTATCGATTTTTCTCTAGCGAAAGGGTCTATTAGCAAGATTTTTATGAAAACTCTTAAACCTATTGCAGACGTGATGAAAGAACTTGTATACTTTCCTCATCCAAAAAAAGTAGAAGAAAATTTACCGATAGCTTTTCGAAAGCGTTTCTCCAAGACTCAGAGTATTATAGATTGTTTTGAAATACGTATCGAAAAACCCAGCAGTGCTGTCCATCAGTCACTCACTTGGTCTGAGTACAAAGGGTGTAATACACTCAAGTATTTGATTTCAATTACTCCAGATGGTTTTATAAATTTTATATCTGATGGCTATGGTGGCAGAGTTACTGATGCGGCACTATTTGAAGATTGTGGAATACTACAAAAAATACCTCGTGGAGCAAGTATTTTAGCAGATAGAGGTTTCAAAAATATCGCCCCCTCAGTAGAATTATACGGCTGTAAACTAATTAGACCTCCAAGTGTACTAGTTGGCACTGCGAGCACAAAATTTGAAGTTATGCATACCAAAAGGATTGCGGCTGTTCGAATCCATGTAGAACGAGCTATAGGAAGACTCCGAAATTTTAAGATGTTGGAACCTCATGCCTGCGTAGACGTAAAAATGATTAATACGTTTGATAATGTGGCAATAATAGCTTGCGGGCTTGTAAATTTACAAAATGTATTAATAAAATAAAAAATATAGACAAAATTACTTTGTTTTATTAAAATAGTTTAAGATAAAAAATGGCTTATTACTCAAGTAACAATTTTTTAAATACATTGACTTTCCAAAATTTCATCGCTTTTTCTATTAATTGTGAACAGTAATTTTCATCGAAATCTACATTATAAATATCCACACCTTTGGTCGCTTCAAAATTATCATGTGCTATGCAAAAAAGAGCTTTTTTTCCCCAGCGAAGTACATTTGGAGTTGCATTTGAGCCATGAATTTTTTCGTAGGTATACCATCGCACACGTAGTTCTTAAAATTCTTATTTTTAAAAGGACATTTTATTTCCAATACAAATTCGTCTGAAACTCCATCAGGCGAAGAACCAATGATGGGAAAATTCTTATTTAAAATGAGACCACTGTTTCTAATAGTAATCTTTTTTCTTTTTGCTACTATGTCCCGTACAGATTTCTCCAGAAGTTTACCTGCATGCAAAGAAAAATAATTATTTAGGATTATATTTTAACATACCTTATTAACACAAAGGTTAAACCCTGAAGCCATGAGTTGAAAAAAAACGTAAAAAATTTATATTATATAAAGAATTTATCTTAGTAACCTCTTTTTATTGCAGTGGTCTCTTTAAATGTGTATGCGCCCATTATATTTTCGATCAAAGTTCCATCTGAGGTGTTACAATGAGCGACTTCATATATCTTCGATGCTGTTATGCGGCCGTATCTCAACTCATGCCATAGCAAACAATCTGACTGATCCGTAGTAGCTCGTACAACCATTTCTAACAGATTATTATTTTGCATGTGGTCTTTGCAAAAAGAAATGAATTCATCAGGGTGTATCTTTTTTATGTTTTGATTTTTAAATTTGCATATTAAATAGTGCAGAGAAAGAGTCTTTGAAGAGTTATCTGATAATTTATTGTTGTACTGCATTAATTGAGAACTAATCTTTAGTGACTGTGATTTTTCTATGACTTTTTCCAAAAATAGACTACTCTGATTTTGATTTGCTACAGAAGGAACAATCTTCGTACGTTTTTTTTGTGAAGGGGTGACCATATCGGAAGCCTTGATGAATTTCAATTTACTGCCGATCATAGATAATTTAGCCTTACGCCAATAACATTTCGTAGATGTACACGAGGGTTCTTCACTTCTTCTGTGTAACCACATTAATAAAGCTATGCCGTGCTTACAACCTCCTTCACGGGCTGCACAATCCTCGCATTCAACTTTTGTGATGATTTCTTCTTTTTCATTACACTGAAATGAACAATGATACGGCGTATTTCTCACTTTATGTTCCGGCGTTATCCTCGCTTTAACAATACAGAGATTTCCATCTCTTTTCACTTGGACATATCCAATCGCATCATCTCCATACGTATCTCTTCCTGACCTATCACAAAACTCTTTTAGCTGTAATTTATTACTAAAATAATTAAAATTTTCAATCGCAAAAAAAATAATAATGCCTATTTTATGGGGAATCATAGAATTCAACCAAACTGTCTACATACATAAGTAAATCAAAACGTTTCAATGATAATGATCTACTTACTTTAAAAGTTTTGCACCTCGGAATTCAGCGCTAGTATGCAGTGTATTACTTGCAAAAAAATCTATTATCATCACTATATCTACTTTAGGTAGATTATTTGAATCACCACGTATAAAACCTTCATCCATTTTTGCTTCGTTTTCAATATCAAATCAAATTCGTTTTCAATATCAAATCAAAACGTAAATTTTTGACAGTTATTTTAATTTTTGTTTTAAGATCCAAATTACTCTAGCGCACAATATAATCAAATGAAAAAGTCTGTATTACAACAAAATAGTCACTAGGTTTTAGTTACTCATAAAGCTAAAAAAACACCAGACTAGTGCCGCGTGACGTCATAATCACAAATCAATTTCGTTAGCGACCCCACGTGCAAGAAATGGAATATCTTCGTTAAGTTAAAAGATATCTAAATAATTTTTTCAGCATTTTTTAAGTTATCCTTATTACTATGATGTGAAACTATCATTATTAGTATTTTCGTTAGGTGGAAACTTCCTAATTGAAAATATGAATTGGTGCTAGGCCCAAATAACCTTAGCTGTTGGTGGTCTTTAAAACACACAATAAACCTGCTGTTACGTCAATGTATTTTACAAAAAAAATTATTATTATTTGGGAGCGTGATCTCGTATCACGTAAAATAAATATAAATGTAACAGTATTTTAAATAAACCACTTTTTGAATCACGCAATATGTTGGCTGAAATACGGGACACGCCAAAAAGAGCGACAATTATTTACTTTGATTTTTTAATGAGTAATTCTTTTTATTGCGTAGTTTTGGAATTTATAATTCAATGTTGAAATAAAACTATAAATTTAAAAATACAAAGAAACAAGTATAATACTACGTACAAAAAGATTTATTTAGAATATGTATAAGAAAAAATGTAATGTCAAATGCATTTCTTCTAACTTTGTAATTTACACAAATCAGCTATTTTAACATTTAATTATAGGTAGATACCACAATTCTTTAAAATTTAGTTAAAAAATATAATGAAACACCATTCTGGCAATTTTAACAAATTTTGCTCTTCAGATTTTTGACATTTTGAATATTAGATGACAGTTAATATTGACTAGGTGCGGCCTCATGCAGTCGCTCGACGCTAGTTTAGAGCGTCAAATTCAGTCACGTGGTGAAATTTTAAATCTCCCACCACATGAAACTTTTTTTCATATTTTTGGACGAGCTATCACATCCTGAAGTCTTGCGCATATATTATGAAACACCCTGTATTAACGTGCTATTAAAATATTTATTTTTTTTTTACATTAATATGTAAACATATTTAAACAAAAGGTAGTTTAAAGTAGTTGCTTTGAAAAAAAGTCAAGAAAATCATGGAAAAAAAATTATATATATATATATATATATATTAATAAAGATATCTCTTTATAAAAAATAATTTACATCATCGATTGCGAAATATTTTTTGTTGGAAATTGAATTTTTAACATTTTTAATATAGGTAAGGTTCTAAAAAATATCACATTCATAATTTTTCAATAAGAAAAAAAACAATACATAATAATCCATCTGTTTTTTTTTAATAAAAAAAAACGGCATGATTCATTACGCGCTAAAAATGTTAGTAAAAAAACTATAATTACGTAGTTTCAAAATGCAATAACAAATAACATTTAGCGAAGTTCCATTCAAACGATTTTACACCCGTACCTAAAGATGTTTCACATCAAAAATTTAAATTTTTGAATATACTACTACTACTTTACAAAATGTATAACTTTTATTTTTCATGATACAGGATTTAACTATTATATTTTATCCAATTTTGAACAGTTATTAACAATTTATAATTTTCGAAATGTCATTTTCTTAAAAACTATGGTTACCATGTTGGACTAAGGGCTACTTTGTAATTTTGAGCTGTTTCAATTTATACATATATACATATACGTATAAAAATTTACATTTTGCACCGGAAGTGGCTTATCCCGGCCGTCGCACCAGGATTTGACTAGGCAACCCTAGCGCTTTTTCTTTGTCATAATTAATACTACCTTCCCTGAAAATTTCATCCTGTCACAAATGAGCTTCATATATTAACGCCCGGCTCTTGGTCTATTAGGGGTCTATAAATTACTTAGTCAATGTCCTAAGTGATAACATGGTCGTTACGCGTATATAGTATTAAGTGGTTTGTGGTTAGTAGGTATTGTTAATATGTAACCAAGAATATGAGTTGTTTTAAAAATATACATAATTTTTTCACTTCGTTTCACTAGCGGTACCTACCATGGTGGAAATATTACATGGTGTGCTCATCAGGCAGATTTCTCTCTCTAAAAATCGTTTCTCTCTTGCACAATTTTGTAAAATAATACTCAGGTGTGCCAAATCATAAAAATTCCTAAAGTGCGTGATGATTTTTACATTTTAATGTCAAATTGAAATAACGAACGTAAACAGAATTTAGCTTATCAAAAAATTGTTAAAATAAATAGATTTTAATTAGGAAGTGGTAATGGGGGCAAATAAAGAAGCTTTTGATGATTAATCGGCATGCAGCACACGAGGCGCTATGAAACTCGTCAATAAAAATTTGTCGATGACATGTATTTATATTATATATTTAAGTATTTGAATTGAGAATACCATTCTTTATTGGTAGTCACTCTGTGTTTATTATACTTCATGGGCATGTAAACTTCAAAGTTATCAAGCTATTAGCTTTGTTCCAACCACTCTGAATACCGTAATATTACCGTCACGCTCATGCGCAGTGGATAGAATGCGTTCCAACCGAACTTGTGGTCGTTTGAGAACGATTCTTACCCCCAATTCTACGCCACTGGGTTGTTCAAATGCAACAAAATTTTGTCCGTTTACGGTCCTTATTATGTAGTAGATGTCTACCAAAAATGAATTGAATTGTTCAACCCAGTTAAAAGATACGAGCAAATAAGTGTTCTCCAAATCGACCCTTTAACACCCTGTATCTTGTTAGGGAAGCACTTTTGGAAAAAAAGTTATTCTTGGTTTTCGTATTATTTTGACAGTAGGTACATCCTGTATGATTTATGGTACTCATTACAGAATCACCTTGTATTTTGATCATATGCATGATCATGGAGGCCATGATTTGATGCACTAAACGATCACAAAAGCGTTCCAACCAATGTCTACCGTCACAGGACTGTGCAAGGTTGACGCATGCGCACAAAACCGATAAAAACAGTTTCGTTACCGTTTCAAAACGATTCGTTTATAGCAGGTTGGAACATAGCTTTTATAATGAAAATACTATAGGTACCTATACATGATTCTAAAGTACAAAGCTACACCCGTCCGATGATGCGCGCCGACTAAGCATCCTGAATGCATTTTCACCTTCTAATAACTTTATTTGATTTAGTTTTAATGGAATCAATAAAAAATTATCAAACAGCGATGTATCTGTTTGGAACTTAACTAAAAATAAGAGAGTATGTTGAAAACGACTATGGCTAAACATTTTCTTAAATAAAGAATTTACTATTATTACTTATTAAAGAATTTTGCATCCACAAGCACCGACAACTTCTTATTGCGTCGGGAGTCGAGACGGACCTGCTCGCCGCAGCCAGAGTTCAAGCACGCACGACAAGACAAGAAGAAAAATAAAGTAAATAAAAGATTAGGGCGTATTTTCCTTATTTTTATTGAAAATAAATTAAATCAGAAAACGTCACTACAATATAGTCATGAAATCAATGCAAGGTGTACATAAATTATACATGAATCATGTAAGAAATCATTCAAAAATTATACACAAAATCAATACAAATTGTATGCAGTTTATACATGAATCGCAATATGAGAAATCAGTCAAGAATTATACATAAATTATACATGAATTTTAACTTCTCCAATTTTTTTCATCCACCCTACGCGCATTATTACATTTTCCGGTAATTTGAAAAAAAACTAATAGAGTTCATTATATTGTAGCAAACCCCAAGATGTTACGCCACTGCCTCCAATAGAACTGACGAGAAAGAAAGGTCACAGTAGTAAAGCATGGAATGGTATCGAAGATACGAGAACCTGCCGGAATGTTCTGGAGAACGCGAGAACGTACTAGGCTGGGCTGCGCGACTTATATAAGCGAAGTACGAGTCAGTCAGGGGGTCAGTCACCGGAGATCAGTCGACGGCAATCAGTCAGTGTAGATGGTACTGTGACAGTGTTGAACAGCGAAATAAATCTGATATAAATACCGTGATATACACTTACGTGCATAGAAATCGGCCCACTGTTAACTTTTGACTTTAACTATATTTTTTTAAGGAACTATTCATCAGATCAAAAAAGACTATATGCTGTTTGAAAGACAATTTAATATGCTTCGATATTAGTCTAAATTTATTAAATTTATTTCGGCTTCTTAGGCTTAAAATTGTAAAATTAATGCATGAAACAAATTAACTTTTTTTTATTACTAAAAGAAGTATGGTTTATTGACAATTATCTAAATTAACTCTTGATTTTTAATAATTAGGATGACTCCCTCTTGCCCTAATAACATCTCTCATACGATTAGGCATAGATCTAATCAAGTTCAATATTGATTCTTGTGGGATGTTAAGTCTATCTTCTTTTACTGCAACAATAAGCTGTGGGATCGAGATTGGGGCACGAATTTTTCGTTTCAGCTCATCCCATAAATGTTCGATTGGGTAAGGTCGGGACTGCATTCTGGTCACTCCATAACCCGAAAACCGACTTCTGTAATGTAATCTTGCACGAATACTGCGGTGTGCGGCCTCCCATTGTCATGAATCAAATTTAATTTACTTCGATGTAGTCGACGTAAGGTACCACGTTAACTGCTAAAATCTCCTCGATGTACCTAGCATCCGTTAAACCTCCTTTCCCGTGACCACGGTCGTCCCAACGGATGAAAGCAGAGTCGGTTCGTGCTCCCATAGAAATTGCACCCCAGATCATGCAGGAAACATCTCCACAAGTTATCCGCTCTTCAATGCAGCATTCTGCAAATTGCTTTCTTGGTCTCTGGTACACTTCTCTTCTTCGGTCGCTACCCATATTCTGGTCTCATCGAGAACAGAACAGACTCCCACTGTTCCAATGTCCAATTCAGATGATTTTGTGGAAAACGTAGGTGTGCTTAACGATAAGCTGGGGTAATTTTCGGACAAATC
Source organism: Mongoloraphidia duomilia (assembly GCA_039654895.1). NCBI lineage: Eukaryota > Metazoa > Arthropoda > Insecta > Raphidioptera > Raphidiidae > Mongoloraphidia > Mongoloraphidia duomilia. Next base: position 30,106,300 of record CM077519.1, read on the forward strand.
GCAGGTGTAGAGGTCAGGTTACTTTCCTGCATTCTTTGTCTGACTGTCTACTGACTAATAGCCACCCCTCGTCGACTACATTGGAGACGAATTTAATTTTATGACTGATAATGTAAGGCCGCACAACGCAAGATTCGTGCAAGATTACATTACAGAAGTCGGTTTTCGGGTTATGGAGTGGCCAGCATGCAATCCCGACCTAAACCCAATTGAACATTTATAGGATGAGCTGAAACGAAAAATTCGCGCCCCAACCTCGATCCCACAGCTTATTGTTACAGTAAAAGAAGATAGGCTTAACATCCCGCAAGAAACAATATTGAACTTGATTAGATCTATGCCTAATCGTATGAGAGATGTTATTAGGGCAAGAGGGAGTCGTCCTAATTATTAAAAATCAAGAGTTAATTTAGATCTTTGTTAATAAACCATACTTCTTTCAGTAATAAAAAGAGTTAATTTGTTTCATGCATTAATTTCACAATTTTAAGCCTAAGAAGCCGAAATAAATTTAATAAACTAAGGCTAATATCGAAGCAAATTAAATTGTCTTTCAAACAGCATATAGTCTTTTTTGAACTGATGAATAGTGCCTTAAAAAAATATAGTTAAAGTCAAAAGTTAACAGTGGGCCGATTTCTATGCACGCAAGTGTAAATTCACCTGATAAAATAAATATTAGTGTAGTCAATTGTATATAGTTAATTGTTATTTAAGTGGCTCGTTTAGTTCAATAATTACCATTTAAGTTTTTTTTATCGTTAGAATTGACTTTTCGTTGTTGCATTTATTGTTATTATAAATAATTATTGTAAATAAATATTTATTCCGCCAACTCAGAAAACAGTTTTGTAACACTGGTGTCAGGTGCGCGGTTTGAACGATTCAAAATGGCGGCAAAACTGTTGCGTGATTTGAAAGTGGTGGAGTTGAGAAGCGAACTTGAAGAAAGGGACCTGGACACTTCAGGACTAAAAATGGTCTTACAAGATCGGCTCAAGGAGGCGATGCTGGCGGAGGGCAAGGACCCCGAAACCCTTCAAGTTCGAGGTACCGGGCAGTGAGCTGGCAAGAAGAGTGGAAGAAAAGCTAGCCGAAAATGCTAGATCAGTGGAAGAAAAGTTAGCCGAAAATGCTAGATCAGTTGAAGAAAAGAAACTGGTCGAAAATTTTAGAATAGTACAAAAGAAAATACAGGTGCTGGAGGCAAATACCAAAATGCTCGAGGAACGACTAGCGGTGCTGGAAGGAAGGCAAACACCTGCAGCGCCACAGAATCCGATCAGCGAACTGAGGAGCAACAGCGAAGAAGAAAGGGAGGTGGCCACGACGCGAATAAGGATCAAACCGCCCACGTTTGACGGAAACGTGCCGTGGTCAACGTACCTCAAACTATTTGAGGCAGCCGCGAGTGCCAACGGCTGGTCAGACAGAGAGAAGGCTATCTCTCTGGTGGCGGCTCTGCGTGGCGACGCTCTAAATATCCTGCAGGCGATTCCAGCGAGCCAGCAGACAGATTACCAGCTGTTGGTCTCCCGGCTGGAACTCAAGTACGGGGACGCTCACCTCCAGAAGGTGTACCACGCGCAGGTGAAGAATCACACCCAGAAGAGTGGGGAGACGCTCCAGCAGTTCCAGGCCAACACTGCGCGACTAATACGGTTGGCTTACCCGACAGCGCCCGACTCCTTCCTCGAACAACTGGCGGTGCAGACATTTATAGACGGACTGAGGGACGGCGAAACACAGCAGGGCTTGAGGTTGGCGCGACCAAGAACAATCGATGATGCGCTTGCCCACGCCCTAGAATTCGAAGCCGCCAAGGCGCATCGCGAGGAAGTGGGCGCGCTCGAGTCGTAGCAGAGAAGACCGGGGACCAACTGGAGGAGCTGGTACGAAGAATCCTCAGAGAGACGGAGCGCAGGAAGAATGCTTCGGGCGAGGCGCGAGGACCCCGTTGCTGGGACTGTGGCGAACGAGGGCACGTACGACGCAACTGCCCTAAAACCGGTAAGCAGCAGCTGCTGGAGAAACTAAAAAGAGTCGACGAGAGGGGGCGAACTTCGACCTCAAGAAGGAATGCCCCGGAAGTCACCGATCACCGTAATGCCAATGCACTTCCTAGAAGACCCTGCCCAGAAGAGTGCCAACACTGTTCTCGCCTGGAAGAGAAGGCCTGTCACATCGCGAGAACCGCAGTGGTGAATGACGAGTGGTTACCGGAGGAAGTTCAGCGGGAGCAGTAGCGTGCTAAGATGGAAACGAAGGGGTGAAAGACCGGCCTGGGAAGACGCTAACCCATTTAGCGGAGCGCTGAAGACGTACTGGGCCCAGTTGGACTCTCTGACGGTGGAAGACGGTCTCCTGAAGTGGGTACTGGAGAATGAAGATGGCACGAACGTGAGACACCGGTGGTGCCGAACAGCCAGGTGCCGGATGTGCTGCGACATCTCCACGATGGGGCCTCGGCAGGCCACTTCGGCGCAAAGAAGACCCTGAAGAAAGTCAGGGAACGGTTCTACTGGGTCAACTGTAAAGACGACGTCCGCGAAAGATGCCGAAAGTGCAGACTGTGTGCCGCCGGTAATGGACCCCTGGGGAAACGACAGTACAATGTCGGAAGTCCGATGAAGAGGGTGACCATTGTCGTGGCTGGACCACTCCCTGAGAGCGACGCAGGAAATAAATGCATCTTAGTGGCGATGGACTATTTCACCAAATGGGTGGAAGCCTATGCACTCCCAAACCAAAAAGCTGCGACGGTTGCTGAAGTCCTGGTCTAGGAGTTCTTTAGTCGTTTCGGAGTGCCATTGGAGCTGCATTCAGACCAAGGCCGTAACTTTGAATCCGCCCTCTTCGGAGACGTCTGTCGCCTGTTGGGAATCCGTAAAACGCGAACCACGCCTTTGCATCCGCAGTCTGACGAGATGGTGGAACGCATGAACCACCAGCGGGGCTGGGACCAGTACTTGCACCTGTTCCTAATGGCGTATCGTGCATCGGTTCACGAAACAACCGATCAAACACCGGCCAGCGTAATGTTGGGGCGTGAACTGCGGTTGCCCTGTGATCTAGAGTTCGGGGGACCAGGAGGAAGCTGGAGACACGTACGTCGCCAAGCTGAGACGAAAACTTGACGACATCCACCAGCGGGTCCGCAAGAATAGCCAACTGGCCAGCGACCGGATGAAGAACCGTTACGACGTGAAAACACAGGAGGGCGGGTTCCAGCCAGGAAATTTAGTTTGGCTGTACAACCCGTGCAGACGTCGTGGCCTCTCACCAAAGTTACAACGAAGCTGGGAGGGCCCGTACCAAGTAATGAAGCGGATCAATGATGTCTATCGCATTCGTAAGCTACCGAGGGGGAAGCCCAAGGTGGTACACTCCAACAGACTAGCGCCCTATGAAGGGGGCGACGACACAGACGTGAAGCAAGGGGACGAGGTCAGAATTACCATCAGCCGAACTACTCTGGCGGAAAAGCGGCCTGCTTTCGAAGATTTTATGGCCGAATTCTCCGGGGCCAGAAAGGCCCGTTACGGCATGACAACGGAGGAAGGGCGTGATCTTTTTGGTGTCCCTCGCGAGTATTCACTTGCTCACTGCGTCTCCCGAGACCTTCGAATGTCCGGAGGCATAGCGGCTGAGTTCTGTCGACGATTCGGCCACCGAGGAGAGCTCTGGAGGCAGAGGCCACGGGTCGGGAGGGTCCTACGACTGCCGGATCAACATCGCTTCATTTACTACCTGGTGACGAAGCAACTGTTCCATCAGAAGCCCACCTACGCTAGTTTGTGGAACACCCTACTGGAGTTAAAGGCCAACCTACTCGCTGACGGTGTTAAGAGACTAGCGATTCCGAAGTTGGGCTGTGGACTCGACCGATTGGATTGGAGGGTCGTGCGGAACATGTTGGAGGTCATCTTCAACGGCACTGGAGTGGACATCCTGGTATGCAGTCTAGGACCGGAACGTCAAACGCATACGGACAAGAGCGTGGACTGCTACTTCTACGGCAACGGAACGTGCCGCCGGAGCGAAGGTTGCCGCTATCGGCATGACCCTTTCTTCCGGGCTAAGATCCTTCCTTGGGACAGGGCAGATCTAAGAGGGGCGCAGTGTAGCAAAATCCCAGATGCTACGCCACTCTCTCGAACAGAACATTTCAGACTGAAGTGATTGTCTGTTTGTTATAACACAGTAGTGGAATAGTATCGAAGATTCCAGACGTTTCTATAGACAACGAGAACACAGGCAATGCGTGTATATAAGGCGGTGCGCGCAACTGAGTGGGGTTCAGTCATTCAGCGTCGTGTTGAGTCAGTCAATCGGTGATTTGTGAAAATAAATAGGAAATAAATAAAACAGTATTCTGTGAACATACCTGTTAAAATAAATATCCTTGTATTGTTAAGTGTTATAATTACCGTTTGTGTTTCATTGTTTAGAATTGACATTTTCGTTATTGTTATTATTGTGTTTATAATTATTATAATTAATTATTGTAAATAGACATTGTACATAAATCCTAATAAATAAATAATTTAATTCCGCCAACTTAAAAAACAGTTTTGTTACAATATAATTGCTTGAGAATAGCCGAGAGTGTAGCGGCGCTGTTGTTTACATGGCGTTGCTATGGTTCCTCTATTACAAGTCCCCAGTTCCCGAGTTCTAGCCCGAGAGCTGGTAAAAGTGTCTATTGCATTTTCAATTTATTATTAAAAAAAAAATAATAATGAATTGAAAATATGAATTGGTGCTAGGCCCAAATAACCTTAGCTGTTGGTGGTCTTTAAAATACAATTACAATACGATTACAATATAATTTCCGTCAGTTATATAAATAAAATATTTTAAGGTAGTTGTCGTGCTATGGGCATAGTGTCAGAAAATTCTAAATTTTCGTATATTCATTAAGGATACTATAATACAAATACCATTAAAATTTGAAGTTGATTGACCATCTCTAACTCGAGACAAACTTAATTAAAGTTCGGATAATTAACACGGAGAGCATAGGAAAGGTTGTGTTTTTGACAAGTTTTTTAATTTAAAAAAAAAAAAGTAACAGTCAGAAATTTTCAAAAAACTAACTGTTCATTGATGTTTTTGTTCTAAGTTTAAAAAAGAAAATCCAAAAATTATTGACCTTTTTATTGTTGAGATATAATAACGCAAAGTTCAACAATTTATGAGAAAAGATTTACATTTTTATATAATCCAAGCGAACAAACTAAGTGAAATATGTGTTACTATGTGAACAATAGTTTGGGTACAATCTCTAACAAATTTTTTTTACTTTTAACACTATACTTATTTATTGTTTTACAGCGTATTATGAACGAAACTTTTGGATCTTATTGTAGCACGACAACTACCTATCCGTAGTTACGATTTTCCAAATTGAAATTTGAAAGAGATAGTGAGTCGAGTTGAGTGAGTGCAACAAGGACGAACGACTAAGGTACACCAATATTCTAACGTAAAATGATTTTTTGTCTTGAAGTTGTCAGCCCTGGGTATTATTTGCACTTTGAAACGATTTTTAACCAACTTCAAAAAAAGGAGTAACGGCGTGTGATTCTTTTAGGTAAATGTTACTTTTTGACACTAAAAAGTAAAAAATAAAAAACTTTTTAACAAAAAAAAACCTCCTTCAAAAAGGCACTAAAAAGAGGAAAATAATGAAATTTTGAGGTTTGTGCCAATTAAAATATGAAGTCGGTTAAAAAGTATAGTATAGTGATTAATATCTTCTTTTTAACCAACTTCATATTTTAATTGGTACAGACCTCAAAATTTCATTATTTTCCACTTTTTAGTGCCTTTTTGAAGGTTTTTTTTGTTAAAAAGTTTTTACAGAGAAACCTGCCTGATGAACACACCATGTAATATTTCCACCATGGGTACTACTAGGTGTTAAATAGAATCTAAGCGATATGACCGCGCCATTTGCCCATTGGCCAGTTCAGTGTTATATGGTGACATCATATAATTAGTGTTTTCTGTTTTATTAGATTCGAACATACAACGTTGCCGTCGTGAGTGCACCTGTCCGATTTAAAAATATTTACGTGTGTGTGACAGCGACAGAGCATAGCAAAATCAGAATGCACACGTTCGAAATTAATCATTAACAGTTTTTTTTGTAACTTTTAAGAAAAAACATATAAACAAATAAATATATAAATAAAAACGTTTGGAATATATTCTTATCATATAGTAATTGTAAATATGCTTCAGGTAATATTTAATTTATTATAATATCATTATTACTAAATGTTTTTTTATTATTTTCTACAATAGTGTCCGATTGTATCTCCAATACATCCTTAATGCAAAAAAAAATCATAAATATCAATCCACTATATAGTCCAGTCACCAGAGCTTAAAAAGGTAGGTCCACCTTGCGTTTTGCGCAGCAAATGATTTTATTTTTTTGTGTCCTCAAGTATGTTTAGGAGATGTCAAATCCAAGTTTGCGACCTCTAAAACAGGGCGGGGGAGTTTTGGTGGGCTAAAAACCACGATTTTTTTGCACTTTTTTCGGTTTCTCTTTTATAACATGGAAACGGTCGGTCCTATCGAAAAAATGGTCCTATTCAAAATTAAAGGCATAAAATTTACTTCAAAATGCACTAGCCAAATATGTTTTTGTTCCGATTTTTACCGACTCTACAGAACTTAAAAGAACAAAAAAAAAAACTCTTTTTTTGTTTGAAGGCGCTCATCTCAGGAACTACCAGTCTGTAAAAGAAGCAAAGTACTAATCAATGAGACCCTATACGAGTTTTTTTAAAAATTCAATCCCAAAGAGTGAAAACGGGAGTGTAGGATTTATTGTAATAACAAAAAATCCTACATCCACGTTTTACTCCCTGTGGGATTGAATTAAAAAAAATAATCGAATAGCCTATAACCTTCCTTAATAAACGGGCTATCTAACAAAAATTTTTTTTTCAAATCGGACTGGTAGTTCCTGAGATTAGCGCGTTCAAACAAAAAAAAATAAACTCTTTTTTTGTTTGAACGCGCTAATCTCAGGAACTACAAGTTCGATTAAAAAAAAAATGTTTTGTAAGATAGCCCGTTTAATGAGGAAGATTATAGGATATACGAGTTTTTTTTAAATTTAACCCCAAAGGGGGTAAAACGTGGGAGTAAGATTTTTTGTAATAACAAAAAATCTTACACTCCCGTTGTACCCCCTTTGGGATTGAATTTAAAAAAACTCGAATAGCCTAAACCTTCCTTAATAAACGGGCTATCTAACAAAAAAAAAATTTTTTTTTAATCGGACTTGTAGTTCCTGACATTAGCGCGTTCAAACAAAAAAAGAGATTTTTTTTTGTTTGAACGCGCTAATCACAGGAACTACCAGTCCGATTTGAAAAATTTTTTTTTGTTAGATAGCCCGTTTATTAAGGAAGGTTATAGGCTATTCGAGTTTTTCAATTTTGGTAATTTTCATTTTGGTAAATTTTGGCGAGTTCTGTAGAGCCGGTAAAAATGGGAACATAAACTTATTTGACTAGGGCATTTTGAATTAAATTTTGTGCCCTTTAATTTTGAATAGGGCCATTTTTTCGATAGGACCAGCCGTTTCCATATTATAAGCAAGAAACCGAAAAAAGTGCAAAAAAATCGTGGTTTTTAGCCCACCAAAACTCCCCCGCCCTGTTTTAGAGGTCGCAAACTTGGATTTGACATCTCCTAAACATGCTGACACAAAAAAATAAAATCATTTGCTGCACCAAACGCAAGGTGGACTTCCTCTCGTGACTGGACTAATAACTGGATTCCGAGATTTTTTAACTTTTTAGTATAACTGAGATGTGCAAATTGTCAAGAGTTGCACGTATTTACTTGTTTCTATAGTATTTTATTTAAGTTACCTTGACTAGTTCATTGGACAGTGATGTTTTTGTTGAATCTAATAGCCTTTTTAGATCCATATTTAAATATTCAAATACAAGAAATAGCTTCTTTTCACTCATTAGCACATCGAGTAATTGCACAACACCAGGGTGTTTTAGATCTCGAAGTAAAGATATTTCTCGGAGAGCCGTTGAAGGAACTCCTTCAGTTTCGCTGTGGAAAACAAATGCGTTAGAACTGTGGTATGCGTATCATCAATGGTACACAAAGGATTTTTGGGAGATGTACAGCAAAAACAGTGTTTTCACAAGAAAAGGTATGAAAATGAAGTCGATTTTATTGTACAGAATTTAACTAGCATTGCATATTTTCGTTTAGCTAAATTTTACCTCCTTTGTATAGAATTACAAAAATTTTTGAAAATGTTTCTACAAAACTTTTCATCACTTATTAGAAAATTCGACAGGCAAGTTAGTTTAAATAAAATATATACAGGGTGGCCTATTTTTAACAAACTAGTGAAATATCTCATAAACGGTAGAAACTATAAAAAACGTTTTATACAAAAGTTGTAGAGTGTCAAGGAGGAAAGAAGACTGCAATATCAGATTCAACAAAGGCGGTGCTGTCAAGGTCAGCTTCGATTTTTTAAATGTAACAATGTACAAAATATTCCAGAATACGATATAGTATTTATGAAAAAAATATTAAGGCACATATGAGCTTAAGTTAATAAATATTAAGATATTTAGAAATTAATTGTTCAATTCGGTTCTCTTATGAAATGAATTCAAGTCAAGAAGGCCTACGCGTAATATCATGGCAATCAGAGCTCTGATGGCTATCTGCTATGCCATAATTTATCTATTTGTCGTTTATGTAACAATTTGCAGTTATTATTTGAAATATATTGACAATCATTATAACGCCCGTCCAAATAATTTGAAAAAATAGCTGCCAAATGTTACATTAACGTCAGATAGATAAATTATAGCATAGCAGATAGTTCGCCGGCCTTCTTGACTTGAATTCAATTCATAAGAGGTCAGAGGACAGATTTGAAAAATTAAATTTGTCATTTAATTTCTGAATATCTCAATATTTATTAACTTAAGCTCATCTTATGTACCTTAATAATTTTTTGTTCACTATTAATTAATAATGTAGGTATCGTATTTTGGAATAAAAATGCACTGTTACAATTAAAAAATCGAAGCTGACCTTCGCCTAACCTTGACAGCACCACCTATGGTAAATCTGATACCGCAGTATTCTTCCCCCTTTAGTGGGGGGCCGTTAAGCGTTTCAACCTTGCACTTTGTGATAGAGAGATGCCACTCGGTACGAATGTTGGTCGGACCCAGATCTTCACTTTAAGATGTGAAGGCATTTTGGGCCCCGCGACCGGGCCCCTAGACAGGGTGGTTCCGTAACTTTCAGGGGAAAAACGCCTGTAACTCAGCAACCGTTCCTCGCACAATCCTGGGGGTAGTCTCATTGGATTCAGCGCACTAAATTTCATACGAGACGACCCTCAGACTAACTCCGAAACCTCCACCAGCCCGCGTATAGGGGTAAAATACAAGTAGTCCATTAAATTGTTAAATTTTTTTAGGCTAAGTTTGCATTTTGGGTAGGACAAGGTTTTTTTTTCGTTGCGTGGGAGGGGGCAGTGTAAGTTTAAAAATGAGTTTGCGGGGTCGGCGGCCACCCCATTTGGCCGTCATCTTGAAAAGAGGGTGTAGTGGGGCCGCTAAGTGTTTAAACCATGCACGACGTGATAGAGAGATGCCACTCGGTACGAATGTTGACCGGACCCATATCTTCACTTTAAGAAGTGGAGCCATTTTGACTTTCTCATGTAATATGATAAAAAACATCTACTCATATTGTACGACCATTTGCACTTACGCCCTTATATTTCACCTCTATACGCGGCCCGGGAGGTTTCGAAGGTGGTCTGAGGACCGTCCCGTATGAAATAGTGTTCTGAATCTAATGAGACTACCCCCAGGACTGTACGAGGAACGGTTGCAAAGTTACAGGCGTTTATCTCCTAAAAGTTACGCAACTACCCTGTCTAGGGGCCCGGTCACGGGGCCCAAAATGGCTCCACTTCTTAAAGTGAAGATGTGGGTCCAACCAACATTCGTACCGAGTGGCATTTGTCTATCATGTCGTGCAAGATTAAACATTTAACGGCCCCAACAACCACCTGTCTAGGGGCCCGATCGCGGGGCCCAAAACGGCTTCAATTCTTAAAGTGAAGATATGGGTCCGACCAACATTCGTACCGACTGGCATCTATCTATCACAAAGTGCAAGATTCAAACGCTTAACGGCCCCAACAACCACCTGTCTAGGGGCCCTGCCGCGGGGCCAAGTTGCCTCCACTTCTTAATGTGAAGATATGGGTCCGACCAACATTCGTACCGAGTGGCATCTCTCTATCGAGTCGTGCAAGACTCAAACGCTTCATGGCCCCAGCAAACACCTGTCTATAGGGGCCCGGTCGCGGGGCCCAAAATGGCTCCACTTCTTAAAGTGAAGATATGGGTCCGACCAATATTCTTACCGAGTGGAATCTCTCTATCACAAAGTGCAAAATTAAACGCTTAACGGTCCCAACAACCTCCTTTCTAGGGGCCCGGTCGCGGGGCCAAGTTGCCCCCACCTCTTAATGTGAAGATATAGGTTCGACCAACATTCGTACCGAGTGGCATCTCTCTATCACGTCGTGCATGGTTTAAACGCTTAACGGCTTCACTACATCCCCTTTTCAAGGTGGCGGCCAAATGGGGTGGCCGCCGACCCCGAAAACTCATTTTTAAACTTACACCGCCCCCCCCCCCCACGTAACGAAAAAAAAACCTTGTCCTACCCAAAATGCAAACGTAGCCTAATAAAATTTAACATTTCAATGGATTACTTGTATTTCACCCCTATACGCGGGCTGGTGGAGGTTTCGGAGTTAGTCTGAGAGCCTTCTCGTATGAATTTGAGTGCGCTGAATCCAATGAGACTACCCCCAGGGCTGTGCGAGGAATAGCTGCTGAGTTACAGGCGTTTTTCCCCTGAAAGTTACGCAACCACCCCACCCTGTCTAGGGGCCCAAAATGCCTTCTCATCTTAAAGTGAAGGTATGGGTCCGACCAACATTCGTACCAAGTGGCATCTCTCTATCAGAAAATGCAAGGTTGAAGTTGGATTTGTCGCTTGGCGGCCCCACTACTTGACACTCTACAACTTTTGTACAAAATATGTTTTTATAGTTTCTACCGTTTACAAGATATTTCACTGGTTTATTCTCAGTATCTAGTGCCCTTAGAAAATTGTGTTATGATACCTAAATAAAACTTCAAAATTTGACATAGGAACAAACGAGAAAACAATTCAAATTCAATACATTTTTAACACACAGTTGTTTTAATGTCTCAGAGCGCTATAGATTCTGTGAGTACCTATGTCAAAACTTTTTTTTGACAAATATTATTATTAGTACATACTTATACTGTAGGTTGTTAATGTCCATTAGATTAGATTAGATTAGTTTTTATTTATTTACAATTATTTACAGGTTTTAAAATTATTTTCAGATTTTGCTAAGAGTATAATTTTGTAATTTTTCCACTGACATGTGTATTTTATATAATTTTTAATTACATGCTAGTTTATTGTTTATTTTATAATAAGATTACTGAAAAAAAGCAAAATAAAAAAAAACAGTACTTGTCAATAGTTAATGTCCATAATTTATTATCTTAATGTACTCATTCATCACAAAAGCCTATAAAGCCTACAAACATGAAATTTTGCAGGTAGGTTCCTTATAGGACGTAGGCATCCGCTAAGAAAGAATTTTTAGAAACTCAACCTCTAAGGGGGTCAAACGGGGGTGCAGAATTTTTTGACAAAATGTTCATATCTCACAAATCGTTAAGGTGAGAGGTATTGAATTCAAGATACTAACTCTTCTCTAAAAATAATTACACCCATATTCGAACATTATTTTAAATTCAACACCAAAGGGGGTAAAGCGGGACTGTAGGATTTTTTAACTAATTAACACCCAGACCCAACCGCTGAAGCTAGAAACTTGAAACCCACTAAGAAGAAATTTTTCGAAATTCAGCCCCTAAGGGAGTCAAAAGGGAGTGTATTGTTTTTTGATAAATTGTTCAATATTCATGTCTTAAAAATCGTTAGTGAGAGATTTTGTTTTCAACATACGAACTCATTAAAAATTAGGTCTAGTTCACAAGTTGAAAAATTTTGGAGCATACAAGTAATTCAAGAATTACAAGGTGCGATATTCATGTAGATACTGTGTGAAAACGGTTTTACCGAACGTTGAGAAGATTTACAATTTTGTAGTAGGCTATGAGCCATAAGACCTAATTATGTAGGTATTGGATTACATAGAAAAAATAGTACAGTGCATTTTTTAAACAATTTTCCATAGCATTAGCAACGGTACACTATTAAGAGTAACTCGGAATCTGCTAAATAAAAAAAGTTATGAGGTGTCGTGGGAAACCCGATAGAAACTATGCTTCTTACGCATTGTATATAAAACCGAATTTATCAAAGCTATAATAACAATACAACTGAAAAGTTATTATTTAACCGCCATTTTGAAATCTGACGCCATTTTATTTTTTTGTATCCTATAAAACTCTCAAATATCAATTTTCAAAAGGATCGATTAATTTTTTTAAAAAAGTAGGTAGGTATATATGGTCGGTATTTTGAAATCTGACGTCATTTTATTTTTTCGTGTCCTATAAAACTCTCAAATATCAATTTTCAAAAGGATTGGATAATTTTTACAAAAAAGTTCGTATGGCCGTCATTTTGAAATATAACGCCATTTTATTTTCCTGTGTCTTATGAAACTCTCAAATATCAATTTTCAAAAGGATCAGATTATTTTTACAAAAAAGTACATATGGCCGCAATTTTGAAATGACGCCATTTTATTTTTTGTCCTACGAAAGTGTCAACTATACAATTTTCAAAAAATCGGATAATTTTTACAAAACAGTACATATGGCCGTCAGTTATTTTTCTGATTAATTTGGTATATCACATGCCACATTTAAAAAATTTGCAATGAACGTCCCATATAAGAGACATTAAAAACAACTGACAATCAAGTTATAATTAAGTAGTGCGAACATTTTAAGTGTAAAATTAATAATAAATCGTAGTTTGGCAGAACTGAAATATAATTTGACTGTCAGTTGTTTTTATAGTGCCTCTAATATGGGACGTTAATTGCATTTTTTTTTAAATGTAGTATATGATACACCAAATTAATCAGAAAAATAATCAGAATTCGAATATCTAAAAATCCAAAATGGCGTCCATAAGAAAAACCAAAGTTCATGTCAATATCTCATTATGTAGTGGATATAAAAAAATTAAACCTACGCCACTGAAAAGATCATAAAAAGATATCAAAAAATGGTTAAAGAAATTTTCAGATATCTTCATAAATAAAAAAGTTATGGCCAGTTTTCAAAAACGGCAATTTTCACTATTTTCTAAATAAATCCATAGTGTGTCAAAATTCAATTGTTTTTTCGACGGGACGTTAATGAGCACATAATTCTGCACTACTTTGCCCATTTAACCGACTTTCTATCTCCACTAATAACAAAGTTACCCATGTTAGCCAACGTCAACTTGGACACCCTGTATAGTACGGGATCCGGCTGCAAAATTAGTACGTTCATCACGTAGGTAATCAAACTCTAATTTTTACATATATTTATGAATAGAATAAGACACTTTTCACAAGGTGCCGATCAAAAAGTGCCCGCAACTAATTTTAATTAAAATAGCGTTAATTGATTTTTCAAAAAAAATTTCATTCACTTGTTCGTCAAATAAAATATTATCCATTTCACAGCAATGTATGTAAAGAGTTTGAAAAGTTATGGGTGCTGTTACCTGCTCGGCCGCAACCTAATCGCAACCAGGTGTAAACAGGTATGATTTAGTTATATTTGTACGTTCATGACGTATATTCATTTCTTTTATACCACATGAAAGCTATTTTTTTTCTCATCATGACGTTATAACGATGCCTATGAAAAAGTGCCCGCAAATAGAGGGGTTGTCACGCGTCACATGAAAATGCACCTTAAGAATATTTAATTACTTTGTAACTCATGATTATATAAAATAACTCCAATAAAATCAAACATTTTTTCAAACAGAATTTCAAACAGAATTTAACGCAACGCAAAGTCAATTTCATCCGTCAGTAGAGAGAACACTTCCTAAATTCGATCCTGGATCATTAACAGGTTTGACAGCACTACAGTGGATAAAGAAAGTAGAAAGTTTAGCAAACATTAACCGCTGGGATCAACCAACACTGTTGTGTTATGCGGTTGGAAAATTGAAAGGTGCTGCTAACTTCTGGTTACAAGATACTGAAAGTGAGATAAATGATTGGGAATCGTTTAAGGCTAAATTATTAAAAGGTTTTCCATCATATGTTGACGATGCCGATGTTCATTTCCAATTGGCAACAAAAAAACTTTTTAACAAAAAAAAAACCAAAAAGGCACCAAAAAGAGGAAAATAATGAAATTTTGAGGTCTGTGCCAATTAAAATATGAAGTTGGTTAAAAAAAAGAAGATATTAATCACTATACTATTCTTTTTAACCGACTTCATATTTTAATTGGCACAGACCTCAAAATTTCATTATTTTCCTCTTTTTAGTGCCTTTTTGAAGGAGGTTTTTTTTTTGTTAAAAAGTTTTTTATTTTTTACTTTTTAGTGTCAAAAAGTAACATTTACCTTAAAGAATCACACGCCGTTACTTACTTTTATTAAAATCAGCCGAACTACTGTACCGATTTTGATGAAATTTCTATGGGACCAATCTGAAAGTATATCCTTTCAAATAAAAAAAAATTTCTCAAAATCGGTTCATAAACGACGAAGTTATCCGCGAACACACATAAAACATAAAAAATATATACGGTCGAATTGAGAAACCTCCTTTTTTTGAAGTCGGTTAAAAAGAAAAGAACAAGATAAATTGGAGTTTCATGCTTTCACGGCCGGTAGACATCTTGGTAGCAAGTGTTTCCGGGCTAGGTAGCCGTGGTCTAATGGATTTTACTCCGTACGTTTCGCCCAAAGCTCCGTTGAGCATCTTCAGCGGCGATTGGCAATACGATTTGATCTTCTTGCCGGTCGACTGGTGACTGAGGCACTGACTGACGGAGTAAAATCCATTAGACCACGGCTACCTAGCCCGGAAACACTTGCTACCAAGACAACAAGATACGTTACGAAAGTTTTGTATACGAAATGAAAGCGATTGCAAGCCGAGAGTCAATCTCAGATCAAGCCCTAATTAAGTACATAATTAACGGAATCGATGACAAAGAGCTTGCCAAATTATTAGCCGTTCAGCAATTTATAGATGCGCACGAGGTACTGACACGAATTATGCGATATGAAGCTACATTCCGTGGTAACAAGAAGAAAGAAAATACAAAAGAAAACTCAGTTCCAGACCAAAAAGTTCCAAAACCATTAAGTGCTATAATTGCGGTGAAGAAGGTCACAAATCGGGGTGTAAGGGGATGATTTGTTTATGGATTTCTTGCCCTTGGGCGGTCGCATCCTCGGATGGCTCAGGGGAGAGGGTCATGGATAGACTCCCTACTCTCACTAGCCGTGTTCTGCACGGTACATGGGCAGATTTGGGCTCTATACCAGAATGCCCATGTATGGCTCCCAGTGCCACAGCCCGGTAACTGTGTCGACCCGCAGGCCAAACCTAGTGAGGGGAAAGAACCTACCCAAGTCAACGTGTTGCAGTGTGCCGAGGACTGAGTGGTATCAGGGTAGTAAAATATGTGATATTCCGAACGGGCCCTTTGAGGAACCAGGCAAAACCCCACCATAAACAGCCTTCTGGGCGTAAGGCGGCTCTGCGTCTGGTGACATGTATTTCCGACCAATACGTGGGACCAAAATGGAACCGAATAATAAAAATACACAGTTAATAACTGAGAAAGACAGAGGCTCTCCAGTAGAGAGGAATCTGAATACGAACGCAATGGAGGTTGACAGCCAGGGAAGTCTTGCACTAAACCTAACTGGTAAACCTCAAGAAACAACGGAGTCAATACAGGGAGCTGGCAGTACTGGCATACCTGAAAACTCCAAACAAGATGCGCCAGTCAGAGGCTCTCCGATTGAGAGGAATCTGACCTCGGGCGAATCTAGATCGGATCAGGGGACTGGCAGTTCCAGCGAACCTGATCCTCAAATAAGACACACCGCGTCTGGGGTAAACCGTCTACGTATAGACAAACCCAAAATTTCAGGCACGGAAAGAAAAAAGCGCAAAAGAGCCGCAATTGCCGCCAAAAAGACGAATGCTGAACCGACAGGGACGCAAAAGCGATACCGGTCGGAAGGAAGTACTCCTAGTCCTTCACTAAGGCAGGCCAAGAAATCCAAGGGGATGGTATCGATACCCGAAAAGTCAAAACCTTCTTACAAAGAAGCGTTATCTGACTACAGGATGGCGATCATTCATGTGAGCTATCCTGATGAACACATCTCGAAGGAACAATCTGAGGCAATCCAATCTAGCTTGATAGATGCCTTAGATAATGCCGAAGAGGATGTAACACCCAGATTCAGTCAAACCAGACTGAGGAATGGGGCACTGTTTATTGACTGCGCTGACCAGGGCACCCAGCACGGACTATTTGCAGTCATGGACATCCTAAAACCTTGAGAAGGGGCTAATCTGAAGCTCACCATGGCCGATGACCTTCCCAAACCAATAAAGACCATCGTTTGGATACCGGGTACGCGTCATGACGAACCGGACAAAATTATCAAACGAATTGGTCTTCAAAATCCTAGCCTAACAACAACAGGCTGGAAGACAGTTCATCGGGAAACTGAACCTAAGGGTCAAAAGTTCGTGATCAGTATGGACAGTAGGTCGGTAAAGCCCTCCAGAAACTTGACTACCGTCCGTACGTAAACCTCACCAGGGTAACCTTTAAGATCCTGGGAAAAGGAGCGAAAGCAAAAGCAAAAGCAACAGCAACCACAACCGCTTCCGCTTCAACATCCAAACAGGCTGACGATGAGGGTGGTGCAGATAAATCTACATCACAGTAAAGCTGCATCTGCAGCCCTCATCGATAAACTGGTAAGAGAAGATTTTGATCTAGCTCTTATCCAAGAACCTTGGTTATACAAGGGAAAAATCAGGGGACTTGGCTGCAATAAAGGACAGATTATTTATAAAACGTCTGAATTAAAGCCAAGAACCTGTATTTACGTTAAGAACTCTATTAACGCTTTACCGCTTTGGGACTTTAGTTCTAGAGACCAAACGGCAGTGAAACTGCAACTCGAATTGGAAGGGAGCAGGACGGAACTTATAGTATCATCTGCATACCTTCCTTTCGATGCACCTCAAATGCCACCATCAACAGAACTACAGAATCTGGTAACATACTGCCAAAGCAGGAACATACAGATCATACTGGAATGCGATGCCAATGCACACCACACTGTGTGGGGGAGCAGCAACATCAATCAAAGAGGTGAGTTCTTACTTGATTATCTCATTAGTCGTAATATAGAGATACTCAATCGAAACAATAAACCAACCTTTGTCACTGCACAGACAGGAAGTTATTGATATAACTCTTAGTACGAACTTAATTTGTAATAAGATTAATAACTGGTATGTTTCTGATGATCCCTCACTTTCGGATCATAGATATATATATATATATATATATATATATGCATGCTTTCAAATTAAAACTCCCACTGTTGAACCAGAGCTACGTAGAAATCCCAGGAACACCAACTGGGACTCCTATATCAACAGTGTAGGAATTGATATTCGTAAGGGTCCATGTATGGTCAAAACAGTGGAGGATCTCGAACTAGCGTCTGAATTTATTCATGATGCTATTATCACATCCTATAAAGATAACTGTCCTGAGGTGGTTAGAAGCTTATCAAAACACGTCCCTTGGTGGAATAATGAGCTCACCACCTTGAGGAAAGACACCAGGAGACTCTTTAATAGGGCAAAAACAACCGGAAATTGGGAAATATATAGAAAATCCTTAACCGAGTATAATAAGGCTCTCAGAAGGGCCAAGAGAGATATGTGGAGGAAGTACTGTCAGGAGATCGAGGATATTCCAGACAGTGCTAAACTCCATAAAATTCTCTCCAGTGAACATCGCTCTAAAATAGGGTCACTAGAGACTGCAAATGGGAACTTTACCCATACAGGTAAGGAGACTCTTGAGGTGTTACTCCAGACTCACTTTCCTGGATCTACAATTCTGGATGAAACCAATGGTATCACCACTCCTTTCAGGGCCCCAGGTAGGCCCTCGAGGGATGATTGGAACTTAGCGTCCAAGGTGGTTGATATACCCAGAATAATATGGGCAATTAATTCATTTGCTCCTTTTAAATCTCCTGGAGGTGATGAGATATTCCCGGCACTCTTACAGAAAGGAATTACTCATCTCAATAGACCTCTTTGCAGAATATTTAGAGCGAGTATAGCGCTAAAGTACATTCCAGTAAGTTGGAGGAAAACAAGGATTACGTTCATACCTAAACCTGGACGTAATAACTACATGTCAGCCAAAGCTTATCGACCGATTAGCTTAACATCCTTCATGCTGAAAACCTTGGAAAAAATTTATATTAGAAATCGTGTCCATCGTGATTATAATAATAATAATAATACATTTAATTAAATAAATCCAATATTTTGTCCACTATCCTGCGATTTTTCTTAATTTTCTTGGAAAAAATTATAGACAGATATATTAGGGACTGCGTACTTGAGATTTTTCCTTTACATGATAATCAGTACGCGTACCTATCTGGGAAATCTTGTGAAACAGCGCTACACAATCTAGTTAGTAGAATTGAAAAGACGCTGGAAAACAAAGAAATCGCTATTGAAGCGTTTCTGGACATTGAGGGTGCATTTGACAATACCTCAATAGAAACTATAGGCCTCGCTATGAAAAGAAGAGGTATCAACAAAACTCTGTGCCATTGGGTCCATGCTATGCTCAGTAGTAGAGTAGTCAAGGCTACTCTCTACAACGAGACAGTGGAGGTACAGGTGACTCGTGGTTGTCCACAAGGAGGGATTCTATCACCACTCCTATGGGGATTAGTCATCGATGAGCTACTGTCTCTCCTTAACACATCAGGAGCTTACAAGCAAGGCTATGCGGACGACCTAGTGATCCTTATACAAGGTAAGCACTATGACACTTTGTTGGATTTGATGCAGTCTGCCCTAAATGTTGTGCAGAGCTGGTGCCGGGAAACCGGACTTACAGTCAACCCAACAAAAACAAACATGATTAGGTTCACAAGGAGGAAGAAGGATATGAACCATCAGTTGCCTACACTCTTCGGCACTAGACTAACTCTGACCGACGAAGTCAAATACTTAGGGGTTGTGTTAGACTCCAAACTAACATGGAAATCCCATGTAGAAATAAAAATTAACAAAGCAATGATATTGCTCTGGACTTGCAAAAGAGCGATAGGCAAAACGTGGGGATTAAAACCGAAAGTTGTATACTGGTTATACACAACGGTCATTAGACCCTTAATTACCTATGCTTCACTAGTGCGGTGGCCCAGGACCGAGTTGCGGACTACTCAACTTGAACTGGGCAAACTACAAAGATCAGTCTATCTATCAATAACAGATGCAATGAATACTACCCCTACTGCGGCCATGGAAGTCCTTCTGGGACTGCCCCAACTGCATTTAGTGGTGATGGCAGAAGCCCGACTAGATGCCTATAGGTTACAGTGTAACGGAATGTGGGCTTCCACCCATACGTTAAAAGGGCACGGGACAATTGAACGGATAAAAGGCTATGATCAGATCCTGGAAATGAGATCAGATAGCATAAGCCGGAATATATCTTTCATAAGACTTACTCGGTTACTATATTGAGCAAAGAGGCTTGTGAAAGAGGAGACCAATCTTGGAACCCTGAGGGGTTGATCTGGTACACAGACGGATCAAAAACAAACTCAGGTACAGGCTTAGGGGTATATGGTGTAAGACCGCGTTTCAGCATCAGTAGACCCCTAGGAGCTTATGCCACGGTATTTATGGCTGAAATCTGTGCCATTTTAATATGTGCACAAGAAAATATAGCCAGGAAACACTCTGGGAAGACAATTAACATATTTTCTGATAGTCAAGCGGCGCTGAGAGCCCTTGATTCTGATAGAGTATGTTCAAATATGGTAAAAGAATGCCAGACAGCACTACAACATCTGGCAAATAACAGAAACAGGATTAACCTAATTTGGGTACCTGGACATCGAGATATTCCGGGAAATGATTAAGCTGATTCATTAGCAAAGGAAGGATCAAACAGTGAGTCAATGTCACCAGAACCTATATGCGGAATTGCTAAGGCAACTGCCAAGCAGGCGGTAGGTGCATTTCCCCAGCACCCCCACCTAGGAATTTTGGGTTCAAACTAGGAGCCTTTGTTTGTGCTACGTTTGTGCTGGTTTGTGCTCGATTTTCAGCGTTTGTGCAGCAAACCCCAATTAGTTATAAACAATTGAAAGTGGGGGTGCCAGGGAAACGACAGCACCCCCACCTCGGAATTTTCAATTTTTTATTACGCGATTCGTTTGTGCTACGTTTGTGCTGGTTTGTGCCCGATTTTCAACGTTTGTGCAGCAAACCCCAATTAGTTATAAACAATTGAAAGTGGGGGTGCCAGGGAAACGACCGCACCCCCACCTCGGAATTTTCAATTTTTTATTACGCGATTCGTTTGTGCTACGTTTGTGCTGGTTTGTGCCCGATTTTCAGCGTTTGTGCAGCAAACCCTAATTAGTTATTAACAATTCAAAGTGGGGGTGCCAGGAAAACAGCAGCACCCCCACCTCGGATTTTCAATTTTCAATTACGCGATTCGTTTGTGCTACGTTTGTGCTGATTTGTGCCCGATTTTCAGCGTTTGTGCAGCAAACCCCAATTAATTATAAACAATTGAAAGTGGGGGTGCCAGGGAAACGACAGCACCCCCACCTAGGAATTTTGGGTTCAAACTAGGAGCCCTTGTTTGTGCTACGTTTGTGCTGGTTTGTGCTCGATTTTCAGCGTTTGTGCAGCAAACCCCAATTAGTTATAAACAATTGAAAGTGGGGGTGCCAGGGAAACGACAGCACCCCCACCTCGGAATTTTGAGTTCAAAGTAGGAGCGTTTGTTTGTGCTACGTTTGTGCTGGTTTGTGCCCGATTTTCAGCGTTTGTGCAGCAAACCCCAATTAGTTATAAACAATTGAAAGTGGGGGTGCAAGGGAAACGACAGCACCCCCACCTCGGAATTTTCAATTTTTTATTACGCGATTCGTTTGTGCTACGTTTGTGCTGGTTTGTACCCGATTTTCAGCGTTTGTGCAGCAAACCCCAATTAGTTATAAACAATTGAAAGTGGGGGTGCCAGGGAAACGACAGCACCCCCACCTCGGAATTTTTCATTTTTTATTACGCAATTCGTTTGTGCTACGTTTGTGCTGGTTTGTGCCCGATTTTCGACGTTTGTGCAGCAAACCCCAATTAGTTATGAACAATTGAAAGTGGGGGTGCCAGGGAAACGACAGCACCCCCACCTCGGAATTTTTAATTTTTTATTACGCGATTCGTTTGTGCTACGTTTGTGCTGGTTTGTGCCCGATTTTCGACGTTTGTGCAGCAAACCCCAATTAGTTATGAACAATTAAAAGTGGGGGTGCCAGGGAAACGACAGCACCCCCACCTCGGAATTTTTTATTTTTTATTGCGCGATTCGTTTGTGTTACGTTTGTGCTGGTTTGTGCCCGATTTTCGACGTTTGTGCAGCAAACCCTAATTAGTTATAAACATTTTAAAATTGTTTTTAGACATCACGAAGGAGAAAAATACAGTGACTATATTTATAATATAGTCACTGTAGGGAAAAGTAGAGATAGCTGACACATGGTTGAAGATACGGGAACTGCGCGACAGCTGTTGCTTCGGTATATTATATTTAATTTTGAAAATTATTGTTAAAATAGAGATATTATAAATAGAGATATTATTTAATTATTTAATCTACAATGATGTTAAGATTTTTTAGAGATTTATAAAAAAGCTTTTTTTGCAAACTTATTTTCAGCGTTATTTCTGTAACTATACTAATGTCGAGTGCCGGTTGTGAAAGAACAATTTCCTGTATGCGCTTTATTAAATCATATTTACATAACAGAATGCTTATGATCGATTAAACAATCTAGCGATTATGTTCATCGAGAAAAAAATTGAGAAAGCTCTCGATTTGGACAAACTAATCGATAGTTCACCACTAAAAAGTTGACCCACAATTGTTGAATTATTTGTAGAGATGTACCTACCTATTTTTTTAAAGTTATTTGAATAACAAAATGCAAATGTTTTGTGCCATTTTTCTCGGTAACAATAATATAAAAAGAAAAAAGCAAATTTGCTTTTTATTAGGCTTACCGACAAAATGGTTATTTTTAGAAACATGTGCCTCAAATACGCGGTCAACATGTTTCTTATTTGTCAATTTATTAACCTGCTATATAAAGAGTGTTCCACAAGGATAGTTATTATGGTTTTTTGAATCTAAAATCTCAATAAACTTGTCTTATTATAAACGGTTACCGAGTTATCGATAAATTCATTGATTTTTATACGTATATTTAGTAGTCGAATGCCAAAAACAGTTAATGCTGATTCCTTGTCAGTCAAATTAAATAAACGTATAAAGTTGAAAATGGAAAAATGTACTAGACGTGCTTATGCTGAAATGCATTTTATTTACGGATTTTGTAATGGTAATTCTGTAGCTGCAGTGGTCGAATAACGTCAGCGTTATCCTAATCTCGCGGTGGGATAACAAATTAGGGGGGAAGGTTCTCACGGGGGGATAACAAATTTTGCACAGGAGTTCCTTATATAGGTATCGTAGATGAGCAATAATGTATTAATAAAATTCGAGCGAACGAGCGTAGCGAGTGAGTAATGTATTATTAATATTCGTGCGAACGAGCGAAGAAGGAATTAATAATATTCAAACGAACGAGCGAAGCGAGTTAGTAATGTACATAGATATTAATAAAATTTTAAAAAACAGTTTTTTGACGTTATAAAACAGTGTCGTATGGTGAGTAGGCTTTGGAAAAAACAAACTACTTTGTGTCAAAATATTCTGACAGTTAATCGTTTCGGAATAATATTCTAAGAAAAAAATCAATATCTCACAGTAAGTACTATTTTTATTGATCTCATCCGAGCAAAGCTCGGTCACCCAGATATTTGTAGTTAAGTTAGTTATATTTTCTGTTTTCTTATAGGTTGAAGTAGGTACATTGTATGGTATAATAAAATTTTTTAAAAAACCCTCGATTCCAAGCAATCTCAATCTCGATCGATAAATAAAATTATAAATCGTAAAATACGTGGGCGAAGCCACGGGTAACGCCTAGTATTGGATAATTAAGTAGGTAAATAGTAAAATAAACAGAGCAATTATATTTTGAAAGCGACGGTTCGTCTTTAAATAATTTAATTAAGACTTCATCAGGCTCCATAAACAGAAAAGTGAAATAAACAATTTTGATACGTAGCTAACATAAATTTCACATTGTTATTGTATAAATTTTGGACATAAATAATATCTCTATTTTAACAATAATTTTCAAAATTAAATATAATATACCGAAGCAACAGCTGTCGCGCAGTTCCCGTATCTTCAACCATGTGTCAGCTATCTCTACTTTTCCCTACAGTGACTATATTAT
Source organism: Mongoloraphidia duomilia (assembly GCA_039654895.1). Taxonomy (NCBI): domain Eukaryota; kingdom Metazoa; phylum Arthropoda; class Insecta; order Raphidioptera; family Raphidiidae; genus Mongoloraphidia; species Mongoloraphidia duomilia. Next base: position 30,130,072 of record CM077519.1, read on the forward strand.
AAATATAGTCACTGTATTTTTCTCCTTCGTGATGTCTAAAAACAATTTTAAAATGTTTATAACTAATTAGGGTTTGCTGCACAAACGTCGAAAATCGGGCACAAACCAGCACAAACGTAGCACAAACGAATCGCGCAATAAAAAATTAAAAATTCCGAGGTGGGGGTGCTGTCGTTTCCCTGGCACCCCCACTTTTAATTGTTCATAACTAATTGGGGTTTGCTGCACAAACGTCGAAAATCGGGCACAAACCAGCACAAACGTAGCACAAACGAATCGCGTAATAAAAAATTAAAAATTCCGAGGTGGGGGTGCTGTCGTTTCCCTGGCACCCCCACTTTCAATTGTTTATAACTAATTGGGGTTTGCTGCACAAACGCTGAAAATCGGGCACAAACCAGCACAAACGTAGCACAAACGAATCGCGTAATAAAAAATTGAAAATTCCGAGGTGGGGGTGCTGTCGTTTCCCTGGCACCCCCACTTTCAATTGTTTATAACTAATTGGGGTTTGCTGCACAAACGCTGAAAATCGAGCACAAACCAGCACAAACGTAGCACAAACAAACGCTCCTATTTTGAACTCAAAATTCCGAGGTGGGGGTGCTGTCGTTTCCCTGGCACCCCCACTTTCAATTGTTTATAACTAATTGGGGTTTGCTGCACAAACGCTGAAAATCGAGCACAAACCAGCACAAACGTAGCACAAACAAAGGCTCCTAGTTTGAACCCAAAATTCCTAGGTGGGGGTGCTGGGGAAATGCACCTGCAGGCGGTGACTAATTGGCTCCAGAAACAACACAAAATATACTGGACTAGAATGCCAGCGCAAGCACACTCAAAGGCCTTCATTGAAGAACCTCTAAGGAAAAGAACTACAGAAGTATTAAAACTCAGTAGGAATAACTTAAGAGCTTTGACCAGGATATTAACAGGACACTGTCATCTTAACAAACACCTACACAGGTTGGGTATTTCCGACAACGCACTATGCAGCAAGTGCAAAGAAGTGGAGGAAACCGCTGTTCACATACTTTGTAAATGCGAAGCTGTCGCACAGACAAGGTACAAACACTTTGGATCAACTTTAATGTTACCTGAGGATTTTAAAGACATCAGCTCAAGTAAGATACTAGACTACATTTACTGTCTGGGTATCCTAAAGAACTGATGAAACATTAGGGGAGCACAATAGACCTTATTGGTCGCACTGCATATCTACAAAGGCCCCTACTTTTTAATTCTAATTCTAAGGTCACAAATCAATAAACTGTAAAAAAAGTGTTAAATGTTTCGTGTGTAATGAGTATGGAAATAAATCTACAGAATGTTCAAAAAGAAATAAAAACTATAGACAAAACTCTAACAATAATGGACAAGCTGTGTTATTAACAGAAACTAAAATAAACATAAAGTATAATAAAGAAGTAGTGGTAGAAAAAGTTAAAATGAATGGTCTAATAGACACCAGAAGTGCGGTTAACATAATCAGACACGAATGTTTTTTAAAAATCGGTGTTTCAAGACTATAAGCATCAACAGTAGTCTTGTTTAGCGCTGGCAACCACCAGCTAGACACGTTAGGCAAATTCGAAGCACACGTCGATATTGATGATAGTTCATTTTATACAATAATACATGTGGTTCCAAATCATGTCATCCCGATAGATATTGTGATAGGCAACGAACTTTTAGACGAAGCTGAAATAATAAAGAATAGAGAAACCTTCAAGATACGTAAGTTGCAAGATCAATTAATGTTAATTAATGTATGTGAAGAAGAGCTAGATATAGGCAATAGAAAGTTTTGCGAAGAAATAACATCTTTAGTCAAAGCTTATAATCCGAAAAGTAGAAAGCAAACTGAAATTGAAACAAGATTGATACAGACAGACAAAATTCCAGTGTCTCAGACACCTAGAAGGCTACCGATTAAAAAACGAGATGAAGTAGAAAGACAAGTGAGAATATGGTTGGACGAGAAGATAATTCAACCGAGTTACTCAGATTTCGCAAGCCCGATAGTACCGGTAACGAAGAAGGACAAAAGTACAAGAATTTGCATAGATTTCAGAAAGTTGAACAAAAAAGTGATAAAGGATAGGTACTCCCTTCCCAACATAGATAACCAACTAGATAAATTACGAGATGCAAAAATATTCTCCACATTAGATTTGAAAAATGGCTTCTTTCATGTACCTGTGGCAGTCGACAGTCGAAAATATACATCATTCGTAACGCACTGTGGCCAATATAAATTTTTGAAAACACCGTTTGGGTTATGCAATAGCCCTGCAGTCTTTCAACGTTTTGTTAATCACATGTTTAAAGATTTAATAGTGAGTAACACTGTACTCGCGTACATGGATGATTTAATCATTCCTGCAATCAATTATGAAGAGGCTTTAGACAGACAAAAAATTGTCTTAAACCGTGCTGAAGAATACAATTTGCAATTAAGTTGGAAGAAATGTAAGTTTTTAAAAGACCTTATAAGTTATTTGGGATACATTATAACCAATAATACCAAGTTGCCGTCTGAAGAAAAAACCAAGGCTGTTGTAAACTATCCTCGACCAGAAAGCATTGCGCAAATTCAAAGTTTTCTTGGATTAACAGGCTATTTCAGAAAGTTTATAGCTGACTATTCAATTATAGCGAAGCCGTTGAGCGATTTACTCAAGAAAAACAGAAAGTTTATATTCGGTGAACAAGAGGCAGCGTTCGAGCTACTGAAAAGAAAATTATCAGACAGACCAGTTTTACAAATATTTAGCTATGAAGCTGAAACAGAGTTGCATACGGATGCATCAAAAAAGAGTTATGGTGCCGTTCTTCTGCAACGTAATCCCAAGGACCAAAAATTACATCCCGTATATTATGTCCCACAAGACGTCAGATGCCGAAAAAAACTACTGCAGTTACGAATTGGAGATACTAGCTGTAATAGATACCTTCTTGGAATAAGATTCAAAATAATAACTGATTGTGCCGCTTTTCAATTAACAATAAACAAGAAAGATCTTCTACTTTTGGAAGAGTTCGACTACACCATTGAACATCGACCCGGAGTAAGGATGAAGCACGCCGACGCTTTAAGTCGCAACCCGATCGTAATGATGATACAAGAAGGATTGACAAACGCATTGAAAGCCGCTCAAGAGCGAGACGAACGTATAAAAGCTATTCTTAAAATTCTCGAAGACCAAGAATATGAAGATTATGTCGCCCAAAATGGCCTATTGTACAAAGAAGAGAATGGAAGTCGACTACTAGTAATCCCCGTTAAGATGCAAACAGAAATAATACGTCGTGCACACGAACCTAGTCATTTTGCTACCAGAAAAACCAAAGATCTGATCAGCAAGGAGTATTACATTCCAAACCTTGAACAGAAAATGAAGAGATTCATTGAGTTGCATACCATGCATTCTCGCTGAAAGAAAAGCCGGAAAAAGAGAGGGTTACCTCAATTCAATAGAGAAAGGTGACGTACCTTTGGAGACGTACCATGTCGATCATTTAGGGCCTTTAGTCACAACGAGAAAACAATACAATCACATATTTGTCATCATCGATGCATTTACCAAATTTGTCTGGTTATACCCCACGAAGACTGTTACATCAAGAGAAACGCTAAAAAAGTTAGAGCTACAAAGCATGACGTTTGGACATCCAACACGAATCATAAGCGACCGTGGTACCGCATTTACCGCAGGTGAATTCGCTGAGTACTGCGACAAGAATCACATTCAACACGTTAAGATTATGACCAGAGTATCTAGAGGAAACGGACAAGTCGAACGAATGATGCAGATAATCATACCCGTATTGGCGAAACTATCGGTTGACAGTCCTACCGAATGGTTTAAGAATGTCGATAAGGTGCAGCAAGCGATGAACAGCAGCTATCAAAGAAGTATCGCGACGACTCCATTTGAATTGCTAACCGGTGTTAGAATGAGGACACCCGAGCAGCTCGAAATTGTAAAATGCATCAAAAAAGAAAACATACTGTTGTTCGAACAAGAACGAGACACAATCAGAGAGAAAACGAAAGAACAGATTTTAAGGGTACAAGAAGAAATTAAGAAAACATACAACAAGAAAAGAAAGAAGGCACGTCGCTATCGAATAGGCAATGTGATCGCGATTAAAAGAGCGCAAGGAGGAGGAGTATTGAAGCTACGACCTAGATTTCTTGGACCGTACAAGATAGTAAAAGTTGGTCCGTGCGATCGATACGAAGTAGAACGGATCGGTGAAGGTCAAGGTTCATCGAAGACAACGGTCAGCGCCGACAACGTCAAAACATGGGGTGATACGGCTTCTACCGAAGAAGAATCCGACAGCCCATCCGAGACAGATGAAGTATAGGAGTGGCCGAATGTAGTATGCCGAGCTGAACCGAACAGACTAAGTAGGCTAGACTTGACAATACGACGACAAATAGACAGACAGACAGTTGACGACGAGTTGATAGCAACGGAGAAAAGTGAAAAGACGAACGACGGTGTTTTTTCAATATTACTAACTCATATTTATTTACTATTTATTGTTATTGTTCAAGTGTAAGAATCAAAGCATTAAATCTATTAATCATATACGACGTGTTAATTATCATCAACGCTCACAGTAGTATATGTGTCCCAAGTTGCACGTTCAGACGCTAATGACCTCTGTTGTCGAGCGTCTATAATCCACAATTCAATTCCAAGTTGCGAAATTATTTCACCTATCTGCCGTAGTAGAGCATTACCAAGGTTTTTCAATGCGCGCTGATATTGTGTTTTTTTTTTCAGGATCTGATACAGACTTTTCTTGGCTCTCTAAATTGAAGGATTAAAATCACAACCCGTAAAAGCATAGAAGTTTGGTTAACTCAGGCATAAAGTGGCTCCAGTTTCAGTTGGACGATGGGACCATTACAACTCCAAAAATATTGACCGTTGACATAATATTGCAATAATTATAAATAAAATAAAATATCTGTTAACGCGTGCGATGACCCAGGTAACGGAGTAATATATATTAGCGTAAAAGCTGATGACGAATTTTGGGAAGGTATTTTAGGCACCTTGAAATTAAAAAAATTGTTACTATTTCAATATTGGTGAATATGGAAACAAGTGTCTGGCAGGCCGTTTGCGGTTATTTTGTTACTGCGCAGCATGTTGCATTTGCAAAAAAAAATGATCGCCTAAATTCTAAAATATTCTTTAGGCAACTTGAAATTAGTTTTTTATAGAATACAGTAAAAAAAATCCCAGATCATTTGGACGATTATAAAATATGGGCCAGACTGTCCCGAAGTCAATTTTTTTATATTATACGCAAAAAATATACCTTAGGCCCTCTGCAATTTTTATAGCACATTTATTAACTAATATTGAAAATATGTGCAAATTGCCAGACGAAGACGGCGGTTTTCAATAATTACCAGACGTGAATAAACATTTTAAATGAGTGCGACAAAGAAGTCTTACGCGTAGTCAAAGGTGCAAGAGAGACAGTTTATTTGCACCTATCCGCAGCCTCCACGTTCCTGCGTTGAGTTTTTTCGATTCCAAATCTTTTTTCTATTAATTTTATTTAATTAGAAGTTTCATGATTTAAATAAATTCAAGATATAAAAAAATTTTGAGTTGCCGCAATTACATATGAAAATTTAGTAGATGAACAAACAAATGTGATGGGCATGCTTTTTATATTAAGAATATGAAAAGGGAATTGTTTTGTTGGGAAAATTTTCAGTTACGAGCGATTTGTTTACTAGATGAGGACTATAGGACTGGCTATCCAGTCGAATTTTTTATCATGTAGCCATTCGTCGCAACATAAAGTAATTTTTAGTTTTTTATTCATTAAATACCTATAATAAAATGTACTATGCTTTAAAATTGCGTATTTTTTATTTATCCTTAACGCTTCGCCACATTTTTTTTGTAGACCTAACTCTCAAACTCTAGTGCCGCCCAGTGAAAATTGCTTAAAATATGCTGTCACTGCTCCGAAACTTAGTTCGAATTATACTATCTGAAACGTTTATAACAAATATAATTACCGGGTAAATTCACATTTATATCTATATTTTCTTTGACACAGCGTGACAACGAGTACCGACACAATGTACGATTCTTTATTTGATTCTTTCTACCACTGTAACAGCAGCACAATAAGAAGAGTTACCAACCACTTGTAACGAGCGTACGAGATCGCAGTTCTTGTGTGATCACGTACGCTCGATACCAATAGCCATTTGGCACTTTCTGAAGTGCTATACCGTAATATGCCTCCCGGGCATTATATTACCAAAGATACGCGAATACTTTATTTATCCATCGTAAGTGTCAAAAATTATTAATATGTCACAATGTTTATAAATAAACATAATATTAATTTGAAGCATTGTTAAAATATTATCGAACCTAATACAAACATATTTTCTTAGTGCACATTTTTTTCGCGTTCAGTTGCTATATTGAAAAAATAAACTGTTTCTGTAATATTATTAGTACAGGTAAAATTTGACAAAAATGGTCGTGACTCGAAAAAAATTTGTGCAGACCTTAAACTTTGGTTATAGGTTTAAAATAGGCCAAAGTTCACAAAACAAAAAAGTTTCCCACTTTTACGGATCCGCGGGAACCTGTAGGGGCTGAAAAGAGATATTTTTAACAAAAAAAAAGGACTTCAGAATAGCCGAGCGTGTAGCAATGCTGTTGTTTACATGGCATTGCTATGGTTCCTCTATTACAAGTTCCCAGTTCCCGGGTTCTAGCCTAAGAGCTGGTAAAAGTGTCAATTGGATTTTCAATTTATTATTAAAAAAAAAAAATAATGAATTGAAAATATGAATTGGTGCTAGGCCCAAATAACCTTAGCTGTTGGTGGTCTTAAAAAAAAAATTAACAAAAAAGAAATCAAGCATACGTTTTTATTTTAAGACAGGTCATACACTATTTTTTTTGTAAATGCCATATTTCCCGAGAAAATCGATTTCTTTTTTGTTAATTTTTTTTTTTTTTAATAGGTATAGTTATTCAATTTTTTGACAGCTGATGGCCTGCTGGTTTAGAAACATTTGTAATTTATTGACGTCAGTCGGATGGCGGGACCTAGGGGTCGGACCACAATTTCTCGACGTTTCATACCCCCCTAAAAAATTTGACTCTCTCTGTCTGTATGTCCATTTGTACGCTTATAACTCGAGAACCACTGATCCAATTTACATGATTTTTTTTAAGTAAATAATAACTTCTTTTGCGACAGTTTTAAATTATTTTTAGTTATTTTTTAAAATCGTTCCGGTTTGTTTCACAACAATTTTTTCCCCGTTAGGGTTGGGCAAAATTTTACATTTAAAAATATTTTTAAATATTTTTAGAATCGTTCCGGTTTCTTTCAAAACAAATTTTTCGTGTCAGAATTGGGCCAAATTTTACTTTTTAAAATATATTTAGTTATTTTCTAAAATCGTTTCGCTTTGCTTCAAAAGAATTTTTTTCATATTTGGGTTGTGTGAAATTTTACATTTCAAAATATTTTTAGTTATTTTTTAAACTCGTTCTGGTTTCTTCCATAGTAGATATTATAGACCTATCAATGAGCAATCTAACTGTGTCGAAAAAATTTGGTAAAATTATTCGTAGCCACCCTAAGGATGTCATTTTTTCAAGATAGTACTTTTCGACTAAAAATGGAAATCCTTGACGCGGAGTGCTCTAGTAAGTAGGGTGTTTAATGAATATTAATTTCCCATGTACGGATTATAGACCGATCCATGAGCTATCTAAATGAGTTAAAGAATTTGTAAAACCTAAAAGTGGTTACCTTAAAAAAGCAATTTCTTTGAGATCTTACTGTTTTACCTTCAACATACGAGCTCGAAAAAATTGCTTCAGTGGAGTGGCCATTTCTAGGTTTTCCAATTTTTTTCGACGCAGTTAGATAGCTTATGGATAGGTCTATAATCTCTACATAGGAAATTAATATTCATTAAACACCCTACTTACTAGAGCACTCCGCGTCAAGGATTTCCATTTTTAGTCGAAAAGTACTATCTTAAAAAAATGACATCCTTAGGGTGGCTACAAATAAATTTACCAAATTTTTTCGACAAAGTTAGATTGCTCATTGATAGGTCTATAATATCTACATAGAAAATTAATTTTCATTAACCACACTACTTACTAGAGGACTAATGACGATGAACTCGCAACTGCACCTGGTCCATCAAGAACAACGAAGCGAAGAAGAATGCGCTAAATTTTAGGATAGTGAATTGCATGTGAACTAGGCCCATTGGGGATACCACGGTAAAAAAACGCGCCGCTTACTCTAGCTCAAGGTGGTGTGGAAATGAGTTTTTGGCCAAAACGCGTGTTGGAGTACATTTTGCGGCGTTCGTACGCCTAAACTATTGACTTTACGAAAAAAGGTAGATACATAAATTGTAGGTAATTGTCTCTAGTTTCATTTTGTATATAACTGTTTTTATCGTAAAATAAGTCGGAAAGGAGATATTGTCAAAAAACTGCTTTTAGGCGCCATTTTACCAATATGGCGGCGCGAGCGGCAAAAATACGAGGTGGCAAAGTCGAAATTCGGAAAAAGCACATCAAAATCTATAAAATTACTAATTTTCAATACTCCCGGAAAACTTTCCAGGTAAAACTACCAAATGACTGTACTACAGGTTAAAGGCTATAACTAGTTAATTGGCCTGACTTCGTCCTTGTATGCTCCAAAATTTTTTATTTTCAAAATATTTACGAAACTAAAATTTAGAAAAAAATCTTTTTACAAAACTTTCTTGCAAAAATAAATAGAATATACCGTTAGGCTAAGCGCGCACGAGAGGTTTCTAAATCGCGCGACTATTTAACTGCAGCGGCGATATAACCGCTAGTTAAAGTGCAGCGAGCGCACTAGAGGTGAAATAACCGTTGCACGCAAAAATTTTAGCAGTGTCTGATAAAATTTTCGAAACTGAAGTTCGTTGAGACTGCTACAATAGCTGCTTTATTATTGCGTTTTCGGAAAAATCGGAAAAGCAAAATGTGGGTTCATCCATTAGCAAGTGAAAGATTGCGGAAAGGCCAATTTCATAAATTATATATGAATCTACAAAGGTATCCCAAAATTTTTTTTGGATATTTTAGAATGAGCAAAGAATCGTTTGACGAATTATTATGATTCGGCCACACATTACATACCAAACTACAAATATGAGGATGGCTGTAAAAGCGAAGGAACGATTAGCTGGTACGATCGGGCGATTTTTTGCACGTTCATGTGTGGTATTCGGTAGTATACCTTGTGTTTAATATGACGAAGAAGCAACCGTACCGCTGCGTAAATGAAACAAGTTGCGTTTTTAAAACCTCTGCGGTAAAACAGTCGCTGGTGCATTCAGGTCCATTTAAAATAGCGTGTTCTATCAAAGCGGTTAAAATATCGCGGCGGCTGCACGGCGAAAAAACCTCTCGTGCGCGCTTCGCCTTATGAAAAGTATACCATTATAATATAAAAAAACAACGTTATGGCCATTACTCTTCTGCGCATGCGCCGATTTTCTGCAAAAACAATAGGGGCTCTCCTATTTACATCATCCTACCAACATTTTTTTTTGACTCGGGGGACTTCCAAACGAAAAAATATTGTAAAACTGTGAAAAGTGAATTTTGACCTAAATTAGTATCATTCCACACTTGTGGAGTTGGAATGATGATATAATCATCCGACACCATCCGTAATAACTCTATAATAGAGTTATTACGGAGATGAGAGATGGTCCATGTTGTGTCGGATGATTTTATTAAAATATTAAGGTTGTTGTCGTGCTATGGGCATAGTGTCAAAAAATTCTAAATTTTCGTATACTGATTAAGGATACTATAATACAAATACCATTAAAATTTGAAGTTGATTGTCCATCTCTAACTCGAGATAAACTTAATTAAAGTTCGGATAATTAACACGGAGAGCATAGGAAAGGTTGTGTTTTTGACAAGTTTTTTAACTTAAAAAAAAGTAACTGTTTAAAGTTTCATACATTATTTTTTGTTATTATTAATTTTTCTTTCAACATTATGTACAGCTGGCTGGTGTAAGCGTACCTTTAATATTTATAAAATTATCTAATTAATCTACTCAATTATGTAACGCCTCAGCCAACTGTACTGCGATCATTTCTCTGAATAAAAAGTTTTTGATTCAATAGACATTTAGCATTACAAAATACAACATCGCATCGCATTTAATTATTCATCTAATTTTGTACAATTTATTTTATTTTGTTTTATAACGTTGTTAAGAATTACTTTTAGTTAAATAAAATCAGTTTGAAAAAATCGCATTGTTCTTTCTTGAACAAGTAACAGTCAGTAATTTTCAAAAAACTAACTGTTCATTGATGTTTTTGTTCTGAGTTTAAAAAAGAAAATCCAAAAATTATTGACATTTTTATTGTTGAGATATAATAACGCAAAGTTCAACAATTTATGAGAAAATATTGACATTTTTATATAATCCAAGTGAACAAACTAAGTGAAATATGTGTTACTATGTGAACAACAGTTTAGGTACAATCTCTAATTAACACTATACTTATTTATTGTTTTACAACGTATTACGAACGAAACTTTTGGATGTTATTGTAGCACGACAACTACCTTAAAGCCTTTAGACTAGCCTGACTAACACTTTCAACCGCCTGGCTTTTTACATATTTTCTTAAAATAATTCATTAAATATCTATAAATTTTAGCCTTGTGAAAGTACATTAAGAAATACCCTATGCCTGGAAGTTGGCATGTGGCTGCAACCCAGAAAATCGCATGTCAATTTTCTTTTACATTTAAAAGTATGTAAACTGAAACATATTAAAATTACAGCTTTGTAAAAGCATCTTAATTTTAATTTTTTTACACTATCAAAAATTTAGGGGTTGATGTCGCAACCAGGGTAGGCCTGCCAGGTCGTTACTTTCTTATTTAATTAGTTAAATCATCATACTACAAATTTTTAGCTTTGATAGTACACCGATAGACTTACGGACCACACGCACTGAAATGACTCGGAACTTAAATGAATCCCCACGCACTGCCTTCGGTAAAACCACCGTCCGTCTTGGCAACGGCAGAGAATGACAGGGGCCAAAATTACCGAATGTAACTGTATTTAGTGTATCAACATAGACATGGAGGGTGGACAGAGCGTTCTCCTATAATTTTGCCACAGAAATGAGAAAGAGATAGTTATTGTAGACGACTATCATTCTCTGTTTCTAGAATTGTGATTGGTTTTCCGCGCTTACATGTATGGTTGCCAAGGTTACTAACCTTGTATGGTTGCTATGAATATGAATATTCAATTTTCAAATAAAGTGACAACATAAAAAGTATAAAATTTAGACATGGAGACGAAGAAGCAATCACAATTCTAGAAAGAGATAGGTAATTATGTTCGTCTATAATAGCTATCTCTTTTTGTGCCAAGCATTAGTAGGATAGGGAACGCTCTGTCCACCCTCTATGTTAATGGTGTATCCAGTAGTAAGGCTAAAACTGCAGAATAATCTCTATGTCTGACGAAATTTAATTGAAAGTGTGTAGGAATATTATATCATTTTTTTTAATTATAAATTTAAAATTGTTTAACATCTGTACTACTTAAATGACTGCTTCGAACTGTATCTACTGAGCTGCTCAGCTGCTGAAAACACGAAATTTGCTGATTCGGTGCACGGTATTCGCTGACATGCTGATCGTACCGTTGTGTTGATTCAATGCGTGTGGTCCTTTAAGGTGCCGAAAGTGGTACGCAAAAGACCGAAACTTGGGGAACACTGCGTTAAAGAGAACTGAGCGATGAAAACAATACCTATAACGTATTATAAATGCTAATGGTAATTAGTAGTGTTATTGGATAAGCCAAATAAGCTGAATCATGTGGTGCTACGATATTAAATGCTACGCATCACCGCAAAATTCAGCTCGTTTTGATACCCCATTAGCGATTAATTCCTGCAAAAACATCCAGCTTGTAGTATGTCTGTTTAGTTTATTAGTATGGATAGAATAAACTGGTTAATCTTGATTAGTAGGTAACTGCAAATCCTTGCAAGCGATATCTATAAAGTTTGATTAGTAAAAAGAGTTGATTTTGCAAGTTCAAAAATTGTGACACAGCCGGTCTATTAAGATTAAAATAGCATAAAAACAAAAAAGTAATAGAATTACTGTAATTTATTTCCAAAAATAACTTAAAATTGAATGACTAGAAATATAATTTAAAATGATAAAAAATCTGATTAGAAACAATTCCATTGTTTAGAGGGAGACAATAAATTATTTTGGCCACATACAATTATGGCATAATAAAAACTGTCCCGCCAAAACGCGTTTCTTGATGGAAACATATCTCAATTTTGTTAAATAAATAACTGTATTGTTCTTATTTATCAAAACAGTCGCTTCTGTTGCTAAATAGTACAAAAAATCGCGGTTAAATTAAAAAATCAATAAAATCTTGTACTTTACTTGGGGTCTGGGGAGACGTTCATCTTTAGGCGGTCGATATTTTGCTATCCCTGTTTATACTTACGTTTCTAGTCTAATTTTTTTAAGAGCCACTTGTTGGCCGTTTTCCTTATCTTTTGCTTTGTACACCACTCCATACGTTCCTTCACCGACTTTATTAACTTTTACGAATTTATCCATTTAAAAATTAAACAAAAAAATAAATTAGAATTTTAAAAATTCTACATTCCACCAGTGGCTGACACACACATCACAATTCAGTATTCACACTTCACGAATATAGTTCAGTTATTCGCCGCTTGAGCCGACAAGTAAATAATTTATCTTGTCTATGATGCTAGGCACATAGAGGTCACAATTAAAAAAAATTTTGGAGCATACAAGTAATTCAAGAATTACAAGGCGCGATATTCATGTAGGTATTGTGTGTAAACGGTTTTACCAAACATAGGGACAATAACACTAAGAAGATCAATTTTGTAGTAGGCTATGGCCATAAGACCTAATGTAAATATGTATTGGATTACATAGAAAAAATAGTGCAGTGAATTTTTGAAACAATTTTCCATAGCAACGGTTGACTATTAAGCGAAACTCGGAACCTGTTAAATAAAAAAAGTCATGAGGTGTCGTAAGATACCCGACAGAAGCTATGTTTCTTACGCATTCTATATAAAACCGAATTTATCAAAGATACAAACAATACAATTAAAAAGTTATTATTTGACTGCCATTTTGAAATCTGACGCCATTTTATTTTTTTGTGTCTTATTAAACTCTCAAATATCAATTTTCAAAAGGATCGGATAATTTTTACAAAGAAGTATATACCTATGGTCGCCATTTTAAAATATGACGTCATTTTATTTTTTTGCGTTCTATAAAACTCGTCAATATCTATTTTCAAAAAGATCGGATAATTTTTACACAAAAAGTACATACTGCCGCCATTTTGAAATCTGACGTCATTTTATTTTTTTGTGTCCTATGAAACTCTCAAATACCGATTTTCAAAAGAATCGGATAATTTTTTCAAAAAAGTACATACGGCCGCCATTTTTAAATCTGATGTCATTTTATTTTTTTGTGTCCTATGAAACTCTCAAATACCGATTTTCAAAAGAATCGGATAATTTTTACAAAAAAGTACATTTGGCCGCCATTTTTAAATCTGACGTCATTTCATTTTTTTTTTATTCTATGAAACCCTTAAATATTAATTTTTAAAAGGATCGGATAATTTTTACAAAAATGTACATACGGCCGCCATTTTGAAATCTGACGTCATTTTATTTTTTTGTGTCTTATGAAACTCTCAAATATCAATTTTCAAAAGAATCGGATAATTTTTACAAAAAAGTATATATAATGGCCGCCATTTTGAAATCTGACGTCATTTTATTTTTTTGTGTCATATGAAACTCTCAAATATCAATTTTCAAAAGGATCGGATAATTTTTACAAAAAAGTACATATGGCCGCCATTTTGAAAAATCTGACATCATTTTATTTTTTTGTGTCCTATGAAACTCTCAAATATCAATTTTCAAAAGGATCGGATGATTTTTACAACAGAGTACATGTGGCCGCCATTTTGAAAAATCTGACGTCATTTTATTTTTTGGTGTCCTATGAAACTCTCAAATATCAATTTTCAAAAGGATCGGATAATTTTTACAAAACAGTTCATATGGCCGCCATTTTGAAAAATCTGACGTCATTTTATTTTTTTGTGTCCTATAAAACTCTCAAATATTAATTTTCAAAAGAATCGGATAATTTTTACAAAAAAGTACATATGGGCGCCATTTTGAAATCTGACGCCATTTTATTTTTTTGTGTCCTATAAAACTCTCAAATATTAATTTTCAAAAGGATCGGATAATTTTTACAAAAGTGACGTTGCACTACTTCGTGACGTGACGTTTCACTTTTTATTATTTAGGTCCCCATCTGAAACGTGCGTTAAGAAGCATAGCTTCAAATAAAAATAGGTAAAAAAACTTTTAAGTTAAACGGTTTTATAAATGTTTTAAAAAGAAAAAAAATATATTTAATTTAGGTTCATAAGTATAAAAGCGTGGGTCGTAAACTCTATGATAATTTATTACAGTCACGACCCACGCTTTTATACTTATGAACCTAAATTAAATTTTATTTTTTTCTTTTTAGTACATTTATAAAACCGTTTAACTTAAAAGTTTTTTATCTATTTTTATTTTTAATTTTTTAGTGTGCTTTATTTCCTTAGTCTGATTTTATAACATTTATCCGATCCACTGAAACGTTACCGGAGAAAGACCTTTTGCCTGTGAAAATTCAAAAGTACGATTTGCACCCGGACGAAAGCCGGGTCGGTCAGCTAGTTATCATAATATTGTATTGTCACCGGAGCTACACCTGTGTGCAAAATTTCAACTCAATCGGATCACGGGAAGTGGGTGAAAATTCAAAAGTACGATTTACACCCGGACGAAAGCCGGGCCGGTCAGATAGTTACCATAAATTGTATTGTCACCGGAGCTACACATGTGTGCAAAATTTCAACTCAATCGGATCATAGGAAGTAGGTGAAAATTCAAAAGTACGATTTGCACGCGGACGAAAGCCGGGCCGGTCAGCTAGTTATCATAATATTGTATTGTCACCGGAGCTACATATGTGTGCAAAATTTCAACTCAATCGGATCACGGAAAGTGGGTGAAAATTCAAAAGTACGATTTACACCTGGACAAAACCGGGCCGGTCAGCTAGTTACCATAATATTGTATTGTCACCGGAGCTACACATGTGTGCAAAATTTCAACTCAATCGGATCATAGGAAGTGGGTGAAAAATCAAAAGTACGATTTACGCCCGGACGAACCGGGCCGGTCAGTTAGTACCATAATATTGTTTTGTCACCGTAGCTACACATGTGTGCAAAATTTCAACTCAGTCGGTCGCAAGATTTGTAACAAATATACGGGATCAAGCTAAATAAAACCACCGTTTAAAAAACAAAGCATCTACTACCTACTTACTTTTGCGTGATGCCAGAATATTTTAAAACTCGCAGTCGCATAAGAAGTTATTTACTTGAAAAAAAATCATGTAAATCAGATCAGTGGTTCTCGAGTTATAAGCGTACAAAGGGACATACAGACAGAGAAAGTCAAATTGTTCGGGAAGGTATGAACGTCGAGAAATTTTGGTCCGATCCCTAGGTCTCGCCATCCGATCGACGTCAATAATTAGTTACACGTCATTTTAACTCAGTAGGCCAGGGTTTTTAAACTTAAATTCAAACATCAGCAGTCAAAAAATTGAATAACTATATTAAAATAATGCAATATAAGACAGATCATACGCTATCTTCCAATATCCATATCACACTGTGCAACAGACAAGGACAACCGAAACAAGTTCGCGATTTATTAGATAAAGTCGCATTTATTTAGTTTAATAATCATATAAATCTGTATAAAAAAACTGTTTTGACACAATATTATACATGAAATCTATCTAAAATTTTCTGCTCTTTCGTTTGAGACAGGTTTCGAATCGATCTTACTTAAATTGAGCAAACTATAAGCAAAAAACACCGTTTTTTCTAATTTGCTCCCCTCTGGGGCCAAAATTCAAAAATCGGGCGACGTTAGGATCAAATAGACCCCGAGAGGAATCGAACAAAAAAAAGTTTTTGAAAATTGGTTCATCCGTTTGGGCTGTACGCGTGACACAAAAAATCCGTTACAGATTCACAGATTCACAGATTCACAGACAAAGCGAGTGTATATAGGCGCTTCTAGCTTCGCTAAGATCGCGCCTAAAAACTCGGGTCGCAGTGCCAAAACCCTGCCGACAATATAGTGTATTTGATAATACAGGCCTTGTGGCTTTATTATGTGAACTTAAGTCTGTTTTTGGACAAAATGAATAATTTAACCCTTTAATACATCCCTTAAAATAATATTTTTTTTCCTAATTTCAATAGTATTATCAATGCAACCTCCGTACCAAATTAAATACACCCGTCAGCAAATAATCACTATCCGTAAACTAGTGTTTTCATAAAATTTGTAAGTCCGGTCCTGTCGTGCCGATTTTGTTAAAATTTTAGCAACACACTTTAATCTCTACTAAAGGGTTAAATTCCAATTTTTAAACAATTCTGAGATTTTTTTCGGTATTTTTGGGCCCAAAAACTTTTTTCAACCCCTAAAAACTACCCTCAAAATGGTCCGATTGGGCCCATTTTAAATAGGTTCCGTGCGGTGATGGATTCCAACGTGTCTATCAAATTTAGTTCAAATCAATTAAGTCTTTCGAGAGTTATGCCGCGAACACATATATATATATATATATAAATATATATATACATATATATATACATATATATATAAACATTTCCAAAAATGGTGCCAAATTGTTCAGGAGGCTATGAAACGTCGAGAAGTTTTAGTCCGACCCCTAGGTCCCGCCATCCGACCGACGCCAATAGTGTATGTGCCATATGGCAAATACACTAAAAATAGCAGTAAGCGTATTGAAAAAAATTTTGGAGCATACAAGTAATTCAATAATTACAAGGCGCGATATTCATATAGGTACTGTGTGTAAACGGTTTTATCGAACATAGGGAAAATAACACTGAGTAGATTTATAATTTTGTAGTAGGCTATGAGCCATAAGACCTAACATAAATATGTATTGGATTACATAGAAAAAATAGTACAGTGAATTTTTTAAACAATTTTCCATAGCAACGGTTGACTATTAAGCGGAACTCGGAACCGGTTAAATAAAAAAAGTCATTATGTGTCGTAAGACACCCGACAGACGCTATGCTTCTTACGCATTGTATATAAAACCGAATTTATCAAAGATATAAATAATAATATAATTAAAAAGTTATTATTTGATCGCCATTTTGAAATCTGACGCCATTTTATTTTTTGTGTCTTATTAAATTCTCAAATATCAATTTTCAAAAGGATCGGATAATTTTTACAAAGAAGTATAAACCTATGACCGCCATTTTGAAATAGAACGTCATTTTATTTTTTTGCGTTCTATAAAACTCGCAAATATTAATTTTCAAAAAGATCGGATAATTTTTACAAAAAAGTGCATATGGGCGCCATTTTGAAATCTAAAGTAATTTTATTTTTTGTGTCCTGTAAAACTCTCAAATATCAATTTTCAAAAGGATCGGATAATTTTAGCAAACAGGTACCTACATATGGCCGCCATTTTAAAATATGACGTCATTTTATTTTTTTGTGTCCTATGAATCTCTCAATTACCGATTTTCAAAAAGATCGGATCATTTTTGCAAAAAAGTACATATCTCCGCCATTTTGAAATCTGAAGCCATTTTATTTTTTTGTGTTCTACGAAACTCTCGAATATCAATTTTCAAAAGGATCGGATAATTTTTAAAGAAAAGTACATGTGTCCGCCATTTTGAAATCTGACGTCATTTTATTTTTTTGTGTTCTATGAAACTCTCAAATATCAATTTTCAAAAGGATCGGATAATTTTTACAAAAAAGTGCATACAGCCGCCATTTTTAAATCTGACATAATTTTATTTTTTTGTGTCCTATGAAACTTTCAAATACCGATTTTCAAAAAGATCGAATAATTTTTACAAAAAAGTACATATGGTCGCCATTTTGAAATCTGACGTTATTCTATTTTTTGTGACCCATGAAACTCTCAAATATCAATTTCCAAAAGGAGCGGATAATTTTTACAAAAATGTACATACGGCCGCCATTTTGAAATCTAACGTCATTTTATTTTTTTTGTCTTATGAAACTCTCAAATATCAATTTTCAAAAGTATCGGATAATTTTTATAAAGGAGTACTACATATATCCCCCATTTTGAAATATGACGTCATTTTATTTTTTTGTGTCCTATAAAACTCGCAAATATCAATTTTCAAAAGGATCGGATAATTTTTACAAAAAAGTACATATTATGGCCGCCATTTTGAAATCTGACGCCATTTTATTTTTTGTGTCCTGTAAAACTCTCAAATATCAATTTTCAAAAGAATCGGATGATTTTTAAAAAAAGTGCATATGACCACCATTTTGAAATCTGACGTAATTTTATTTTTTTGTGTCCTGTAAAACTCTCAAATATCAATTTTCAAAAGGATTGGATAATTTTAGCAAAAAAGTACCTACATATGGCCGCCATTTTGAAATATGACGTCAATTTATTTTTTTTTTTGTGTCCTATGAAACTCTGAAATACCGATTTTCAAAACGATATGATCATTATATCAAAAAAGTACATATGGTCGCCATTTTGAAATCTGACGTCATTTTATTTTTTTGTGTTCTATTAAACTCTCAAATATCAATTTTCAAAAGGTTCGAATAATTTATGCAAAAAAGTACATACGGCCACCATTTTGAAATCTGACATCATTTTATTTTTTTGTGTCCTATGAAACTTTCAAATACCGATTTGCAAAAGGATCGAATAATTTTTACAAAAAAATACATATGGCCGCCATTTTGAAATCTGACGTCATTTTATTTTTTTGTGACCTATGAAACTTTCAAATATCAATTTTCAAAAGGATCGGATAATTTTTACAAAAATGTACATACGGCCGCCATTTTGAAATCTGACGTCATTTTATTTTTTTGTGTTTTATGAAACTCTCAAATATCAATTTTCAAAAGGATCGGATAATTTTTACAAAGGAGTACTACATATTTCCGCCATTTTGAAATATGACGTCATTTTATTTTTTTGTGTCCTATAAAACTCGCAAAAATCAATTTTTAAAAGGATCGGATAATTTTTACAAAAAAGTACATATTATGGCCGCCATTT
This sequence comes from Mongoloraphidia duomilia, assembly GCA_039654895.1. Taxonomy (NCBI): domain Eukaryota; kingdom Metazoa; phylum Arthropoda; class Insecta; order Raphidioptera; family Raphidiidae; genus Mongoloraphidia; species Mongoloraphidia duomilia. The sequence continues at coordinate 30,149,460 of CM077519.1, forward strand.
TGAATTATGACGCCATTTTATTTTTTTGTGTCCTATAAAACTCTCAAATATCAATTTTCAAAAGAATTGTATAATTTTTTCAAAAAAGTACATAATTTGGCCGCCATTTTGAAATTTGACGCCATTTTATTTTTTTGTGACCCATGAAACTCTCAAATATCAATTTTCAAAAGGATCGGATAGTTTTTACAAAAATGTACATACGGTCGCCATTTTGAAATCTGACGTCATTTTATTTTTTTGTGTCTTATGAAACTCTCAAATATTAATTTTCAAAACGATCGGATAATTTTTACAAAAGTGACGTAACACTTTTTCGTGACGTGACGTTTCACTTTTTATGATTTAGGTCATCTGAAACGAGCGTTAAGAAGCATAGCTTCAAAAAAACAAAGTATCTACTACCTACTTGCCAGAACATGCCAGAACATGCGTTTTTATTTGAGAATCAGTTCGATTGCTTTTGCGTGATGCCAGAATATTTTATTTAAAACTAGCTGTCGCATAAGAAGTTATTCACTTCAAAAAAAATTCATGTAAATCGAATCAATGGTTCTCGAGTTATAAACGTACAAACGGACATACAGACAGAGAAAGCCAAATTGTTCAGGAAGATATGAAGCATCGAGAAATTTTGGTCCGATCCCTAGGTCCCGCCATCCGACCGACGTCAATAATTAGTTACAGGTCATTTTAACTCAGTAAGCCATGGTTTTTAAATACAAAAATCAAACATCACCAGTCAAAAAATTGAAAACTCGGGTCGCAGTGCGAAACCCTGCCGACAATATAGTGTATTTGCTAATACAGGCCTTGTGGCTTTATTATGTAAACTTAAGTTTGTTTTTGGACAAAATAAAAAATTTAACCCCTTAATACATCCCTTATAATAATATTTATTTTCTTAATTTCAATATTATTATCAATGTAACCTCTGTACCAAATTAAATACACCCTTTAATAAGTAAAGCACTATCGTCAAACTAATGTTTTCATAAAATTTGTAAGTCCGGTCCTGTCGGGCCGATTTAATTAAAATTTTAGCAGCACATTTTTAACTTTACTACAAGGTTAAATTTCAATTTTGAAATAATTCTGAGAATTTTTTCGGTAGCTTTGGGCCCAAAAACATTTTTCAACCTTTAAAACCCACCCTTAAAATGGTTCGATCGGGCCCATTTTAAATAGGTTCCGTGCGGTGATGGATTCCAACGTGTGTACCAAATTTCGTTTAAATCGATTAAGTCTGTCGAGAGTTATCGTGCTAAAATATATATATATATATAAACATTTTCCAAACTGGTGCGACTTTGTTCAGAAGGCTATAAAACGTCGATAAATTTTGGTCCGACCCCTAGGTCCCGTCATCCGTCATATATTGATGTGTGTGTGTGTGTGTGTGTTAGCACGATAACTCTCGAAAGACTCAATCGATTTTAACGAAATTTGGTACACGTTGGAATTCATCGCCGCACGGAACCTATTTAAAATTGGCCCAATCGGATCATTCTAAGGGTGGTTTTTAGGGATTGAAAAATGTTTTTGGGCCCAAAAATACCGAAAAATTCTCAGAATCGTTTCAAAATTGAAATTTAACCCTTTAGTAACGATTAAAATGTGCTGCTAAAATTTTAATAAAATAGGACTGACAGGACCGGACTTACAAATTTAATGAAAACACTAGTAGCGGATACAGATTTACTTACTGAAGTGTATTTAATTTGGTGAAAATGTTAGTAATGATAATAATATTGCAATTAAGAAAAAAATTATTATTTTAAGGGATGTATTAAGGGGTCCAAAAACACATAATAAAGCCACAATGCCAGTATTAGCAAATACACTATGGGTAAGTTCGGTTTTGCACTCGATTGATCGAGCCGAGCGAACAGATTTTTGGTCACGTGACAATCGAGATATCTAAACAATTCCGAACGTAATCTAGCAGATTTTTCCAAACGTCAGAATAAAATGGCCCCAGCAAGTTAAATTCTTATTACTAAGGTCGAAATATATTCTTTCTTGCTCCTCATTTTGATTTAATTCAACATTGTTTTAATAATAAATCATGATTCACATTTTTTTTCGTTTTATTCCTTTATTTTAAAATTAATACTACTACCGGCAGGGTTTTGGCACTGCTACCCGAGTTTTTTAGGCGCGATCTTAGCGAAGCTAGAAGCGCCTATATATACTAAAGACCAAATCTATGTGAAATTTTAGTAACTTTCCTAGTAACGAAAATACACTCTGTAATACACATAAAATTTTTTTGAGCAATCTGTAGATTACTAAAACCAAAATTATTAACTGTCAGGAATATTCCTATAAATATTTTAATAATTAAAAAGCGTTATTTTTTATTCCAACGGAGTATAAAGCACTTAAGCCCATCACTTTTAAACATAAAATAAAACAAATCTATAAATAAAATAAAACTAGTGTTTTGATTAATAATAATAATGTATAATGATTTTTTACCTTAATTGTGTAATGATTATTAGTATTTATATCTTAAATTATTAAATTTTTAATTTTTTTATTAATATATACCTACAGGCTAATTACCTATATTATGTATGTATATATATACACAATTTTGAATTTGTTAATTGTATTTTAAATGTTTATATATATGTATTACTTTTTGATGTAACCGCATCTTATGTAATGATAATGGTTGAGTGGAAGATCAGTTTCGACTGAACTCCGCCATAATAAAGTTAATTTCTAATTCTAATTCTAATTCTAAAAAATTAAAAATGAACTGTTTTAATATTGTTTATTAAATTTTATTTGTCAAAAAAATTAACATAATGTCTTAATTATTAACAATGATATCACTTAAAATAATGTTTATTAAAAATGGTTTATTAACAAAAATAAGAACTGCCCGTTTAAAATAATATACCTAATTATTGCACTTGCACATTGATTAAGAAAATATCACCCACTGTAAATTTACCAAAAGCAAATGAAAAAATTTGGAGCATACAAGTAATTCAAGAATTACAAGGCGCGATATTCAAGTAGGTACTGTGTGTAAACGGTTTTATTGAACATAGGGAAAATAACACTGAGAAGATTTATAATTTTGTAGTAGGCTATGAGCCATAAGACCTAATATAAATATGTATTGGATTACATAGAAAAAATAGTACAGTGAATTTTTTAAACAATTTTCCATAGCAACGGTTGACTATTAAGCGCTACTCGGAACCGGCTAAATAAAAAAGACATGATGTGTCGTAAGACACCCGACAGAAGCTATGCTTTTTACGCATTGTATATAAAACCGAATTTATCAAAGATATAAATAATACAATTAAAAAGTTATTATTTGATCGCCATTTTGAAATGACGCCATTTTATTTTTTTGTGTCTTATTAAATTCTCAAATATCAATTTTCAAAAGGATCGGATAATTTTTACAAAGAACTATATACCTATGAGCGCCATTTTGAAATATGACATCATTTTATTTTTTTGTGTCCTATAAAACTCGCAAATATTAATTTTCAAAAAGATCGGATCATTTTTGCAAAAAAGTACATATGGCCGCCATTTTGAAATCTGACGTCATTTTATTTTTTTGTGTTCTATGAAACTCTCAAATATCAATTTTCAAAAGGATCGGATATCTTTTACAAAAAAGTACATACGGCCGCCATTTTTAAATCTGACATCATTTTATTTTTTTGTGTCCTATGAAACTTTCAAATACCGATTTTCAAAAGGATCGGATAATTTTTACAAAAAAGTATATATGGCCGCCATTTTGAAATCTGACGTCATTTTATTTTTTGTGACCTATGAAACTTTCAAATATCAATTTTCAAAAGGATCGGATAATTTTTACAAAAAAGTACTTACGGTCGCCATTTTGAAATCTGACATCATTTTATTTTTTTGTGTCCTATGAAACTTTCAAATACCGATTTTCAAAAGGATCGGATAATTTTTACAAAAAAGTATATATGGCCGCCATTTTGAAATCTGACGTCATTTTATTTTTTTGTGTTCTATGAAACTCTCAAATATCAATTTTCAAAATGATCGGATAATTTTTACAAAAAAGTACATACGGCCGCCATTTTGAAATCTGACGTCATTTTATTTTTTTGTGTCCTATGAAGCTCTCAAATATCAATTTTCAAAAGGATCGTATAATTTTTAGAAAGGAGTTCTACATATTTCCGCCATTTTGAAATCTGACATCATTTTATTTTTTTGTGTCCTATAAAACTCGCAAATATCAATTTTCAAAAGGATCGGATAATTTTTACAAAAAAGTATATATGGCCGCCATTTTGAAATCTGTCGTCATTTTATTTTTTTGTGTTCTATGAAACTCTCAAATATCAATTTTCAAAAGGATCTGATAATTCTTACAAAAAAGTACATATGGCCGCCATTTTGAAATCTGACACCATTTAATTTTTTTGTGTGCTATAAAACTCTCAAATATTAATTTTCAAAAGAATCGGATAATGTTTACAAAAAAGTACATATAGCCGCCATTTTGAAATCTGACGCCATTTTATTTTTTTTTGTCCTATAAAACTCTCAAATATTAATTTTCAAAAGGATCTAATAATTTTTAGTGTGCTTTATTTCCTTAGTCTGATTTTATTACATTTATCCGAAACATTACCGGAGAAAGACCTTTTCCCTGTGAAAATTCAAAAGTACGATTTGCACCTGGACGAAACTCGGGCCGGTCAGCTGGTTACCATAGTATTGTATTGTCACCGGAGCTACACATGTGTGCAAAATTTCAACTCAATCGGATCATGGGAAGTGGGTAAAAATTCAAAAGTACGATTTACACCCGGACGAAAGCCGGGCCGGTCAGCTAGTTACCATAATATTGTATTGTCACCGGAGCTACACATGTGTGCAAAATTTCAACTCAATCGGATCACGGGAAGTGGGTGAAAATTCAGAAGTACGATTTACACCCGGACGAACCGGCCGGTCAGCTAGTTACCATAATATTGTATTGTCACCGGAGCTACACATGTGTGCAAAATTTCAACTCAATCGATCGCAAGATTTGTAACAAATATACGGGATCAAGCTAAATAAAACCACCGTTTAAAAAACAAAGCATCTACTACCTACTTATTTTTGCGTGATGCCAGAACATACGTTTTTATTTGAGAATCAGTTCGGTTGCTTTTGCGTGATGCCAGAATATTTTAAAACTCGCAGTCGCATAAGAGGTTATTTACTTGAAAAAAAATCATGTAAATCGGATCAGTGGTTCTCGAGTTATAAGCGTACAAAGGGACATAGAGACAGAGAAAGTCAAATTGTTCGGGAAGGTATGATGAACGTCGAGAAATTTTGGTCCGATCCGTACGACGTCAATAATTAGTTACACGTCATTTTAACTCAGTAGGCCAGGGTTTTTAAACTTAAATTCAAACATCAGCAGTCAAAAAATTGAATAACTATATTGAAATAATGCAATATAAGACAGAGCATACGCTATCTTCCAATATCCATATCACACTGTGCAACAGACAAGGACAACCGAAACAAGTTCGCGATTTATTAGATTAAGTCGCATTTATTTAGTTTAACAATCATATAAATCTGTATAAAAAAACTGTTTTGACACAATATTATACATGAAATCTATCTAAAATTTTCTGCTCTTTCGTTTAAGACAGGTTTCGAATCGATCTGACTTAAATTTAGCAAACTATAAGCAAAAAACACCGTTTTTTCTAATTTGCTCCCCTCTGGGGCCAAAATTCAAAAATCGGGCGACGTTAGGATCAAATAGACCCCGAGAGGAATCGAACAAAAAAAAGTTTTCTAAAATCGGTTAACCCGTTTGGGCTGTACGACTGATACAAAAAATCCGTTACAGATTCACAGATTCACAGATTCACAGACGTACAGACAAAGCGAGTGTATATAGGCGCTTCTAGCTTCGCTAAGATCGCGCCTAAAAAACGTAAGACTAGAGTTGGGTAGTTCCGAACATGTATATAGCTCCAAATCTCCAAGAATAATTCCATGAACAATTCGATAACAGCCAGTTTTAGTTTTTTTGTTAACAGATTTCTGCTTCTCAGTATTTTTTAATTATTTTTTTGTGAATATTTTTATTGACAATAAAAATTACAAATTTACATTACCTGTTTAATTGGTTTCCATAACAATTTTCAATTTAAAGACAAACTGTATTAATTAATTACCACACATACAAACTGAAAAAAACTTTTAAAAATACTTAGTGCTGCCAACAAAAATCAGTTACTAAAATGTAACTAAAACTTCACATAGATTTGGTTTTTAGTATACACTCGCTTTGTCAGTACGTTTGTGAATCTGTCAATCTGTGAATCTGCAACGGATTTTTTGTATCAGTCGTACAGCTCAAACGGGTTAACCGATTATTAAAAACTTTTTTTTGTTCGATTCCTATCGGGGTCTATTTGATCCTAAAGTAACCCGATTTTTGAATTTTGGCCCCAGAGGGGAGCAAATTAGAAAAAACGGTTTTTTTGCTTATAGTTCGCTCAATTCAAGTCAGATCGATTCGAAACCTATCTTAAACGAAAGAGCAGAAAATTCTAGATAGATTTTATGTATAATATTGTGTCAAAACAGTTTTTTTATACAGATTTATATGCAAATTAAAATTTATAAACGCGTTTTTATCTAATAAATCGCGAACTTGTTTCGGTTGTCCTTGTCTGTTGCACAGTGTGATATGGATATTGGAAGATAGCGTATGCTCTGACATAATAAAAACGGATGCTATATTTTAATATAGTCATTTAATTTTTACTTCCCACCTCTACTATGGTAGGGAAGTAATGGATTCAGTCCGAAAACAATATTTCGAGATTTTAACAGATTTTCACGTTTTGAGACCCTAGCAATCGTTTAAGATCATTTTCTGACTGATGTCTGTATGTGTGTGTGTATGTGTGTATGTGTGTATGTGTGTATGTGTGTGTGTGTGTATGTGGTCAATTTTTCGCCTTCGATATCTTAAGAACGGAACAACATACGGGCATGCCGATTGTTCTATTGTGTTTATCAGCCTTTAACTTAGATCTGATTAGATTTTGAGTCAAATCGGTTCAGTGGATCCTGAGATATTCAAAAAAACGTCCTCAATGTCACGTATTAACATAGGTAAAAAAAAATATAAATGAATTCTAGATGTTATAATATGAAAAAAATGTAAATATTTTTTTTCTCTAAAATGTATAGTTTTCGAGAAAAAAAATATTTTACTAAAAAAAATAAAAATTGTACGTAAATCAAGGTAACCATGATTTTTGCTATATTAAGCTAGCCATCAATAGATCACCAAACAAAAAAGAGGGCCATGCTTTTTTCAAAGAATAAAAATTAAATTGTGTTTTAAAGACCACCAACAGCTAAGGTTATTTGGGCCTAGTCAAAGAATAAAAAAAAGAGTGTTTATTTTTTGCAAATATTTACTAGGTGGGAAGTATAGGACTGGTCATCAGTCGAATTTTTTAACTGGTGATGTTTGATTTTTGTGTTTAAAAACCACGGCCTACTGAGTTAAAATGACCTGTAACTAATTATTGACGTCGGTCGGATGGCGGGACCTAGGGATCGGACCAAAATTTCTCGATGTTTCATATCTTCCTAAACAATTTGGCTTTCTCTGTCTGTATGTCCGTTTTTACGTTTATAACTCGAGAACCACTGATCCGATTTACGTGAATTTTTTTTTAAGTGAATAACTTCTTATGCGACAGCTAGTTTTAAAATATTCTGGCATCACGCAAAAGCAATCGAACTGATTCTCAAATAAAAACGTATGTTCTGGCATCACGCAAAAGCAAGTAGGTAGTAGATGCTTTGTTTTTTTGAAGCTATGCTTCTTAACGCACGTTTCAGATGTAGACCTAAATCATAAAAAGTGAAACGTCACGTCACGAAAAAGTGTAACGTCACGAAAAAGTGTAATGTCACTTTTGTAAAAATTATCCGATCCTTTTGAAAATTAACATTTGAGAGTTTTATAGGACACAAAAAATAAAATGGCGTCAGATTTCAAAATGGCGGCTAAATTATGTACTTTTTCGAAAAAATTATCCGATTCTTTTGAAAATTGATATTTGAGAGTTTTATAGGACACAACAAAATAAAATGGCGTCAGATTTCAAAATGGCGGCCATAATATTTACTTTTTTGTAAAAATTATCCTTTCCTTTTGAAAATTGATATATGAGAGTTTCATAAGACACAAAAAAATAAAATGACGTCAGATTTCAAAATGGCGGCCGTATGTACATTTTTGTAAAAATTATCCGATCCTTTTGAAAATTGATATTTGAGAGTTTCATAGGTCACAAAAAAATAAAATGACGTCAGACTTCAAAATGGCGGTTGTATGTAATTTTTTGTAAAAATTATCCGATCCTTTTGAAAATCGGTATTTGAAAGTTTCATAGGACACAAAAAAATAAAATGATGTCAGATTTGAAAATGGCGGCCGTATGTACTTTTTTGTAAAAATTATCCGATCCTTTTGAAAATCGGTATTTGAAAGTTTCATAGGACACAAAAAATAAAATGATGTCAAATTAAAAATGGCGGCCGTATGCACTTTTCTGTAAAAATTATCCGATCCTTCTGAAAATTGATATTTGAGAGTTTCATAGAACACAAAAAAATAAAATGACGTCAGATTTCTAAATGGCGGCCATATGTACTTTTTTGAAAAAATAATCCGATCTTTTTGAAAATCAGTATTTGAGAGTTTTATAGGACACAAAAAAAAATAAAATGACGTCATATTTTAAAATGGCGGGCATATGTAGGTACTTTTTTGCTAAAATTATCCGATCCTTTTGAAAATTTATATTTGAGAGTTTTACAAGACATAAAAAATAAAATTACTTCAGATTTAAAAGTGGCGCCCGTATGCACTTTTTTGAAAAAATTATCCGATATTTTTGAAAATTAATATCTGCGAGTTTTATAGGACGCAAAAAAATAAAATGACGTCATATTTCAAAATGGCGGTAATAGGTATATACTTCTTTGTAAAAATTATCCGATCCTTTCGAAAATTGATTTTTGAGAATTTTATAAGACACAAAAAAATAAAATGGCGTCAGATTTCAAAATGGTGATCAAATAATAACTTTTTAATTGTATTATTTATATCTTTGATAAATTCGGTTTCATATGCAATGCGTAAGAAGCATAGCTTCTGTCGGGTGTCTTACGACACATCATGACTTTTTTATTTAGCCGGTTCCGAGTTACGCTTAATTGTCAACCGTTGCTATGGAAAATTGTTTAAACAATTCACTGTACTATTTTTTCTATGTAATCCAATACATATTTATGTTAGGTGTTATGGCTCATAGCCTACTACAAAATTATAAATCTTCTCAGTGTTATTTTCCCTATGTTCGATAAAACCGTTTACGCACAGTACCTACATGAATATCGCGCCTTCTAATTCTTGAATTACTTGTATGCTCCATAATTTTTTTATCTATGTTCCCTAGGCTTAATATGGGCTTAATGCATTACCCATAGATGGCACTGCCGTGAGGCCTGACCACTGAGGTAAAAGATATAGATAAGACATACCATATACGAGGACTGTGGCGTAACGGTTAGCGTAGCGGCCTTTGGATCACCCTGTCGTCGAATCGAATCCCACTCCGCTCATGAATGTTTTGTGATGTCATTTAGTTTTAAGAGAATTGTTATTTATTTAAAAAGGCTGAAATAAAATAAAACTTATAAAAACTAAAACCCGACTACATACGTAAAAGAAGTAAACAAGTTTCCAATGAAAGTTATTGCACATTATAGACGTTCGATAACTATGGTTATTACCGTCTATAGCCCAATATGACAAGTAGTCGGGCAAAAAGATATTTGTTTAGGTACTTAAACTTCAGGTAATATCTTTATGCTCGACTACTTTTCATATTGGGCTATAGACAGTAATGATTATAGTTATCGAACGTCTATAATGTGCAATAACTTTTATTGGAAACTTGTTTACTTCTTTTATGTAATCGGGTTTTAGTTCTTTAACTTTTATTAAAATGATAAAATCGATAAGAAAACGAATTACAAGGTATCAGATTGTGTTTTAAAGACCACCAACAGCTAAGGTTATTTGGGCCTAGAACCAATTCATATTTTCAATTCATTATTTTTTTTTACAAGATATCAGATTAACCCATAGTTATTATTTATAAATATTTATAAAAAACAGCTAATTTGATATAACAATATAACTTCCGCCGTGTGTACGACACACATATGTTTTTTTTTCAAATTAAGAATAATTGTTTCATCGTTCAATAGCGCGCCAAAGAAGTTGGATGAGAATGCACAAAGACCGTCGTGTTTCATTGGGAAGGCATAAAGCTCGCACTGACACTGACCCCGCTCAGCACTCGGCGAGTTTCGGCACGCACTGAGTGCTATTTATCTAGGTGAGTGCTTACCAATGAAGTACGCTATTATTGTTACGTCCTTGGGGAGCCGTTTCGCCACTAGGCGACGCTAATGCATCGACTCAATGTGCGGGAATAATATAAATAAATTTAAACACAGAATTTAGGTAAAGTATTATTTATTTATGCATGGATACATCCACTTTGATATCCAAACTCTCTATGTACAATTTACAATGTCCAGAAAATGTATTCTAATAAAGTAATTTCGACTTCATAATTTTTATTTTCTTTATGTCTAGCTTACTTGAAAGTTTATACCAGAATGATTCTTAGCATATCTTCAGTGTTATTGTATATCGTCCCCCTCAGTAGATAAGATGTAACATAAACAAAACATGTGCATAGTTGTGTATTTTAAGTGTCCCTGCAGACTGTAAATAAAATTTTGTAGATGCGCCCTTGATATTTTCTAACAATAATAAACATGGATATTATTATGAAGCATCAAAAATAATAGTGCCGTAATTTTGTTGTATAATAATATTTCGAATTACAAACAAAGAAAGAATAATATTCTATGACATTTCTATTACAGTATATAGAGTTATATAAAAAGAAATTATTTCTAAGAAGAATAATCATGTAATAATAAGATCAATAATATAATATGTCATTGTCGTTAATAATTACATTAAATTTTCCCGCTTATTATCATTTACGGAATTAATAATTATTTCAATAGATGGGGACTCTATGTCTTATCGGGACATCACATTATGTGAGTTTACCTCTATGGTTCATGTATAGTCCATGGTTTATCTTGTAGTCTGTCGAACTGTCGACTATCTGTGACCATATCCGCCATTGATTTGTTTCTCAGTAGTGGTTGTCATAAAATACGTTGTATCGATTTTTGAACATCGTTTGGTGATTGTGTTTGTGATAATCATTTCAGACGATAATTAAACATGGGATCTAGACATAGAGAGAGGAGCAGAGAGCGAGACAGGCGAGATAAAGATAGGGACCGTGATCGTCGTCGACGAAGTCGTAGCAGGGATCGTCGAAGTAGTAAGGACAGACATCGACATCGTGATCGAAGCAAGGACCGTCATCATGATAAGCATAGCAGGAGTAGAGATCGCAGCCGGGAGAAGAAAAGCCGCGATAAAAGTAGAGATAAGAGTAGCTCTGAACGTGAAAAGCAAGCGAATCTTTTAGATGCTTTGACTTCAATAGCTACCGCCACGTCTCGTAATTTTAGTGCTTTGGTCGGTGTAAAAGACGATAACGCCAACGGTTTGGCAGCTGGAATGTTTAACAATCAAATGAATAACGGACAGAACATGATTGAGAGTGAGTATATTTTTACTGGATACTCAGATTTTCTCTTGACATATTATTATGTAGGGTGGTATATTCGTCTTGGGCGCTTACATGCTCTCAGCACTCTTAAACGTCATTTTCAGCGTTCAATTTGCCATAAAATCACGCTTATGGTTGAGTTCGTGAGCCACACCTCGCGCTGACAAACGCAGACAGCTCACTCCACAGAGGTAGGGCGTCAAAAGCGTGAGTGCGAAATCGTACTATTTATCAAAACGAATGCAACATAAGCGTAAACTAACCAAACTTTTTATTACAACGAGAAGTGTTTACAATTGGTAAAAATGACGAGCTGTTTACCAAAATTGTAATTGATTCAATATCTAATAAAACAAAGTATAATAAAGATTCTGAAGGCCTTTGCTGTTGATTTTTTTTTTCAATTATTTTATTCTAAAATAATTGAGAAAAATTAAACAGCAAAGGCCTTCAGAATCTTTATTATACTAATTTGTAAATTAGCTGTTGTTGGCATCAAACAATCAATCTTATAACATATTATCCATTTTCGTTATTATTAGTGTATTTTCCATATGGCGCATACACTATTGGCGTCGGTCGGATGGCGGGACCTAGGGGTCGGACCAAAATTTCTCGACGTTTCATACTCTCCTGAACAATTTGCCACCATTTTTGAAAATGTTTATGTATATTATATGTATGTATATGTATATCTCTAATTTATAAAATTCTCGTGTCGCGGTGTTTGTTGCCAAACTCCTCCGAAACGACTGGACCGATTTTGATGAAATTTTGTGTGCTTATCGGGTAGGTCTGAGAATCGGCCAACATCTATTTTTCATACCCCTAAATGTTAAGGCTGGTCCACCCCAAAATTTTTTTTTTAATTTTTGGACAAAATTTTTTGTTTTTATTTTTTCATGATTCAGCATTGAAAAATACATACAATTTTAAATTTTCACCTTTATACGATCAACCCCTGATTTTTAATCGCGATTTTTATATTAAGCTTTAAAAAATACATATATGGCTAACGAGCGAAGCGAGTGAGTAGTGTATTTATAATATTCAAGCGAACGAGCGAAGCGAATAAAATTCTCGTGTCGCGGTGTTTGTTGCCAAACTCCTCCGAAACGGCTGGACCGATTTTGATGACATTCTGTGTGCTTATCGGGTAGGTATGAGAATCGGCCAACATCTATTTTTCATACCCCTAAATGTTAAGGGTGGTCCACCCCAAAATTTTTTTTTATTTTTTGGACAAAATTTTTTGTTTTTATTTTTTCATGATTCAGCATTGAAAAATACGTACAATTCTAAATTTTCACCCTTATACGATCAACCCCTGATTTTTAATCGGGATTTATATATTAAGCTTTAAAAAACACATATGTGTCGAACGAGCGAAGCGAGTGAGTAGTGTATTTATAATATTCGAGCGAAGCGAGTGAGTAGTGTATTAATAATATTCAAGCAAACGAGCGAAGCGAGTGAGTAGTGTATTTATAATATTCAAGCGAATACACTATATTGTCGGCAGGGTTTGGCACTGCGACCCGAGTTTTTAGTGTATTTGCCATATGGCACATACACTATTGGCGTCGGTCGGATGGCGGGACCTAGGGGTCGGACCAAAATTTCTCGACGTTTCATACCCCCCTGAACAATTTGGCACCATTTTTGGAAATGTTTATATATATATGTATATATATATTTATATATATATATATGTGTTCGCGGCATAACTCTCGAAAGACTTAATTGATTTGAACTAAATTTGGTAGACACGTTGGAATCCATTACCGCACGGAACCTATTTAAAATGGGCCCAATCGGACTATTTTAAGGGTAGTTTTTAGGGGTTGAAAAAAGTTTTTGGGCCCAAAAATACCGAAAAAAATCTCAGAATTGTTTCAAAATTGGAATTTAACCCTTTAATAGAGATTAAAATGTGTTGCTAAAATTTTAACAAAATCGGCACGACAGGACCGGACTTACAAATTTTATGAAAACACTAGTTTACGGATAGTGATTTATTTGCTGACGGGTATATTTAATTTGGTACAGAGGTTGCATTGATAATAATATTGAAATTAGGAAAAAAAATATTATTTTAAGGGATGTATTAAGGGGTTAAATTTTTCATTTTGTCTAAAAACAAACTTAAGTTCACATAATAAAGCCACAAGGCCTGTATTAGCAAATACACTATATTGTCGGCAGGGTTTTGGCACTGCGACCCGAGTTTTTTTTATTATTTGAAAAGCAATATTTCTATTCGCCATATCGACGCTAACTATGCTTCTAATTATCCAAAACGAACGATACTTTCTTATGTATTCTAAGCGCTCAAAAGCCAACATGAACCCATATAATTTGTGCTTATATGTGTGAGCGCTAACGGCGTGTAAGCGCCCAAAACGAATGCACCCGTAGTGATAGATAGATTGTAGATTAAAAACGCTTAACAGCTGAGGTTATCAGCGTCTAGGTGTGATAGAATCTGCCAGCTGGCATACACAAACCAATGTTAAGTCTATAAGATACTAAGAAATAAAGGATATTGATACGCGTGACCACGACCAGAGCTGTATAGTCCACAGTAGGGTATGCAATCTCGAGCCGAGATTGGCAATTCGAGATCTCGCGAGATCAGTCTGGGTTCGAGACTGGCAATTCGAGATCTCGCGAGATTGTCTGGTGAGATCTTGATAAATCTCGACAATATCGATATTTCGCCTACTTTTAAAAAGAACGTATTATTTTGTATCTAAAATACTTAAACTTAATGAAAACTACTTACTTGGGACAGTGTCACTGTGTACGTGTGTGATTTAATTGCCCGACCTGCACCGACACGCAACGGACCGGCAGGTTGAGCTGTTAATTCACATGTAACCGATCAAAGATAGACAGTACTGCAGCAACCGGCTGCGCAGATAATCTTGGCCGTGATAGCTACTCTTCTGGATGAAGAAAAAATTAACAAAAAAGAGTGAAATGGGTGCACAATATATTAAAGAAAAGAAAAGCTGAAGGCTGTGTAAATCACTTGAAGATTATGAAGACATCCTTTTGCCCTGACTAACTCTATCAATTGCTCATAATCTATTTTATTAAATTGTAAATGACTAGTTTAGGTTAGAATTCAAAAATCGCAATCAGACGGGCCGTCGGCAGTATAGGTGGGGATTGCGCCATATACTGTACATTGCTCAATATTTTGTCGGTCCGTTACGTACGGGTGCAGGTTGGGTATAGGTGAATCATGCTTAAGATAGGGTTCACGTCGGAACGGTCATTAACGCGAACCAATAATATTAGACACGTTATTATCCTGAAGTGGAACGAAAATCTGTTATATTGTGGTAAATTGTGCATGTTAATTTTTTTTTCCTTTATCAGCGGAAGCCGAGAGAGAAGAACGCAAACGGAAGAAGCGATCAAGATGGGGTGGTAGCGAACATGAAAAAACGTTTATACCAGGCATGCCGACAATCCTTCCCAACACGCTTAACAAAGAACAGGAGGAGGCATATCTAAGTACGTTGTTGCATTTTGTTATTTACTAGCGTCTTTTGTTTTGTTTCATTTGTTTATGATTTTCTTTTAATATGATGTAGTCCAAGAGTTAGCTGCGTCTAACCTGTACTGATAAGCAAATAACATGAGGCCTTTTTTACTGGACTCATTTCATCTTTAAAAATCAAAAAACTGCTTCTGCTGGATTTTTTTTGCCCTCGGATCATTACTAAAAAAAGGCATTTTCGGTGTATTTTTCACCCAATTATATTGTTATCCAAATGACATTAAATTAATGCTGAAAGTAGGGAGCAATGGGTCATAATAGAGTGAGATCCCAGTCACCCCAGACTTACGTGATTTTAGGAAAGATAAAATTTTTAGGATTGCTAGTATAACATAAACTTAGAAAGGAATGGATACTCGCTAAGCTGAAAGCGGGGCCGTTTTACAGGTAGCAGGTATCAAAGGTGGAAAAAAATCATGCCAACTTACGTCATTTTAGGAAGGCTGAATTTTATATATATTAATAAGTATAATATTTAAAAATATTTCCCAATGAGCCAGACAAATCTGATGGGCCAAACATCCCCCCAGACTCGTTAAAAGTTCCACTATGCGAGGAAGCATATATGCGAGCGTACACAACGAAGCAGTGAGTGTAGCAGATATAAGCGCCGTTACAAGAGCTGGTAGATACAAGAATGTATCTCACCATTCTTTCAGTGCGCTGACTACTACGACTACTACAATCAACGTGTGACAACTGTCAAATGGCCGTTACAAGTTTCACAATGGATGTGACTAGTTTAATAAATGAAACTTACGTCAAAGTTGGAAGGCTGGTTTTTACATATTTCATATATGATATTGTTATAAACAAACATATACAGTTGCCAGACACTTCCTGTGGGCCATAACTTTTGACAGACACTTTAAAAGTTGTAAAAAAATGTGGCAACTTACGTCATTTTAGGAAGGCTGAATTTTATATATATTATTAAGTATAATATTTAAAAATATTTCCCAATAAGCCAGACAAATGTGACGGGCCAAACATCCCCCCAGACTCGTTAAAAGTTCCACTATGCGAGGAAGCGCGAGAGCATTATTCAAGCGCATAAGTACAAGTGAGATGCACTCTGACGCGTGAATATCTCTCTCTTACAACTCGTGGCTACTCTGAGTTAGTGTGTTGTTAAAAGTTCCGCTGTTCGAGGAAGCGCGAGAGCATTATTCAAGTCAATTTAAAACCGATCAAGTGCGAGTCGGACTCACGCATTGAGGGTTCCGTACAATAATAAAAATAAAGAGTTAGGTAGGGGTAAAAAAAATCGGATTTGTTTTTAAAAAGTTTTTTTACTTATACGAGTACTAGGTACCTATTTTATTTTGATCTTTTTTCCGTATCAAAAATTAAAATATATTTTTCAAGTAAAAAAAAAATATATTAATAGAATATTTCAAGAATAAAAAATAAAGTGAAAAATTCCAAAATGTTTACATTATATTAAAAAAAATCACGTATCGCCAGTTGGATTTGAATCCGGCTCTTCGTGTTGGCATGCGAACGCGTTACCATTACTCCACGTGTAACAAGGCACAAGCAATTATTTGATACACTTGGTACAGCTCTATGCCTAATTTTCCGTTTCCCATGGGAACTTAAGGACTTAGGATTTTCGTTTAGGTTTTCCTGTAAACTATGCGTGAGGACATATTATATTTCCTATTTTTAAAATTTAGGGCTCATGAGTTTCGGAGATAAGGGGGGGGGGGAGATCGGACAGACAGACAGACACAGACACGAGAGTGATCCTATAAGGGTTCAGTTTTTTCATTCTGAAATACGGAACACTAAAAATTGAAGAAAATGTAAAACAAACTGGGGAGCTTGGGTCTACAATTTGAGAAGCAACAGTGGCGTAACTACAAGCGTAACTACAAGGTGGCAGGACTGGCAAAAAGCCAAGGGCCACTGGCTGCAAGGGGCCCCGCCGCAGCTAACAATAAGTGGATATGCAGCACACCTCTCTACATAAAAGTACATGCAGTACGCAGCTGGGATTCTAGATGGTAGCATGTATGGTACTTAGATGGTGGCTGAAATTATAAGCGCTTATACTTTATAGGTTTGCACAACGAAGCTTTGATACTAGCATTGCTTCAAGCTTAAATCGCGTTTGAAATGTCAGATAGCGAAGACGAATATTTGTGTTCTTCTGCTACAAAGTGGTATATTTTAAATACAAATTTGGGTAGGAGCTATCATGTCCACCCTATTAATAGAAAACGCTCTAAATATGGCGTAATTCATCATTTATACCAAGAATTAAAATTTTACCCAAACCGATTTTTTGAATATTTACGTATGGAACCTAATACTTTTGAATACGTCTTAGAAAAAACTCAAAACAAATTAAATAAAAACTGGCAAAATTTCATTTATTAAACTAGTCACATTCATTGTGAAACTTGTAACGGCAGAGCTCCCAGACGGTCACTTTTTAAGGGTTTAGTCCTTTTTTTAAAGCTTCGTCCCTTTTATTTCCTTTTTTTGTAAAATGTCCCTTTTACTCCCTTTTTTCGTTGTTTACAATTTGATGTGCATTGAATATTATAAATACACTTACTCACTCGCTTCGCTCGTTCGCTTGAATATTATAATTACGAACAAATTTGATTACCATAAAAAAGTTATATAGTGAGTCAACCTTAAAAGATAGACATATGCTGTCGCGGACTTTTTTTAGAACTTTTAAAGGGGAACAATTCCGTCATAATGATTTTTGCGTAACTTTAACCGTTTACGCAGCGGAAGCTCTCAAAAGGAATAATTTTTCCCGTTTTTGCAACATTTTTCATTGATGCTCCGCTCCTATTGGTCGTAGCGTGATATTATATAGCCTATAGCCTTCCTCAATAAATGGGCTATCTAACAAAAAAAATTTTTTTTTAATCGGACTGGTAGTTCCTGAGATTAGCGCGTTCAACCAAACAAACAAACTCTTCAGCTTTATAATATTAGTATAGATGTACATTTCGAGAGCAAATACTTTAGTACTTTAGTTTAGTATTTGCTGAAGATGGGAGCATAGCTCTCGAAATCTACATACATAAATAAAATTATTATGGTTAGACGTGACTAAACTCTTTGTTATTAAAAAAATTGGTTAATAAAAACATTATTTCAAACAATCTGCGACAATAAACAACATCAACAAAGCAAAAATATTTTTTTTGCTTTTATTTTGAATTTATTTTTCTTATACTTACTAATTTTTAAATTTTAACACTAAATAACATATGCGGCACATGTTCAATAAATCATAATATAAACTCTATTGTCTATAAACAATATAATTATCTTTCATTGTTGGTATAATATTTAAAGTGATTTTTGTTGTTTTTTTTTCTGTCAAATTTACGTCCTAAACAAAATAATGCGTGTCAATAACTGTTTTTATGGTTAGTTTTGTTCCCTTTTTGGTCCCTTTTTTTTGGACTGACAAGTCCCTTTTTCCCTTTTTTTGAGGTAGTAAGTCGCTGGGAGCCCTGTAACGGCCATTTGACAGTTGTCACACGTTGATTGTAGTAGTCGTAGTAGTCAGCGCACTGAAAGAATGGTGAGATACATTCTTGTATCTACCAGCTCTTGTAACGGCGCTTATATCTGCTACACTCACTGCTTCGTTGTGTACGCTCGCATATATGCTTCCTCGTATAGTGGAACTTTTAATGAGTCTGGGGGGATGTTTGGCCCATCAGATTTGTCTGGCTCATTGGGAAATATTTTTAAATATTATACTTATTAATATATATAAAATTCAGCCTTCCTAAAATGACGTAAGTTGGCATGATTTTTTTCCACCTTTGATACCTGCTACCTGTAAAACTGCCCCGCTTTCAGCTTAGCGACTAACCATTCCTTTCTAAGTTTCCGTTATACCATTGTTTAACATATTACTAGAAGATTTTGATCCTTATGAGCGTAAATGAGGCCACTTTTAATAGAGGCAGCTAGACGTCGCACTATTGGCCATCTGTTGACTAGCATCCTAAGTTTTATTATTTAATCTTTGAGTACAGAATAATTGTAGAGTTTTCAGAAGTGAGTTGTGTTGACAATCGTTAGGCCATCTGGTGACTAGCATCTTAATTTTATTTAAGACAATCTTGCGTCATTGGTTCATATTGCATAATATTTCGCGGTGACTATTAATAGACAACCCCTAACGTTCTTTCGAAACGCCTCTTTTTTGAGATGTTTATATTCACGAGGAATATTATTATAAGTATATAGAGGCAGAACCATAAGTAAAAGATTTTTTATAAAAATTTGTTTCATGCAAGTTTATTGACAATGTTGTATCCTGTGACATCGTATTTTTATTATTATTATGATAATCTGATAAATATTTTAAATTGCAATTTAGATAATCTGGCTGCCCGGTTGTGATCAAGTTGTCTACGAAGTATGCGATATGTAAATTTATGTTGTATACAATATATCTGAAGCATATATTTTAAAATTTTTGGATAAGCTGCGATGTTGACTGGTTTATACATGGTCCGTACACAATATCACAATAATTAAAAGATGATAAAATGAGCGATTCCACTAAGTATTTGTCTATGTATAATCCTAAATTTTTGCAGTAGTCTACAGAATTAGTTTGATGACCAGACAGCGTTACAGCACTTTAGCCAACTGATTCCGGCTTTCTATAGACATTATATTGAATTTAATTGGATTTAACATTAGAGCAAGACTTTTGGACCATTCTGATATTTTATTTAATTTTAAACTTAATAATGTTAATCATTATTATGTCAAACTAAAAATATTCATACATAAGAAAATTAGATAATCAAATTCATTAAAGGGGCCTACACACGATCAGTTTAACTGCGCAGTTTAACCCTTGTGGCGTCATGTCTGAGCGATAAACTGAGATAACTGCATAGTTCCGACAAATTTTAACGCAGGCTTTTGGCTTGCGCATTTGACTCTACTTTGCACCGATAAACTGCGAAGTCAGCTCAGTTAATTGAACAGTTGTCACAGTCATGTGTAGTCTTTGGGTAAGCTCTTCAAACTGAGAACAATTGAGGAGAAAACTGAAATAGCCCACACACCGTACAGTTTATCTGTGCAGTCAAACTGCACAGATAAACTGCGAAGTTAAACTGATCGTGTGTAGGCCCCTAACGATTGGAAAAATTGTGAAAGATTTATTTTAAATTCTTTTATTTAACAACAAATTTTACAATCTTAATGAATTTGATTATCTAATTCTCTTAAACTGCTTGCTTTTGTTAACTAATTAGTATAAGTTGCTATGATAGACTAAGAGCGGATAACACTTTTTTATGTGTTTTTAGAAGACTTGGAACTTTTTTTAAAAGATAACTTTTAAATATCTCTACAAGGGGTAAATAGTCTGTCATTCCAAACGCGGGGCAAAACTTTTTCTAGACTTTACTAATGATAAACACACATAAGTCTTTTTTCGCAAGAGTGAACAAAAAAATATGGGGTGGTTTTGCCCCGCGTTTGGAATGACAGACTATATACCCCTTGTAGAGATATATAAAATTCATCTTTTAAAAAAGTTCCAAGTCTTATAAAAACACATGAAAAAAGTGTTATCAGCTCTTAGCCTATGAATACATCAAAATATATTTTACGAGTGTTTGAACAATTTTTATTCAGAGACAAAGAAATATAAAATCAGATAGCGTTTACAGATAAATTATGTAACTAAACTAAGTTCACTTTATATAAGTTTTATACAGTCTCAACAAATTTCAAAACATTAAAATAATGTCAGCTGCGGCAGTGATGTAAATATCTTATATCATTATTTAGGATCAGTTAGAGGTAGCATTGACAATATCTGAGCTGTTAGTTCAACAATAATATAGGTGGAAGCACAAGTCAACATTGAGTTTGTGGGCCAGGGGAATGAAACGTAAGCGGGCAGCTATAGTATATTTTTCAGTACATGGAATCACTATCTTCCCATATAATATGTTAATCAATGGTTATACTAGCAATCCTAAAAATTTCATCTTTCCTAAAATCACGTAAGTCTGGGGTGACTGGGATCTCACTCTAATAGATGAAATTGAAATACATATTATGACATTAAGCTCAGTGTCCTTTATTAAATTTAAAAAAATCAAATTTGTGTGAAGCAAAAATATGTTTGTATTAGGTTCAATAATATTTTAACAATGTTTCAAATTAATATGTTTTGCAGTCTATTTCCTAATAAATTTTATAATAATTAATAATAATTTTACAACCAGAAATTATTATCAAATACTCCACGCCAGGACATTCTTGTGTGCAAGAAATTGATGCAGTGCACATATACGGAATATTATTCTCCAATTTCACTAATTCGGCATTTACTGCATCTCTCAAATAATGAATTGAAAATATGAATTGGTGCTAGACCCAAATAACCTTAGCTGTTGGTGGTCTTTAAAACACAATTAATTAACTGCATCTCTCTTGGGATTTTTGCTTTTTTGTGACGCCATCGTATTTTTTTTTAACTGTCACTTTGCACAGTTCCTATTCGCTGTGAGCAGATGAGAGGAAGAGATTTCAAAGTGACTATTAGCGCACAACAACGGATAAATAGAGAAACAGTCTGGGGTACCTAACTCGCCATTCTCTACGGTAACTGCTAAGCATTTAGCATACATGCGTCATAGTAAATAATAAAATATTAAATAAATACCGTGAAAGTGACACTTCTTGTTGAAATAAAGTTTTAATTTTTATTCAGAAAAAAATAATAAGCAAAATGTTCATTTGCTTTTAGAATTATTATAACATAACTTATTATAATTGAAAAATTTTTCGTTGGAAAGCAGCCAATTATATAATTGATTCGAAACATACTGGAAAAAATCATTTTACCAACCATAGTCACAGTCAGGACTCTAACCTGAACCTTTCCACTTTCGCGGCGGAATGAGCTTACATTTATTCAACCGTGACAAGGTTACTAATCTAACATTCCCCTTATATGTTTCGAAATCAATTGATTTTCACTACATGCGAGAGCTAATCCATTATAGCTAGGTAGTAGGTGTGAATCTTCGTTCTAGCGAGAGCTCTTCATGAAAGTGAAAATTATTTCAAACACCCTTAAAATGGGATATATTAAATACATAAGTACCTAGATTATATCAATGCTATAAATAACCATAGATTGGTATTACTACATAATAATCTAGAATTAATAATTATATCTTGTAGACATCGTAAGATAATCTACCTGTTAGATACATACATAAAACACAGTATAGAAATCAACCAACGAGTTCGATTTTTTTCAGCCGTATAAATCAATTAATTTATCTTAAAAAAATCAAACTCGTTGGTTGGTGTCTATACTGTGTTTTATATATTATGTATCTAACATGTAGAGTATCTTACGATGTCTGCAAGATATAATTATTAATTCTAGATTATTATGTAGTAATACCAAGCTATGGTTATTTATAGCATTGATATAATATCTAGGTACTTATGTATTTAATATATCCCATTTTAAGGGTGTTTGAAATAATTTTCACTTTCATGATGAGCTCTCGCTAGAACGAAGATTCACATCTACTACCTAGCTATAATGGATTAACTCTCGCATGTAGTGAAAATCAATTGATTCCGAAACATATAAAGGGAATGTTAGATTAGTAACCTAAATGTAAACTCATTCCGTCGCGAAAGTGGAAAGTTTCAGGTTAGAGTCCTGACTGTGACTATGGTTGGTTTTCCAGTATGTTTCGAATCAATTATATAATTGGCTGCTTTCCAACGAAAAAATTTTCAATTGCAATTCAGCCGTATAAATCTATTAATTTATAACTTATTATTTTTTTAATTAGCTACATAGTATTTGACATAAATTCTCTAATTTGAGTTTTGACAACAGAGTTTTCGGTTTTGCGCGTATTTGATAAAGTGTACTTACCGAAATTGCTTTGCGAATCATGGAAAAGAAGGTTTATGATTTATATTGTTCACAGATTTCACAAAAAAACACTTTTCACGTTGCTATTTTTAAATTCAACAGAATCATTGAACGATTTAATTGTAACTTTAGCTCCGTCGATTTACGCTATCACTCACCAGACGGCAGGACCAGGCATCTGCCCACAGCGAATAATCTTTCTCAGATTTACAGTTCAAGGATGTTTGGCAGTACATTGCGGGGCGTGGAATGAGAGGATAAAAAGACAATGGCCAACTTCGAAAAAGAAAATTTATTTGTTGTTTTCATCTTTTTAAGTGAATGAACCATGGTATATGTTGCATTTTGAACGTTAATAATCCTTTTGTAAGCCCAAAAATTGATTTTTTCTCTCAATTGTAATTTATGAAAAATGTCATTTTTACGCGCGTAACATCGGCAACACAGTAGTAAAGACTTTAAGTTGGCAATGCTGTAATGATAATAAGTTATTTACACGTATGTTTGTTACAACTTCATGTTATTTACAGTATTTTTTGTCAACATTTTAAAAGGTCTGCACTTAGGGGTTGAATTTCGAAAAAATTCATTTCAGTGAGTGCTTACGTCCAAATTTCAAGTTTATAGCTTTAGCGGTTTGGCCTGGGCGTTGATTAGTCAAAAAATCTTAAACCCGTTTTTACCCCTTTAGGAGCTGAATTTATAAAATGCTCGCCCGGCAGAAGCAGTTTTTTGGGTTCTTAAAGATGAAATGAATCCAGTAAAAAATGTCTCATGTTATTTACTTATCAGGTTAGACGCATCTAACTCTTGGACTAATATACAGCATTGGGTTTTGCCTGCAAACTTAATGAATTATTTCACAGCAAAGTGAACAAACCATTATAATAATTTTGTATTTTTTCTCCGCAAGGTGTCGCTGGGGCTTATATTATGCTGATTTAATCCACTCAGTATTTATGGGACGTGCTTAAATCTTATTTGAATTACATTTTTTTTATGATTTCATATTTATAAATATTAAAAAGAAATGTATGGTAAGTAACATTTCGAAGAGGTGGATCTAAAAACAAAAAATTCGTTCGGCTTTTCTACGCTGTTAAAAACTTTTTTAAGAACTCATTGCTACGAAACATTTTTATAGTAAAATACGTCGAGGTAGGGTTGTACTGTGAGGTTATAGTCAGCAATTCCAAAACACCAACTATGTTCAAATACTCTGACTTTTCTTTACTGTCCGATATACACAATGGTTTCAAGAATAGCGGAAAGTACCTCAGAGTCAAAACTATTTATACATTAAAAAACTAAATAAAAATTTAGTTTTTTAATGTATAAATAGTTTTGACTCTGAGGTACTTTCCGCTATTCTTGAAACCATTGTGTATATCGGACAGTAAAGAAAAGTCAGAGTATTTGAACATAGTTGATTATAACCTCACTCCAAGAGTAAGCTTCAGTGGTCTAGTTTCAAAGATAGAGCATGCTGGAATATAGTTCTTTTTTTGTATAAATTTGACATTTATTTCGATTGTGCAGGGATTAAACTAGTGGCGGCTCGTAGCCTTTTAGAAGTTAAGGGCTGTAGAAAAATTAAAAGAAAATAATGTTTCCCAAGACTATACGCTTCTTTTACAAAGCATAATGTTTTTAATTTTTATGATTTTACTTTCCGTAAGCTCAACGTACGATTTATGTTAAAAATTATCAAATGAGTACTTACCAAATACCACTGTAATTGCATACATTAATTTTATTATTACTTATTATTTTATGACAATAAAAATGTCATTTACAGGCTCAATAATAAAAAAAAGTAAGTGAGGTGGTTTCAATCATGAAGCGACGAAAAAGCCTGCGAGAAAAAGTTGATTTAGATTTTGGGGTTAAAAATAAGAAATTACTTCCGAAATTACTTACATAATATTTTATTGAAAATTCCCTTTTAACTTTTTCAATGTAAAATACTCCCGAAAAGGGACTAAGTCCCCCCATCTGGCAACACTGGACAGTTGTGAGTTGAGACTGACGTGCTACCGCAGTGTACGCTGAATACAGCGTGCTGTAACTTCGGAAACCCGAAGTCGACGTTTATTCTTAATGCTGTACATCCACATCGTGTGTTTTCGTATGTTATTCGGAGTTACAAACCGGGCTAGAAATTGTTCCGCCCGGAGCTTTAACTTCATGTATGAATTTAATTTGTGGGCGGTATTCGGAATTCGGAAGCGATTTAATCATTTAATGATTATTCTCTAAATTGAAAATTTAAGGTATAACGTTTTAAATTTTAATTATAATTTATATATGTATATTTATTATTTGATAACTGTTAAAAATTGAAAAGTGCTGCAGTCCGGCAGCCCTTATATGCCAGCCGCCACTGAATCATTAAACTCACCGATATTTGCAAAATTTAATGTATTCTTTTTAAGAAATCTATACAGACAAGTAAATCTGAAGACATTTAGAAAAGGACGCGACTGTTCTTGAAAATATTTGTGTGCTGATTCTGATTAATATGGAATAAATGTCAGATTTATGTCGAAAAATATCAAATTTACAGTACATTTAAACCCCCAGTCCCCAGATTTTAATTGGTGAAAGTTTTCAATTTGATTTTCAGTTTATTATTAAAAATAATAAATTGAGAATATGATTTGGTACCAGGTCCAGATAATCTTAACAATGGTCATAAATAAATAAATAAAAAAAATCAAAGGCACAATTTAGTAGCACGTTGATAACAGTTGTGAGAATGTCAGCGGTAGTAGGAGCTCGAGAACATTTGAATAACAGCCAAGAAAGTCCAAAGAGTAATAATAACTGTAATGGATGTTTTTGCGATAGGCTTAAATGCTAACGAATTTAGTTGAAAGTCTAATTTTCGGGCTTTGTGCCCTTTTCTAACCCGTTTTATTCCAGTTCAACTACAAATCGAAGAGGTGAGCAGAAAACTTCGCAGTGGAGACTTGGGAATCCCGCCGAACCCGGAGGACAGGTGATGATTCGTTCCTTCTCTATCTCTGGTGACGCGTCGCGTTCGTCGGGGCGGAACTCGCAGCCGGCCCGTCGCTCAGACCGTGTCACTGCAATCAGTATCGCTCACTTATTTACATTAATAACGATAAACATTAAATAAACTATTAATATACTTCAGGTTGGATTACACCATACCTACTTTATTTAGGATTTGTGTTGTGTTCGTTTTACTGTCCGTCTATTTCACAGTCGAATAACGTATGACGATTTAATTTTATATTATAGCCACTGTTAATTGATGGATTCTTGCTTTCTGCACATCCTGCAAATAAAGTGACGTACATGCCTAGTGACAGTAAAAAGATCAAAACAGTTTGACAGTTTCTGTTATATAAATATTGTATTTCATGACCCGAAGCTAAATGCTTTTTGTTTAAAAAACTCGTAAAAAAAAGATACTAACGCGAGCGCCTCTAGTGGTATAAATTCTGCAGTTCTATCAACAGTTTTTATCTCTTAATCTGTGTATTAATTTGAACATATTTGTGCACACGAACGGTTTACGTTCAAATTTGCTCAGGCGTGTGTACGAGCGCGTTACTCGAGCAATCACTTGTCAGCGTCAAAGGACGTGTACGCGTAAACGTTGCTCAGTGTAGATGGGATATTGATGTAGATAGTCATGTATTGTGCGTGCAAAAATGCCATTGGAGTCATAAACTATGAATGCAAATCGTTGATTAATATGAAAAATGGCCAATTTTATAAGATTTCAGGCATCTGTTTAATTTTTCCAAGAGCAAAAAAAAAAGTAAATGCTTAGGAAATGATTGCAAGAAATTTAAAATCGATATAATATGTCAGGGATGAGAAGCAAAATAGAATTGTGTTGCCCACCGTACTTCAAACTGCTTCTTATAGTAGGGGAGCCCAACATGGGATTTTAGGATTTACTCAAGCGCGGCAGATTAACATATGGGGGATACCTTGCACCCTGTTGAGTACCTCTACCATATCTAAGTCCTCTATATAGGGCCGCGCGTGTAGGGCAGCCGATCAGAATAGTAAAAAAAAATCGATAGCTGGAAATACTCGAGCGCGTCAGATTAAGGTATGGTGGGTTAATTACATGCTGAAAAGTGTGCATTTCAATAATCTGACGATTTGAGCGAGACGTAAGGGAGTGGGAGGGTCACAAACTTGCAAAAAAAACGTCGCCTCGACATTCTCGAGCGCGGTCGATTTTTTTTTTATTTTGAGGGAAATAATTCAAGGATAGCGGGGAAAATATAATCTGCCGATTTCCACAAGCCGAACTAACAAAAATCTTCAATAAAGTTTAGCGCGTGCAGCTGCAGTGAAGCATGTATTTCCCACTCACAAAAAGTCAGTAGCTTCGCAACAAATTTAGTTTGATAGGTAAGTAAATGTCAAAAATTAAAAGAAATAATTGTCGTTTAAATGCCTTGAAATTATAAAACAATGAACAGAAAAAAAGAATCATTGCAAAATTGGAGGATGGAATTTGCTAGTATCAAATATTTTATTTGTTACATTCAATGATTTAAGAAAAGAAATTTTTTTTCAAACGGTCAGTTTAAGAAAATCCCTCTAAATAATCGTCAAATTATGGATCAGCACGACCAGGACATCAAGCTGAACCGCTTTTATAAAAATCTGACGCGCTCGAGTATTTCAAAATAGCGTTGTTTTTTTTTGCATTTTCAAAAAGTCGCCACGAGCTTGCGTCACATCCGAATCGTCAGTCTCTTGAATGGGAGCTTCGTTCGGGATCACTTAACATCCCCTCTGAATATCTGACGCGCTCCCTCCCCCCCATTTTTAACCCTTCCATACGGCCGCCCCCACTATCCAAACCGGCAGATTAATATACCTCCGGCATCAGAGACACGTGGGGCATATACACTATCAATATCTGACGCGCTCGAGTATTTCCATGTGACGGTTTTTTTTTTGCATTTTTGAAAGCCTGTAGTCGCTCCCCCCACTGGTGAAAGGGTACACATGATATAACCTTTTTTTCTTTCTACCATCTAATCTTCAAAATCCAATAGGTCCCCACTATTAAAAAAAAATAATAAATTGGAAATATGAATTGGTGCTAGGCCCAAATAACCTTAGCTATTGGTGGTCTTTAAAACACAATTTAACAATTTTTAATAGGTCCCCACGACGGTCAAGTAAATCCCCATTTAGCATCGTGGGCTCCCCTACTATTATTTGTTCTCTTCATACAGTGCATTGAAATGAATGCTTCACTTGCAGTCTCCTTAGAGATATATCGAACTATACACATTTTACAAACAAAACTGGAACAGACATTTGTGCGCACAAACAATAGCTTAATAATTTTTATAAAATTTTCGCGAATGAACGTGTGTACGCGTAAACTCTCAACTTGTGTAATGTGTCCATTTTGTACATTTTCAAAATAATGGACAGATTGTAAGATTCTTGGGCAGTGAAACTTGCGGACGTATAATGCTTGTCTTTTGTTCTGAGCAAATAGATTTCAGCACTATTTTAAAACAGAAACTGTCTTTAAGGTGAGTATTCAGATTTAATAAACCGTTTTAAATTAATCTTTGTGTGATATGTAGGAAGAATTTTTGATTTTGTTTGCAATCTTTTCTTTTTTATTTTTCCCCTTAAGGGAGGTTCACGCGTAACTAATAACTCAAAAAAGCGACTGAACTTTTTTGCTCTTTTGACCATCAAAAAATGATCAAAATTAGTTATCTTAATTATTATAAAAATTATCTGTAGCTTATTTGTTTAAATTAAACAATAATATTTAAAATACTTTCATAGTAGTATTAGTCCAGTCGGCAGCACTAAAAAAAGAAAGGGTACCTTGCATTGAGTCCGAACTTAATGAAATTTTGGTATGTTGTATGTGGGTGGCATGTAGAAAACAATCCAAGTTTTCGACCTCGAGAACCCTGTGGAAAATTGGGGGAGCCGAAAAACCACAAAATTTTAGCCTTTGCTTTGTAACTTTTTTTCCTTGCATCCTACGACAAAATGTTCTCAATAATTTTCTGTAGAGCGTTAAATTTTCTGAAATTTTCATTGGTCAAAGTCATTTTTACTCTCAGCTTCAAAGAAAGTGCAAATTTCTCAAATCATGAAAAATACTCCAAATAGTGCACGTTTTGGCTGTACATCTCTAATTGGACAACATTTGTAAATACCTGATGGTAGTTACTTCTAATGCTCAACATTTGGCTATGTAGCTGAGTCAAAAAATTTTAAAAAATCAAACAGGCTACCCAATAAGTAATTTTATCAAAATAGTGCCTTTTGACTAAAAATGGAAACGCTTAACACGAAGGACTCTAATAATAAATGTGTTTAACTCCCATACAGACGTTATAGACTATCTTTCCGTTCTGAAATGAGTTATCGGCTTTGTGTTTGGCAAACATTCATACGTATGTCTAGTTATTTATAACTTTATGTTTTCAACGCATTTGGTTTCTAACTCATATCCGTATAATTACGCAGGAATTGCCTGAATCTGGTATTGACAATTTTCCCAAGAATTTATGTATTTTAGGGTAGCAATTTCTTATTTTTATTTTTCAACGTAATTCAACGTGCACCTCTTATATAAATTAGTATAAATTACTTACTTGAAGGTCGTAGTAACCTGTAATAAAAATTTTAAAAAAGGTGGTTTGGAGTTTGTTTCGAAAAGAGAAAAAAGGTTGATTTTTGTTTGTAATTTTAAATTTGGTTTGATACTAAAAACTAATTGAAGCATTTGACTTTACTGAACCTCGATTAATATTTTTTCTTGAAATTCAACTTAATCAGACGCAGGTATAAAGTTAACTAAGCGAATATAAAACCAAAATAACTATAATGAAAAAATGGAAAATAATAATAATTTACTATAATAAAAGAAAAAACCGATTGATTTGTGAGTCAGAATTGTCAATCTTTATTATGGCAACTTTTCAGCAACTATTTTGTTGCCTTCTTCAAGCCTAAAATTACATTATTAGAATTATGTAATTTTAGGCCTGAAGAAGGCAAACATTGCCAATGATTGACAATTCTGATTCACAAATCAACCGGTTTTTTAATTTTATTATATTACATACGTGAGTGATCGACATGAGTTTCAATATAGTTTACTATACATTAAAAATGTTCCGAACAAAGGCAATAACATTTTATGAATTATTATTAAATTACTTATTCTAAGCATACTTATATTAACATGCTATTAAAATATTTTTTTTTTTACAATAATATGTAAACATTTTTAAACAAAACGTAGTTTAAGGTAGTTGCTTTGAAAAAAAAGTCAAGAAAATGATGAAATAAAAATTATATATATTTTTTTTAATAAAGGTATCTCTTTATACTAGTTAAATTAGAAAATAATGCGAGATATTTTTTGTTGAAAATTGAATTTTTAACATTTTTAATATAGGTAAGGTGCTAAAAAATATCACATTAATAATTTTTCAATAAGAAAAAAAACAATACATAATAATCTATCTGTTTTTTTAATAAAAAAAAAAGAAAAAAACGATGCATGACACATTACCACTGATAATGTTAGTAAAAAAACTATAATTATTGACCACGTAGTTTCAAAATGCAATAACAAATGACATTTGGCGACGTTGCATTCAAACGACTTTACACCCGTACCTAAAGATGTTCAACATCAAAAATTTAAATTTTTGCATATACTGATACTACTTTACAAAATGTATAACTTTTCTTTTTCGTGATACAGGATTTAACTATTATATTTTATCCAATTTTGAGAAGTTATTAACAATTTATAATTTTTGAAATGTCATTTTCTTAAAAACTATGGTTACCATGCTGGACTAAGGGCCACTTTGTAATTTTGAGCTGTTTGAATTTATACATATATACATATACATATAAAAATTGACATTTTGCACCGGAAGTGGCTTATCCCGGCCGTCGCACCAGGATTTGACTAGGCAACCCTAGCACTTTTTCTTTATCATAATAAATACTACCTTCCCTGAAAATTTCATCCTGTCACAAATGAGCTTCATATATTAACGCCCGCCTCTTGGTCTAATAGCCCAAGGATAAGTCTATAACGTCTGTATTTTGTTAAAATTGGTTCTGTAGGGTGGCATCTTCGATTTTTTTAAATTCTTTTGACAGCACAAACGTTGACCATTACAAGTACCTACCATCAGGTATTTACAAATGTTCCAATTAGAGATGTACAGCCAAAACTTGCACTATTTAGAGTGTTTTTCATGATTTAAGAAATTTGCCCTTTCTTTGAAACTGCATCTTGGTGAATATTTGGAGTAAAAATGACTTTGACCAATACAAATTGTAGGAAATTTAACGCTTTACAAAAAATTATTGATAACGTTTTGTCATAGAATGCAAGGAAAAAAAGTTATAGAACAGTGCCAACATTTTGCTATTTTTTGGGTCCCCCCAAGTTTCTACAGGGTTCTCGAGGTTGAAAACTTGGATTCTTTAGTACATGCCACCCCATACAACATACCAAAATTTCATTAAGTTCGGACTCGATGCAAGGTGAAAAGTGGCTGCCGACTGGACTATAACATGTAGTATGTTTTCAACCTGAAATTGCTATATATAAGAAAGGATCTGTTTCCACTCCCGGGCACTGTGGAGAAATTGGTAACTCGTCTAGCCGGAAACTGGGAGTTTTGGGTTCAAGTACCGACAGTGGTCATTTGTTTTTTTCTTAGATATAGCTCAAAAATCATGGCAGCCTAGCTGTCTGAGATATTTATTATTTTCACCTCTAATTGTTATGTGAATAATATGATGTGGATATAAGGGGTTTTAAATCGATTGATTTTATCATATACCAATTATAATGTCTATGTATAATACCTATGTCATAGTCGTCTATGTTGCAATTACTTGTCAACCTCAAAAAACAATTTTTAACTTTTATTTTAAAACGTAAACAATGGTTTGTAAATATGTACAATCATTGTACTCTATGAATATTCTATTTTCTTAGATTCGTTTTTTGGTTATTCAAAGTTGGAAAGATCAATCTTAAAAAAATACAAATAGTCGCCAATGGAGTGTTTCTGCCATAAGAGCCTATGTATAAGGATTTAAAAAATCTGATTTTCATCAGTTTTTTCTCAATACCTAGACGGTGGATCCAAAAATAAATCTGAGGATAGATGTATGGTAATTTTTTTTATAATATAGTAGAATTTGGAATTTTCGTTAACCATTAGATACGCGTGAACCTCCTTAAATTCTTCTCGATTGAAAGGAACAATAACAGTGGAATCACCAAAGTGACTGAAAACCTGAGTTTACAATGATCTTCTATTATTTTTAGTCATCAAATAAAAAAAAAAAATTCGGGTCACAGTGCCAAACCCTGCTGACAATATAATGTATTTGCTAATACATAACCCAGTAAATTTAGATTTCCACTGCGAAATAATTCCCAGTTAGCTGAATTTTTGTATAGTTCATTCCATAATTGTAGATTTTAAAAAAATGAATAACGCCTGATGTTTTGATATTGTGATAAAGGTTTTAAAAAGTGTGTACCGTGTAATGTCTGTATAGATGATGTGATGCAAAAATATTGCATTTCCGTAAAAATTTGTTAGCTTGCTTTAAAAATAATTTATACTTTACCGTAATATAAATATATTAGCCAAAATATTTATATTATTCTTTCTTTAGGCGTTAATAAAAACTAAATAGCTAATGAAAACGTTAGAAATACCTGATATTCGACATCCGAAATCGACATTAATAATATTACCTATACAATATACAAATATTATATTTAAATACTACAAAAAATAATTCGCTTTACTCACAATAAATAACAAAGTTATCAACTTAATTGTTTGTATAACTTTCAATAATATGACAACATTGTTATCCATTGCTGTATGGAAAGAGATTGCATATTGTACCTAAACAACGTGCTATAATGTACCTACCTAATAGTTAATACGGTATGGACTATGTATGCATAATATACTGCGTACTGAATACCAGCTATTATAGGTATTAGGTACTAATGCCGTACCTATTAGTAATACCGGTAGCCGGTATTCGGTATTCGCAAGTACCCAAAAGTAACAGGTACTCAATATAAAAGTATCGATTTCCCTAAATACTTCAGTGCTCAGTTTGCGCCAGGCCTTAAAGTTGTACCAGAAACCGAGCATAATAGTATAATATTGTGTAGAGTAGTATTGTTTTAAGAAGATAGTATATCTGCATTTCTGCGCACAAACCATTTTCGGGTCGAACGAGTATGTTTTCTAACAAGGGGTGGTCATATAAATATGCTCAGTTACTTGTTCCGTAAAAAATTCTTTGTTAGCTTACTTTAAAAATAATTTGTACTTTACCGTAATATAAATATATTAGCCAAAATATTTATATTATTCTTTATTTAGACGTTAAAAAAATTAAATAGCTAAATTCGACAATCCGAAATCGACATTAATAATATTACCTATCAATATACAAATATTATTGATGTGAAACATCTTATGTCGGGATGTGAACAGCCGCGTGAGGGGAAATATGCAACGGAAATGACGAAATCATCGGACGAAAAAATGCCACGGAATAATGCCACGCAAACAATACAACGAAGTCATAAGACGATATAATGTGACGGAATAATACATGCGACGTAATGTTCTCCTTCAGTGCTGTTCTCCCCACCACTGCGGCATTGGCTAGCCGTGCACACACAAGTGTTAGTGCATGTAGTGTAACAGGACCGTATTAGAAAAATGTTTTTAAATGCTGCCATTGCGTTGCCGTTGGGTAATAGAACAAACATTTTTGTGACTTTTATTAAAAATAACACATACAAAGACGATCCTTCTAGAGCGGAAAATATGGTCGGAAGTTGTGCGCAGTCTATTGCGCAATTTATTTCAAAATGATAACCGCACAACCTGTATCAAATGTTGTGTGAGTTTTTCAATTTACCCATAAAATCCGCTCGATTGCAAGCTCTTGCCCAAATTTCCGCCCTGGAACGCCATAAGAACTCGTAAATTATCGTAATTATCGTTACAATTTAAAGATATAAAAATAACTAAGTACTAAATAATGTTACTTTGAAAAAATTCACATACCAATTAAAATTACAACAAGCGCAAATGATTGTTGTGAAACAATTTTGTCTTGGGGTTGTTTATAAAATGGACACAAATTACGCACAAATAAACATTAAATAAATAATATAAACACACTCAGTATTATGAAACAAAAAAAATATAATACAGCACTGTGCGTCCTTCTGTCGCTCAGACTAATATGTAGTAAAGCACCAATTAGAAAATAGTATGGGCGTGGCAGAACGCTCTGTAGGTTTGGCTATTCTCTGTACTCTATACATATATCAGTACAACGGCTATGAAAACAAATAGATTGGTAGGCCAGAGGTACGACTCTATAGTGTTTTATACATGGGGACTTGGGTTCGGAAACTCATGGCATCGTACAATTTTTGACGTTTTTTTTCTAAATTCTATATGTTATTTATTCATAAAATATTTTATTTTTGTTATATTCTTTCTTTGACAATAATTATAATTTTTTGAAATTTCCTGACACCAAAAATTAATTTTTTTGTTTTTTTTTTTTTAAACGAAAATTTGGGTAAATTAGGGTATTTAGGGCAAATTAGGGTATTTAGGGCAAATTAGAGTAAATTGGGGTAACTTAAGGCAAAGGGGGCTAAATAAGAGTAAATTAGGGTATTTAGGGAAAACTAGGGTAAATTCAAGAAATTAGGGTATACTAGGGTAAATTTGGGTAAACGAGGGAAAATTAGGGTAAATTGTGTTAAATTGTAAATTCTTATCTCTCGAACTACTGAACCGATTCTAAAAATTCAATCACTTATTATCTTCGCAGGGGGAGAATGTCTCGCGGCGTGGTAATAAATCATAAATTATTATATCTGGAACTATTGAACCGATTTAAAAAATTCTTTTACTAATAGAAAGCTACACTATCCCTAAGTGATATAGGCTAGATTTTATTTTGATAAATTTGTCAAGTTCAGTAAATAAAAGATTCATGCTATAAAAATGTTTCACATCTGTCGAGGGTCCCGCGACCCACAACCTTTTTTTTTTATTTAAATACTACAAAAAATAATTCGCTTTCCTCACAATGTCTTCTTAATTGCTTGTATAACTTTCAGTATTATGACAACATTGTTATCCATTTTTGTATGGAAAGGGATTGCATATTGTACCTAAACGACGTGCTATAATGTACCTACCTAATAGTTAATACCAATACGATATGCATATCCCGGGTAGTGAGTACCGGCTATAGGTATTAGGTATTAATACCATACGTATTAATAATACCGGTAGCTGGTATTCGGTATTCGCAAGCACTCAAAAGTACCGGGTAAAAAGTAACGGGTACTCAATATAAAAGTACCGGGTACTCGATATAAAAGTACCGGGTACTCGATATAAAAGTACCGGGTAGCTTAAATACTTGATAGTAATGGGATTTTACATCACTAGTGTGTACACTGTACAGTTCGAAGTTTAAACAAAATATACACTACATTAATTAATTGTATTATTGTCCAACCTTCCCACGCTTTTCAAGTTAACATATAAACAAATTTGGACACAAAAATGTTACACTATTAATTCTAAAGTTTAATTATTTTTAACGCCGCCTATGATTGCCCCGGGAATTACAGATCACGCCGCTACTGATCGCTTTTCCCACTCTTCTTACTGCGCAGATTCCCCACCTTGCTACTATCTTCTTAAAACGATACTGTTCTAACTAGTGCGCTAATTACATTCTTTATGCGTCGGTGTGATGTTTTCAGCATGAGTAGTAGGCGAGCGCACACGAGCCTTGGTGAGTGTGCATTGCGAGCAGTATACGAGTGATGAAAACATCGCACCTGATGCATAAAGATTTAGCCCACGTGTTGCAAACTATACTTTATTCAACACATGCATGGTTTTAGACTTTAATTGAATTAATGTCAAACACCTTAGATTCACACCTAGATTCAATATGTATCGGTTTTTTCAAATGTTTTTTTATTATAGCATCGAAAAGCGTTTCATAATGGATCATGACGTCACCAGTCGATAAACGGCCATTTAAGATCCTCGATTATAGACACGAAAAAAGTACTAAAAGCGTGTATGTGTTGAATAAAAGTGTTGTTATCCATAGTCGCTATCACCATCGTTATAAATTATAAAATAGCGAGAGAATTTTAGTGACAACAATTTGTAATGGAGCCCAATCTGATTGATTCATACAAATTCGACCTAAAATCAAGCGAAAGCGAATACAGAGTGTTTCATTTGAAATAAGAATTTTGGGTTGCACACAGGCTGGATAGAAGTCATGTTAAGCTCACTGTCAATTTGAATTTTTGACGGCCCTTTGAGAACTCCAGCGTGAGTTCTAATAATTTTGAATTACGATTAGATACATTTATTTTCAGTTCATTTTGCATATAGCTTGTGTATGTTTTTTATGGATACTTTTTTTAGCAAAGAAACCTTTCATTTTTGTTTTCATGCAGATTATCGTGCGAGCCATTTTTAATTTTCTCCGCTACATATTGCACAAAATAAATGATGTGACGAAACAAAAGTAAAAATAATGTAAATTTTTAATGAACACAGTTTAAATTTCAGCCACGGAACCTACAAAAGATAGCTGATAATTCTATTAATTTACATTACAGCACCAATTAATTATTATTTATTCTAATCAATTTTCTATTGTCTAATGAATTTTTTACTTTGTTTAGACAGGTTTTAAATCATCGGTTTTAGTGAAATTTAACTAACGATTCTTTTTTCCGTTTATAACTAGATTTTATTTTGTTTACTTATATTCATTTTTTTAACTTTTATTCTTCTAGCTTTACCTAAGTGATGTTGTTTCATTTAGATAATTTTATATTGAAAATTGAAAACAATATTTTTATGCTCCAAGAAAATTTCACAGTAAATGCGATTTTTGCAATAGTTCAGTAAAATTTTATACTTTTTTCTTTGCTTAGATTAAATTTTTAACTTTGTCGTCGCAAAAGAAGTAAAATTAAAATTCCACGCTATTTTTTTGCTTGGTTATATTATATGGCCATTTTTTGTAAGTGTAAGGTATCTTCACGCTATACCGTGCCGGGGCCGGTCCCAGCCCGTGCCATGTCATTTCTACCGGGCGGTTTACAAGTAATTATTAGTAATTAGACGACCGTGTTTGCGTGTGTACCAATTAGTATTGTCAAGCTGGCCGGAGCTAGGAAAGAATACTCACCGACATTTCGAGGAATCGGCCCGGTCGACTATGAATGAGTTCATACAAAAGAATACTAATAATCTTTGACCTTGTCCCGTCTGTGACACGGCCCGGCCCCGGCACTGTATAGCGTGAAGATACCTTAAATTGGAAACGATAAATTTAAAAATTTCGTCTGCAAGGTATTCATAGAGCCAGATTTATTAACTTATGATAATATATTCAGATCTGAGGTTTACCTTACGTCACCGACATGTCCAGATTTATTTTGTTTTCATAAAAAAGATACAAGCCAGGCTTTTGATGGCATATATTTTTAGATGTTCCATGACTATTTGATAATTTGTCCAATATTATAATATTATAGGTTATCAAAGTTGTTTTAATCAGTTTTAACAACTAATAAACATATACTGCTGGTCATGGAACTAAAATAGAAACTCGAATATTTTTACAATGAACATTGCACACCTAAATTATTACTGGCAAAAAAGGCGTCATTACGAGCAAAACAACAGTTTTTAATAAGAAATTTTCTAATTTCAAATATAAATTACTTTGGTTATATTTGTATACAGGTTGTAAACGGTTTTACCAAATAGAGGGCAAAAAACATTAGGAACATTTACAATTTTGTAGTAGGCTATGGGCTATAAGATCTAATGTAAATATGTAGTAGATGCTTTGTTTTTTTAGACAGGTATTGAATATCGTTGCTAAATAAGCTAGCTTCGGTGTGAAGTTCTTGAGAACAATATTCGGAATCATGTCGTGTCCTGAGGACGTTTTAGATTTCAGTTTTTTAATTAAATCGGCGATTTTGGGGGTAGTGACTATTTTGAAGTCAGATGTCGAAGCTGAATTTGCTCGCTTAGTGAAGTTATTAACATAGGCCGTAAAGTTAAAATTTTCAATTTCATTTGACGTGAAAATATTTTCCAAATGTTCAAAGAAAACGGTGCACTTGTCTTTATCAGATTTGTATTTATCATTTTCACGTAATAGGTATAGGAATGTTGGTTGGCTGACGAAATATTCTTTTTGTTGCCCTTCACATACCCGGATCAACTAGGCTCCAGTTCTGTCTTATATTCTTGATATTTTTTTATGTTATAAAAATCTAGTTCTTTTTTTACTGTTCTTATTTGTCTATTTAGCTTTTCGCGGTAGAGTACTTCGCTCGTTCTTTGCCATAGTCTTCTGACTGTTTTTTCTTTGATTATATCTAGTACATCTAGTGGTGTTTACTTTATATTCGTTGGCCTATTATTTTGTTTCCTTTTGGTTGCTGTACGGATAGCTGGGCATATATTATTTGTCAGTTTTTTTTATGGATTGATAAACTTCATTTTGGTTTTGAGGCTTGCGACCTGAAGTCAGTAGATTTTTATTTCGAAACCCATAACAACTATTTCGATTTGAATATTCCATCAGCGTTTCAGTTTAGTATTGTGATACTTCTAATGTAATTTTTATTTTTGTACGCCATTGAAAATTGTTGAAAAGAGGACCGCTGGGCCAAGTACAATAAAAATGTACTTGGAGTACCAAGTACTTTGGCATTTCACCCAATAAGTACAAAGTACAATTTTAGATGAGTCCAAGTACATATACTAACTACAAGTACATTGTACATAATATAATACATCCCGTATACAGTACCTAGTCTACTTATTGATAGATCGAACGAGTCCGCCGAAGGCGGATGAAGTTCGATCTCAATTATACGAAAGACCTTGTTCGAAGAGATTACAAGAATTCAAACCGTGTAGTTATCTCCCGCGCACGCTAATTGCCACAACTTTTCAGAGTATTAAAATTTACATTTCCGTCTTCCCTCTCTCTTACTTCCTAGAGCGTCATAATTCCAGAGTTTTTAAAAAGAAAAAGAAAAAAATGTTGAAGGGTGGGAGAAAGGGAAATATAAAAAAATTATCCTCTTGGGTGACTTTGTAATCTCTTCGAACGAGGCCTTTCGTATAATTGCGATCAAACTTCATCCGCCGTCGGCGGACTCGTTCGATCTGTCAATTATACTGCAGGTCTCGTTCTCCAGATTACAAAAATTCAAACCATGTAGTTTTTTAGCGAAAAACAATTTTTATATAGTAAAGTCATTTAATCTTTTCAAATTTAAAATAAATCTAAATGAGCCGTCTGCTTTAGGAACCAAAAAATAAGGAGCTAGGAATTAACCTTTTGATGGGTAACAATTCTTCAATTACACCCTTTTCTATTAATTGCTATTTCCTCATCTGTAATAGATACTCTAGGAGGTTTGAGCTTTTCTACTTTTTTAGTAAAGTTAATTTTATAGCCTTTGGTGCACTCTAATAAAAATTTATTACTTGTAATTTTTTGCTAATTATCATAAAAAAGTCTTAATCTACCTGTTTTTTTTTACTTACTATAGGCACCGTTACTTCGATTTGTTGAATGTCCTCGCTGTTTTCTGGTTCTGGACTTTCGGGTTGAAGAACTGTTGTTTGGACTTGAAGTTCACCCGGGATCCGGTCCTGTTCCAAGCTGCATTGCCTACTTTGTTCAAGAATGACCGTCTCCTTGGAAGACTCTTGTAGTTTAAATTTTGCCTCAGTTGAGCATTTCCCGGTTTTAGGGGTTGTAGTCTGAGCAATTTTATCTATTGCATTTATCTCCTTGATCTTATCAAACAACCCTTGGCCAAACAGTAAGTGATTGGTTTTTGTTTTTGCCAATGAGTTTTTCATTTGTTTCGATACACCGGGTACTATATAGTTCTTTCTCGACTCGGTTAATTTAGCTTGTGTATCCGCTAATAATTTTGTTGCATCATTTAGTCTTTCTATGAAGTATAGATTAACTTCATTTTCGTCGTCTACTTCGACCAACATTGACAGAATATCACCCAAAGTCATTAAGGCTGAACTTACAGCTGTTTGAGTTTCTATCATGAAATTATCTCTTTTTATTGCTGAATCGGATATAGTCGAAAGAATCTCTAAGTTGACTTTCGGTACATTGAATCCCTTTAGACGAGAGTATTTTGTGAACAACGAGGCTCTGTTCTCGTTTGAGATGCCGCTATCTTTGATTTAAAGTTGGATGAATTTTTATTTTTAAAGCCTTAGAGGCTAACGGATCATCACCGAGAACTTTCAGGACCCCCTCATAAGACAGTGTTTGTCGCTTGTTCACCAATAGCTGCTGTGGTATCATTGATATTGTCCCTCTGATTAGAGCCTAAAATAAATACAGATTTTTGTAACCGGCAGCTATCGTATTGCAGATATGTTTTGCCTCTCGTGCAAACTCATCTGACAAAATTCTAATATGTCTTGTCTCTCGTACAAGCTCATTAGGATAATATCTAATATGTCTTGTCTCCCGTGCAAGTTCATTAGATTACACTCAAATATGCCCTGTCTCCCATACAGGTCATTAGAAAATTGAATTGAACAGTCTAACAATCTTTTCACTAGTGGAAAGATTTCTTTGGTTCATTAGAAAATATTTTATCAAAAACAAGAAAAACTTACCACCATTTTCAGTCTCCGTCTCTACATTATTCTCTACCATGGCTTCTATGCCACCTTCAGCATCTTCGAAATGATACATTTTTAGAGTGTTAGGTCTCCAAGTCACTATATGAATAATAAGAAGTATTAGAAATACCTTGTATTTTGGTGTCCGTCTTGTGACTTCATGTGTTGTTAACACGACGCGTTTCAGCAACGAGTTGCTATCTTCAGGTGTGGTTAATTTTTAACACGCTTATATTAGTTCCACCTGTATGTATGTAAGTAACGGATTCGTTTTTCACCCACTTCAAAACTTCAGATTGAACTGAAACTTTGCACACTTATCAAGGACCGATGTCAATACAATAATTCAATAAGTTTGTCCCATTATCCTGACCAGGATCTCCAGGACTGAACAGCAAAAATAAATTATAATTTAAAAAAACTAAAAAACACGCTTTAATGGTAAACTAAACTAAAAAGTAAAAAATAATTTTTATTGTAAAAAAACGTGGGGTGCTTTGTACCATATTTTCATACTTTATAACAACTGATATCGAGCACCCCACGCTTTTTTACAATAAAAATTATTTTTTACTTTTTAGTTCAGTTTACCATTAAAGCGTGTTTTTTAATTTTTTTTAAATTATAATTTATTTTTTTATATTATAAAACACACATTGATTGAGTATTTGTAACACGTTATAATATTATGATGCTAAGCACATGTCTATTATGTTGTGGATTGTGAAGTACTGATTTAAATTTCTATAAGTAGGTAGATGAAAAGGAAGTGTGATGGTGTATGTATGTGGACGATTAATGAGTATTGGATGTTTGTGTGTTAATTATTGTGTCGTATATTATGTTCGATTTTAACGTTAGTTTGTCATTAAGAATGTTGGTATTGTTGAATTTTGTAGCTTTATATAATTCATATTCCTCGAGGGTATCCATGTGTTTACCTTTACTGCAAATATGTAGTGGAACAAAATTTGTCTCAAAATCGTGATCATGATTGTGTGAAATTATGTTGGGCGTAATTTGATTTAGTGTTTAGTAAGTTTCTTTTAGGGAGATGTTCTTTGAAGCGTTCTTCAAAAGGTCTTCCTGTTTGTCCTATATAGAATTTATCACATGTGCTGCATAATATTTTATAGATGCCGGTTTGTTTGTTTTTAGGTGTTTTGTTTTTTGGGTTTGATTGGGTTTCTTGTGTTTGATTTTGTTGTTTGTATGGAAGCTTAGTGTGTAATTGTATTTTTTAATTGGTTTTGTATGGTGTAAGGTAGTATATTAGTAATAGCCATAGTATTAGCCATAAAAACGGATATAACAGTTCCATGATCGACAGTTTAATTCACAAACACAAGACCAAACTAAAAACCGCCAAAAACAAAACAACAAAACCAGCCAACCACTACATTTCAGCAAACTTTAGTAATATACTACCTTACACCCATGCTATGCTCACTTCGTATATTTCCATTAGAATTTCCATTTAGTTCTTACACGATTCGCGGAAGGCGCAGCGATCAATTTTTATTTATTGTAACCACGGAAACGCATATATTTTTAATTTTAAACAATTTAGTGTTGACGAGCTGTCATTACTAAAAATTATTGTTTTATAGTAATTTACAAAAAATATTACATATTTTCTAAAAAAAATGGTTTATTCTTGTTGTTTGCCAAATTTGGGAAACCTCAAAATAAGATTATTTTTCATACTCTACCAGGCGATCCCGAGGTAAGTTAAACTTGCGATTTAAATTCTAAGACTGCTTTTAATGTATTTCGTAAAATTATTCCGTTCATTAAATTTTCATACAAAAATATTTTTAAAAATGTAGATACAGTCTAATTAAAGCGTTCCTTCAGTATTTGCTTTAATCTTTAATTGATTTAGTTGCAGGTTCACGTTCTGAATTACAACATACGACACTCAACACTATATGGAACTGATTCCGAGCATGCAGTTAAAAATCGGTGAAAAATTGGTTCACGACTATTCGAGACTTTGTGACACAAGCCCTGTTTGGAATTCATGTGTCCAAGAAATTTTAATCAGTGGATAACATTTTCATGTGTTTGAAGTCAAATATTTCTAAATTATTTTTATATACGGACTCAAGTAAATAATAAATTAAAATGATTAGGAATATGAAAGATTTGTTATACAGATAAAATTAAAAAAAATATCATTATTAACTAGATTTAAAAAAAATTTAGTTAAAAATAAAACTGTAAATAGGGTTAAGAAATTACTCTAAATAAATTATAGTTTTGAAAAGAATTGACAATTTCAATCTTTCTATATCTACAAATATTAATCCTGTAAACTAATTTCAGAGTGTCAATAATCTACATAAGCTAGTTTGAAATTTCCGATACTATTGTAGTTATTTATTTATTTTTTAAGGCCATTAACAGTTAACGTTATTTGGGTCTAGCACAAATTCATATTATCAATTTATTATTTTTTGATAATAAATTGATAATATGAATTTGTGCTAGACCCAAATAACGTTTAACTGTTGATGACCTTAAAACATAAATAAACCTGGGAATAGGGGGCTTGTAATAGAGTATCTATGGAAACGCCTGCAGGCACGTTGTAGTATCAGCAGCGCCATAAGCATTAGTGAGTCGTGTAAGAACTAAAACGTAAATTTGACCTTGAAGGTCGAGTGGTCTATCTATAAAACTATCTATTGTCTATGCTTACACCATACAAAACCAATTAAAAAAATACAATTACACAGTAAGCTTCCGTACAAACAACAAAATCAAAAACATCCTCAACCCAAAAAACAAAACACCTAAAAACAAACAAACCGGCGTCTATAAAATATTATGCAGCACATGTGATAAATTCTATATAGGACAAACAGGAAGACCTTTTGAAGAACGCTTCAAAGAACATCTCCCTAAAAGAAACTTACTAAACACTAAATCAAATTACGCCCAACATATAATTTCACACAATCATGAATATCACGATTTTGAGACAAATTTTGTTCCACTACATATTTGCAGTAAAGGTAAACACATGGACACCCTCGAGGAATATGAAATACATAAAGCTACAAAATTCAACAATACCAACATTCTTAATGATAAACTAACGTTAAAATCGAACACAATAATTAACATACAAACACCCAATACTCATTAATCGTCTATCGTTCATCTACCTACTATATAAATCATAAAATCTCGAAATTTAAATCAGTACTTCACAATCCACAACTTAATGGACATGTGCTTAGCATCATAATATTATAACGTGTTACGAATACTTAATCAAGGTGTGTTTTATAATATAAAAAATTAACCACATCTGAAGATAGCAACTCGTTGCTGAAACGCGTCATGTTAACAACACATGAAGTCACAAGACTGACACCAAAATACAAGGTATTTCTAATACTTCTTATTATCTTCGAGATGTTCATCATCAACGACGCCATTTTCCTCCCGCGTCTGATGGAGTAATTGACACAACATCTTTTAATCTTCTTGCATTTCTTTCAATCTTTTACTGATCTTCTCAA
Organism: Mongoloraphidia duomilia; assembly: GCA_039654895.1. Lineage (NCBI taxonomy): Eukaryota > Metazoa > Arthropoda > Insecta > Raphidioptera > Raphidiidae > Mongoloraphidia > Mongoloraphidia duomilia. The sequence continues at coordinate 30,194,135 of CM077519.1, forward strand.
AAATTAACGCCGAGCTCTTACGCTTGGCCATATTTTTGATTAAAAGAACCAAAATAATAATAAAGATTACGGAAAACCAACAAAAACGCGAGGAAAAATTTTTTACATGTAGCTTCTAGTGCACAACGAAAAGATATGACACTCTAGGAGGGAAGACGGAAATGTAAATTTTAATACTCTGAAAAGTTGTGGCATCTAGCGTGCGCGGGAGATAACTACATGATTTGAATTTTTGTAATCTCGAGAACGAGGCCTGCAGTATAACTTCACTCAGCCTCAGCAAACCAAATTTGTGGTACAAACAAATTTGAATGAAGAGTGCAGGAGAAAATTTCCGCTATCGAATACTCTTAAATGTTAACATTGAAAGTGAATTAATACAAAAACAAAAATATTGAAAATAGAAAAAACAACTAAATTATTATTTCTACAAATTAAAGATTAAGAGTATTCGATAGCGGAAGTGCAATGTTTCCGGTAACTGCCCATTGTTTTGTAGCATAGATTTTTGAGATTTCACTAGTTACAGAATTTGCCGTAATTTAACCTTCATTTCCCAATATTAGATAAATTAAGAGAGTGTTGTCAGTAATAGTTGAAGGTGTGCTTATTGTGCGCAGTTGTTGACAGTCTGGCATCATTTATTTACAGATCCCCGTCACCAGAGCCAATATACAGCAGCGATGGCAAGCGGCTAAACACACGTGAATTTAGAACGAGGCGACGACTCGAGGAGGAACGACACGCTCTTGTACTCAGAATGCAGAGCATCAATCCTGATTTTAAGCCGCCCATCGATTATAAGTAAGTTGTTAATTCATTCGGTTGAGTATATGTTCCGAAACGGTGTTGTGGTTCACACAATATTTGACCCATTGTTTGCAATACAAGACTTACGTTATCAAAAAAAAATAGGACAAAATTATATAAAATTTAGAAATCTGTTTCTGAAATTTTCACAACTCAATTTTGACAATTTAACTTGCCAGCTCAACAGTTGGTCCCTTCATTTATATTTTCACTCATTGTTAACATTTTTAAAGTGAAACTTTTTAGCCTCGTTTTTTTCGTTCGGTTACGCGTGTCGAGCGTCATGTCACGTCCAACACTGATCCCATATAGTAGGTATATCCTGTATAACAACTAGATATATCATAATATAAACCGCTGCACATCAAATGGCCATAATAGCTCAGTGGTATAACGCTTGCTTTGTACGCAGAAAGTCGCAGGTTCCAAATTCGATTCCTGTTGGCACCATTAGTGTTTTTGTTATTTTTACAACTATTCCACATTCCACGTAATATTTATGTATATATTTTTTTAACTTCCCATGGAAGTTATTGTAATGGATCCAAAAATCGAAATCAAAATTTTTAACAAATCTTTATGTTTGAAGGTCACTACACTATTTTTAAACTATTTTTGAAAAGATGTCTGTGTGTGTGTGTGTGTGTGTGCACGTGTACGTACGTATGTGTCCATTTCTTTCTAAGACGAAATCTTGAGAATGAAAAATGATATCGACTATGTCTGAAAGAAATTTTTTCAAAATCGGTTCAGCCGTTCTTTTTTCTTAACCAAATCGACTCCAAAAAAGTAGATTTTACACAATATCTCGCGAATAAAAAATTATATCGACATCGTAAGGGTGTCAATCGAGGCGTGTTAACATCATTTTGATCCGACATAAATTTTATAAAAATCGGTTCAGCCGTTTTTTTTTTTTTAATTATTGTTAAAAATAAATAATAATTATGTTTTAATGATTGAAATGATTACTTTTCTGTGTAATATCTAATTTAATTATTATTATTAAATATTTATCAAACTGGGAAGTTCGTCGTGTGGACCTCAAGGGTCGCACTTTAGTTCTAATAAACGACCCACCTGACGACTTGTTTCAATTTTTTTTATATTGTCTTTTTACCATTCCAACTCCACAAGTGGTGAATGGTAAGTACTAATTTGGATCAAAATTCACTTTTCGAAATTTTACAATATTTTTTTGTTTTGAGGTCACCGGAGTCCAAAAAATATATTTTCTGGTATAAATGCAACATAACCTTAGGCTCGTATCGCAACATCGCGACTGTCATATATTCCGTCACTTGTTGCATAAAACTACTAATATCTTATAAATTCTATTCTTTTTATTTGAAATAAAATATTTTCATAACGGTTTTTTCTATTTATTTTTGTAAGAAAGTTTTGTAAAAACATTTTTTTTTCTAAACCTTATAATTTCGTAATTATTTAGAAAAAAAAATATCAGTTCTTTTATTCTGAAGTAATTATTGATCTGTTCAAAAGAAATGAGTTAGCTGACAAGCATGCTTTGGTTAATTTAAGCACAACACTAATTACAATGGGGATCGTGCGCGAAATATAGAGGCAGCACTATTGCCGAAGTAAGCGCTCTCTAGTGTTTTATTGCCGAAGATAGTGGGATCAAAACATTTATTTATAAACAACAAATATTTATAAAAATGGAAAAAATAATAAAGTATGGATTTCAACCGGTTGTCAATAATGTTATACATGGCCAGAATAATGAAAAGGGAAAAAAATTATTCAAATCTAATCATGTCTATGACGTAGTTGAAAAAACAAATAACGTGAAACTGTGATAACCGGTAAAGTTGTGCCACAAACGAGTGTGTCAAATGTATATGATGTGAAAATTATGGTACATATAAAAATTAAACTAAAAAATACTTATGAAAGGTGTTTAATTATACCTATATCAAAGAAAAAAAAATTTAAAGGTTAAGTTTTCATTACAAGATAAATGTCATAAATATTAAGAACTTAGTTATCAAAATGATAGTTTTTTTACATGCTTCGTATTGTAATGTGAAAATTTTATTTAATTTTGTAATAAATTTTTTTTAATTTTAATTAATATGTACTAAACCTATACATAATTTTTTACTGCTTTTATCCACTGTTTACGTTTTGCTATTTTCCATACGGCTTCAAACATGCTCTCTGGGAATTTGTAAAATTTCACTTTCACATTGATTCCACGTTTTTGACGTGATGTATTATTACACCCACGGATACAACAATTTTTTCTTGAATTTGACATTAAAAAAAAGATCTCAATTAATTAAAATTTTTGCCACTAGTTGGCGTAAAAGTCTAGACTTACGATCCCCATATAGACCGGCAGTAAAAAAATAGTGTCTCAAAAAGGTAATAGATGGCGCATCTTTGTCTAAATGTAATTTTTTTATCATTTTTCAACTGAGCGATCTTATACTATGGGAGGTAGCGTTGTAAATGATATCTTTAGTTTTGGATCTGCCTCTTGTTCCCAGCTGACCTCGTTTGGCAACCAATCGTCGTTTACCAGGGTGGTTCTTGAAATGCGACAGGTCTTCACTTCCAGGCGAGAACAATGTCGACAGTCTTCTGGACAAGGTCTTATTGAAAGGGCATCAGCATTCCGGTCAGTGTCGAAGTAATACCCCTGCAACCGTTCGATCCGCCTGGAAACCTATTCCTTGGGGTTGCGAAACTGCAGGAGCCATTTCCGCCCGTACAAATACTTATTGAAGTGTTCAACTGACTTGACCGCTGCCAACAACTCTCTCCTGACCACGCAGTAGTTTCTTTCGGGCTTCGGCAGGACCTTGTTGAAATAGCCGATGACCTTCTCGTGTTTGTCCTGAATCTGCGACAGCACACCACCCATAGCCAGGCTACTCGCATCCGTGTTCAGATTGAACTTCCCGTCCGTGCGTGGATAGCTCAGTATTGCTGCTAACACCAAAGCGCGTTTCAGTTGTTGGTAAACCTCCTCGCACTCGTTGCTCCAGACGTATTCGCTTCCGTCCTCCGTCAGCCTTGTCAATGGATTCGCAATGTTTGCAAGGCCAAGGACGAAACGTCGGTAGTAAGTGCATAGTCCAAGAAAGCTTCGAACTTTGTGCTTGTCCCTCGGCGTCGGCCACTCTCAAACTGCTTGAATCTTCTCAGGATTGACTTCTACCCTTTCTTGAAATACGACGTGCTCAAGATATTGTATTTTCGTATGGAATAAGTGACATTTCTTCAGACTCAATTCCAGATTTGCTCCACGCAGTCTATGAAATACCACTTCCAAGTTTTTCAGGTATTCGCCGAATGAGCAACCAACCACATTCCCGTCATCGAGGTACACCAGGCAGGTCTTTAACGATAGTTCCCTCAAAATAATCTCCATCAGGCGCTCGAAGGTAGCCGGTGAGTACACAACCCGAAGGGCATTACTGTAAACTGCCACAACCCCGAGCCGATTGTGAACTCCGTCTTCTCGCGGTCTTGAAGTTCCAGCTCGACCTGCCAGTAACCGCTTTTCAGGTCTATCGACTAGTAATAGGATGGTCTGGCCTGCGACATTCCCATCAATAAATATACTGGCCTACGGGGCCACGATGTGGACAGTAACCTCTGGGCCATTCTTCCTCCTGGTCACGTTCGCCTCTTTTCTTCGACCCTTTTTAGCTTTTCAGGCTGCTATTGTCACGTCGTATGTGCCCTCGTTCGCCACAGTCCCAACAATGGGGCTCCCACGCTTCCTTGAGATTCCTCTTGCAGTCTGTCTCCGTAACTGCCCGGATAAGCCCTTATCCCCGCGATACCTATTTGGCGGCCTCAAACTCCATGGCATGGGCAAGCGCGTCTTCATAAAAAAAATAATACATAAAATACATAAGAAAAAATTATACAGTCGACTTGAGATCTCCTTTGAAGTCAATTAAAAATGCACATGTTGAGCCTTTGTTTAAATTTTTAGTCCATTGTTAATTTTTTTGATTCATTATTTACAGGCCTCCTGTTATTCGTGTGAACGATAAAGTGATGATACCTCAAGAAGAACATCCAGAAATAAACTTCGTCGGTTTGCTTATCGGACCGCGTGGAAACACTCTTAAAAGTAAGTTCAAACAAGTAGGCAACTGAGATTTTAATATAATATCACATAATAGAAACAGTAAAATTTGGAAGATTCAAGTTAGACGCGTGCTGTTTTGAAAACAAAAAACGATTCACTATCTGTGCTTGATCAGCTAACTGAACTGTAAATATTTTATACATTGGTTAATATTTTTAACCGACTGCGCACTCAAAGAGTTGTGTATATTTAAAATTATTTTTTAGCAATGGAGAAAGAAACAGGAGCGAAAATTATAATAAGAGGTAAAGGGTCGGTTAAGGAAGGTAAAGTTGGACGGAAGGATGGTCAACCGTTACCAGGCGAAGATGAACCGTTGCATGCATACATCACAGCTACAAATCCTGAACATGTAAAGAAAGCTGTTGAAAGGGTGAGTTGTCTTCTCTTGTTTTCATACTTATGAAAATGGTTAATGTAGATAGTTTTCAACTTTATGAGTTAATCAATTCCTAGCGTGAGCTCATAATGCCACGGCAATACATTGATGACATATCGGTACCATTCTAAGAGTAATTGGACTCTGCGCATGTACGTCCACACAAACATTTTTATATATTTTTGCTTTAAAATTTATACCTATAAAATTTGGTATTTTAGAAATAGCAAACCTTTGACTGGCTGAAGGAGGAAGAGTGAGGGATTTAGTAGTGCGTAATTGCTTTTTTGCCATACCCACTACAAAATAGCTACTTTCGATGTATGTATTATAAAGATCTTTTGGACTTGGTTTAATAATATAGTAGATCTTTATATAAAATTAATAATAAATAAATAAAACACAACAAAATTTGATTTAATCAAGACGAGTCTAAAATACGTCTGATCACAACGAAATTATACTTTTGATTAACTTGTTTGTTACCAAAGCGTAGCTCTTAGAAACTGCCAAAACAAAACAATGTTGTGGTCGACAATGTAGAGTATTAATGTTGACTCAAGAAGACACAACAGTATATCGGCCTTTAATGAGTCATTTTTATTACACATCCGGGATAAGTACTCTCTTGGCGCACGTTATTTTGGTCGGCAAATAGAGATCATTGCCCACTCTACTGGCTTTAGCGTATTATTTGCGTGCGTAAATAACACTTGGCGCACGCTTTGATTCTAGGGTCAATTTAATCAATAATTAAAAAAACTAAAAAAATAAAACTACATTTAACATGTAGAGTGCCATGTGGCCTGACGTATGTGCCATGAGTAAATTTGCTATAGACGCCGCTGGTACAGATATTGTGCCACTGACACGACTAGGTTTAAACGACTCGTGGCTTTGCAGCTGTGCCATGCAGAGCGTGTATTTATATGGGAACATTTAAAGCTCGGCGCGGTGGACTTGTATGCTGCGTTGCCCGCCGAAAATTTTTTTCTGTTTCAACAAAATTCTACAGAAATTAAGTTATTTCGATTAGTAATTGAATTTTATAAAATACGGTGGTGGCCCAAGAGACCCAAAATTTAAATAAAGCATGGCAGTCAACGTGTTAAGTGAAAAGTTTAAATAACGAGCGCCAAGATAGTACTTATCCCGCACTAGTAATAAAAAATAATATCTGCAACTCGTGCGGTGTTGTCGATTGCCCACTCGAGCGAATGAGCGCACTCACTTCGCTCTCGTGGGTAATCGACAACTTACCTCACTTGTTGCACAATATACTATTTCATTCCATCTGACCAATCAGCATAAGCGCGGGAATGACGTCAGCTAGAATTTAGTTTAAATCAAGTACAAAAATTGTTGAAGATTATGCTTATTTATATTAGGTGCTTCGTGCAGATTTTTTCTTAAAATTGGCAGGAGACAATAAATAGAAGAATAGATGTTAAAAAATAGGATAATTTTTATTACAAAATTTAGGTTTTAATATCTGTAATATAAACAAACAAAAAATTAAATAATGCTCAAGAAATGGCAGATCTTGTTAATTACCTATTTTTTTTAAATTTAAGAAACGAATAGAATTAACTAACAAATTGATAAATTAATTATTTTATCTTTTATATTCACAAAATATTAAAAATAACCACAAAACACCATAACACTTAACAGCTATCGCAAAATTGACAACTTATCATATTTTTTTCACTAACAGAAGAATCATGTTTTTATTAGGTATTGAAAAAACATATCACACTACCATGGTTACTGTGATTTTTATTTCCAAAAATTAGCAGCGTCCATGGTCTGATCTTTTCTATTGAAGTGAGAAAGCATGATATATTCTGAGTGACGTCATCCCCCCACTACTATCTACCGGAATGAGGCAACCTATGCTCTACTAACCTTGCTATACGCCTGCGTCAGCTTGCGTGCGCCTGTCATTACTTATTTGCACGAACTTCGCGACGCAAGTCAATTGTCAGAATTTTCTGAAAATGACGTGAAAAGTAGGCTTTTTGTAGTGAGTGTGGCAAAAAATATTGAGGTGTATGAGTGTAAATTAATAATATATTTTTTATTATTAAAATAAGAAATATTCTTTCGTATTTGAACGTTGAACTTATAATAATCAAATCTGTACAATATTTTACAATTCACATAACTAAATTATATAATGAATTAATAATAATTATATAAAGAATCTACATAAAAGATAAATACAAGTAGTAACAAAATATATTACATTTCTCCCTTAATAAAATAACTAAACTGAAAATTAGAAATTTTAAACAAAATATTACTTGAAAAATACAACAACAAAAAATATAATTAAGTCTGTCCGGCGGTTTAAGTTGACTCCTTCTCGTAAGATCAACTTTGTTCACCGTGTCCGCCTGGACATTTAATAGCTTATCATTATTATTATTATTACAAGATGAACTAGAAATAAATGAAGACGTCAGATTATCGCCACTTATGTTAGCACTATTATTAATTTTACTATTTATTTCAAGTATCTGATTTATATGACGCTTCCAACTTAGCCCACCTTGCATTAGTTTAACAATATAAGTACGTTTCCCTATAATTTTAGTTACTTCTGCCTTAGCCCACTTAGGTGTCATAGCTCTGTAATCTTTAACTAATGCATTTAGATTTAAAATTTCTGATCGTGTTCCTTGATAATTTTGAATTTGTTAATGACAGAATTTTTAACGGACGGTACAAGTAAATCTAATTAATTGTGTTTTAAAGACCACCAACAGCTAAGGTTATTTGGGCCTAGCACCAATTCATATTTTCAATTCATTTTTTTTTTTTTTTTTTAATATTAAATTGAAAATCTAATTGACACTTTTACCAGCTCTCGGGCTAGAACCCGAGAACTGGGGGGCCTCCAAATCTCGAGAAGTCCTTAATCAAATCCCAAACAAGGCCAAAATATGTTTAGTAAGTAAGAGGCAGTTTGGAGTTGGAGGCCCCGCATACGTATACAAAATATAAACATAGGTAGGTTACCTACCTACCTACGTTTATTATAAATATTTGATTTTTTTTTGCCAACAATTACATCTATTTTTTTTACGAAATTTACACTACAAATAGATACATCAATTTTTAAGCAGACCGGGGATTTCTTATGCCCGGTGTTACCGCAACCAGTATTCTTAAAATATCAACTGCTTTTTTTCACAATTTGCACTATAGAGGGATCTGTTTATCAGCATACTTAACCACTATACAATATATCAACCACTTGTTGGTAACTATTTCCAGATAGTGCTCTGCAAATAACCATTTCAACTTTTTCAAGTGTTGAATAAGACATTATTGGAAAACTAGATGTAATTTTATAAAAAATACAAATTTATTTTTGACAGCTTTATTTTTTCAATATAAACAATTTTAAGACCGTTGCCATGGTTTTGAGTAGATTTCTATGTGATACAACTGTCTATTATTCCATTAATTAACATGTTTGATTTTGTTGGGAAAAAAAGAACTTATTAATCTGAGGAACCTGTAAAATGAGAATAGCCTGTACTATATTAATTTAGAAAGTAACTGCTAAATGCTAATATTTTATTTATTCGTATATTTTACGTTTGTAGATAAAAGAAGTGATAAGACAGGGAGTTGAAGTTCCCGAAAATCAAAATGACTTGCGGAGAATGCAACTACGCGAACTGGCGCAGCTTAACGGCACATTAAGAGAAAATGATGGACCGAGGTGCAGCAACTGTGGCGCTATAGATCATAAGTCTTGGCTGGTAAGTGTTTTATTATTTTTTTTATAAAAAACGTTTCGGCCAGTTTGTAAAATATATACCGTGTGTCTGGTCTATGACCGTTTCGTCGATTCCTATTTCGTCGACCATAAGATAAATTCCCGTTTGGTTGAGTAATTAATTTAAACCTCTGCATTAGACAAACACAATTCCAAATCATTTTTTGCAGTATCAGGTTCACAACTGGTCACTAGAACTGATCACCACTGATATTTCCGGATCCATTGTAAGTCCACCTTACATTTTGATTTTTGTAGATTTTATTCTCAGTAAATCTGTACCCAAGGTATAAAATAACAATTTTTCCGCGTTTTGATTGAACAATTTCCATTTTCATTCAATTTTTCACTTGTACAATCGAATACAACAGAAGCTCAAGAATGAATGGTAAAAATTTTTTAGATAAATAATTGATTCACAGTTTTCTAGATAATGTTATTATTTAATTTTCATACAACGTTTATCAAGTACTGTAAAGACAAGAATATAATTAATGCAAATGTTACAATGTAATATAATAAAATAAAATTTTAAAATTTGTGGAATCGACGAAATGGGAATGGTAGATTTTGGGTTCAATCGACGAAACGGGACAAAAACAGGTAATATTACAGAATCGACAAAGCGGGAAATCACCGTGTGTCCCACCGTACCTGAGACAGGATTTTAACATGGGGTTACAATATTTTGTTAATATTTACTCCCCGTTAATTGTTCTTGTTATTTTTATTTTACGATCTGGTTCTAAATGTCCTGAGTACATTGTCAACTACAAAGACGATATTTGACAAAATGTATCTGAGCACTCCGAGTCAAGGGTTTCAATTTTTAGTCGAAAAGTACTATTTCGAAAAAATTACTTCCTTAGAGTGGTTATGAATAAGTTAACAAATTTTTTCGACACAGATAGCTCGCGGATAGGTCTATAATCCCTGCATAGGAAATTAATATTTATTAAACACCCTACTTACTAGAGCACTCCGCAATCACTGGGTTCCATTTTTAGTCGAAAAGTAGGTACTATCTTGAAAAAATTACTTCCTTAGGGTGGCTACGAATAAGTTTACCGAATTTTTTCGACACAGTTAGATAGCACATGAATAGGTCTATAATCCCTACATAGGGAAATAATATTAATTAAACATCCAACTTATTAGAGAACTTCGCGTCAAGTGTTTCCATTTTTAGTCAAAATGTTTTCTTTGATAAAATTGGTTCTGTAGAGTGGCCTCTTTGGATTTTTCTAATTTTTTTAACGCATTTAGATAGCCCATCAATATATATAACTGGGATGCAAGGTAAAAAGCTAAAGTCAATACATTAATATGTTGCAAAATTGAAAATAAATATCGAAATCCAGCCTTTTTAGTAGTTTTTACGATTTTGAGAAATTTTGCACTTTTTCGAAACTGAATCTCGGTACCTATGGGGTCAAAAAATACGTTTTACCAATTAAAATTGTAGGAAATTTAGTCCTCTACAAGTTACTAATTTGAAGTTGTCCGCTAAATTCAACCGTTTTCTAAATATTTCGAAAAACCCGAAAAAAGTGCAAAAATTTTGGGGTTTTTCGCCCCCCTCCAAAATTCCACAGAGTTTTTTTGTTGGATAAATTGGGTGTAGCACTACTGGACACCCACAAACAAAATCCCAAAGTTTCATTAAGTTCGGAATTTTTCGAAGGTACAAAAAAGGTCTAAAAAAGACACAATATAAAAAAGGCCTAAAATAGGGCTTAGAAATCCGACCACCAACCACTTAACACAAAGGACAATACACACTTTACCTAACAATAAATAAATAAATAAATAATCCATATCAGAAAAACGATCAAAAACCCATCGAAAGTAACTATTTTGCAGTGGGTATGGTAAAAAAAATAAACGCAGTTAGTCGTATGCAGATACTCAATAGTTGAATACTTTAACAGGTTATGTGCTCAGAACGTGGTCCGAATAAAAATAAAAATTAACTACAAGTTATTCTTTTGAGTGCTACGATGGCAGTGAACTATTTTAATAGTGTTCCAAAGCTGATGGGTCGTGAAAATTATTCAGATTGGACTTTCACAGTAGAAAACGTGTTCGTTCTCGAGGGATTATCGAAGTGTATCGACGGGTCAGAAACGGATACGGTTTTAGTCAGCAAAGCCAAGGCGAAGCTAATTTTGATCCTAGACCCTTCGTTGCTTATTCACGTGAAAGACACTAGTTCAGCCAAAGAAGTTTGGGACAAGTTAAAGAAACTTGATGAAGATTCGGGTTTCGCGCGTAAAATCGGTTTGCTGCGTACATTGATTTCGTTAAGACTTGATGACCAACTATATTTTATAGTAATATCTGGTATTGTATCAATAGGATATTTGCCAGTGATCAAAATAAAATATGAAACTTTGTTATAATGAAAGTTTATGCTCTAAAATATTTATTAATTTTTTTTTAATTTTTATTAATTAGGTTTTGTAAACATATTTAAATACATAAATAAAATCATGATTTTTAATCTATGTGTCACGTGACTTCAAACACCGCGTAACGTCAAGTATAAGTAAAATGTAAATGTATCCATAGCAACGTAGGTCATATTGTTTACATAGGTACAAAATGGTATTTTTCAACACTCTGTTTCTGGGTTTTTAGATAATAATAAAATTAAGCAAAATCGCAGGATAGTGGACAATATAATTTGATTTATTAAATTAAATGTACGACGTTTCGTCTATAGATTTAGACTTTTTCAAGTACATACATAAAAATAACAATATTTATGAAAATTAATATTAATTACTAACCATAGCAATTAACATAAGATAGGGTACATAAGACAAAAACATGGTAACAAATTATGTTGACTATAAATTTTAACAATTTGAAAAAAGTCTAAATCTATAGACGAAACGTCGTACATTTAATTTAATAAATCAAATTATATTGTCCACTATCCTGCGATTTTGCTTAATTTTATTATAATCACGATGGACACGATTTCTAATTTAAATTTTTAGATAATATTATTAGCTAATATAAACGCAAGTTCATAAAATTATGACGTCATATATCAGTAGAGCAAAAACGATTTTTTAGCGGGCGGGGCTAACATAAATATTTCAAAAATTATTTTTGAGCTTATTTGAAATCAGAATGAAGAGATTTAGGCGTCATTTTGTTCAGAATTTATTACTCTATTAATATACCACAAAAAAAAATTTCAGTCAAATACCCTAATAGGGTATTTGACTAAACTTTTTTTTTCTTCGATTCCTCCCAGGATCTATTTGATCCTAACGTCGTCCGATTTTTGAATTTTGGCCCCAGAGGGGAGCAAATTAGGAAAAAAACGGTGTTTTTTTGCGTATAGTTTGCTCAATTTAAGTCACATCGATTCGAAACCTGTCTTAAACGAAAGAGGAGAAAATTCCAGATAAATTTTATGTATAATATTGTGTCAATACAGTTTTCAACTTCCCGCTAAGAAAATTGAAAATTTTCAAAAATAGGGAAGTTTTGATTTCACCCTGATTTTCGAAAATCGAGTTTTCATCAGATCTCGACGTTTTGTGATCTTAGGAAGCTATTCTGGCTTGACTATTTTTACGATGATGTCAGTAGCTGTCTGTCTGTCTGTCTGGCTGTGTGTGTGCGCGTGTGTGTGTGTGTGCGCGCGCGCGCTCCTCTCATAACTTTTGAACAGCTTGACCGATCAAATCGCGATTTGCGGCATTCGAAAAGGTTCCACTGAACTTAGATTTCCTAAAAATTTGAACCGATTCGGTCCAATAGATTTTGATTAATTCCAAAAAAAACCGAAAAAAAAAAAGTTGTTAAAACGATGTTTTTTCAAAATAACTTCTAGAATATTGTACCGATTGATTTCATAATCTAATAAGCTCTTCTCCTCAGAAAACTGCGTCGAATGCCGCTAAGCGGATCAAAATCAGTTAATCCGTTCGAGAGATATCGTAGTCAACAGATTTCGAAAAAAAGGGTTTTTTCAAAATAACTTAGAGATTTTTCAACCAATCGAATTTGTACCTCTTACAATATTTTTAGAGCTTAAAAAACTGCGTAGAATGCCGTTTTATTCGATCCTTTTGAAAATTGATTTTTGAGAGTTTCATAGGACAAAAGAAATAAAATGGCGTCAGATTTCAAAATGGAGGTCATATGTACTTTTTTGTAAAAATTATCCGATCCTTTTGAAAATTGATATTTGAGAGTTTCATAGGACATAAAAAAATAAAATTACGTCAGTTTTCAAAATTGCGGCCATATGTACTTTTTTTTAAATTATCCCATCCTTTTGAAAATTGATATTTGAGACTTTCATAGGACACAAAAAAATAAAATGGTGTCAGATTTCAAAATAGCAGCTAAATGATAACTTTTCAATTATGTACTTATTATCTGAAGTAATATTGTAAAGAGAAAAGATTTGATTTTTTGTATGTTTGTTTGTAATGGATAAACTCAAAAACTACTTAACTGATTTTAAAAATTTTTTCACCTATACAGGGTGTCCAAGACTTGCGTTGTCGGCCGATATATTGATTTTGGGTGACGATAGAAAAAAAGTTTTAATACAAAAGTTGTATAAATTTTAATGGTCTATAACCTAAGAATATTTTCAATTATACAGCCTGTCCCATTTAAGCGTGGCAGACCCAAGTTATGTTTTTTTTAACCTAGCACCCTGTTTTTATTTATTTTTTCAATTCTACGCCTAAATGTGAATAAAAATTGTAAGGGAAGCCATGCTCGAAAATTCAGTAATTTTTGAGTTATTGAAGTTTTTTAGAAATTTTTGGCACGTGCAGACCTTTACCTAAAATTTGACATAGCCAAAACAGAAACCTTTATCAAACTGAAATTCTGAGGATCACTAGATAATGGACGGACAAATCAATGTCTGTCCTAAAAAAAATGAATTTATTATACAGGGTGTTCAAAATAATGTACTTCTTTTACCTAACTTCAATCACGTGTAACTTTTGATTGTTAAATACAACGAGGGTATTTTTTTGCTGGAATTGTATTCTTTAGGATATTTACTAACACTTTTATTAAGGGTTGTCCAAACCTAAACCTAATATTTTCGTATTAAAATAATAGGTTTAGGTTTGGACAACCCTTAATAAAAGTGTTAGTAAATATCCTAAAGAATACAATTCCAGCAAAAAAATACCCTCGTTGTATTTAACAATCAAAAGTTACACGTGATTGAAATTAGGTAAAAGAAGCACAATATTTTGAACACCCTGTATAATATATTCATTTTTTTAGGACAGACATTGATTTGTCCGTCCATTATCTAGTGATCCTCAAAATTTCAGTTTGATAAAGGTTTCTGTTTTGGCTATGTCAAATTTTAGGTAAAGGTCTGCACGTGTCAAAAATTTCTAAAAAACTTCAATAACTCAAAAATTACTGAATTTTCGAGCATGGCTTCTCTTACGATTTCTATTCACATTTAGGCGCAGAATTGAAAAAATAAATAAAAACAGGGTGCTAGGTTAAAAAAAACATAACTTGGGTCTGCCACGCTTAAATGGGACAGGCTGTATAATTGAAAATATTTTTAGGTTATAGACCATTAAATTTATACAACTTTTGTATTAAAATTTTTTTTCTATCTTCATCTAAAATCAATATATCGGCCGACAACGCAAGTCTTGGACACCCTGTAGAAAGCTACATTATCAGCGAGTAACATGGGCTATATTTTTTATTTACAATAATGTAACCCAAGGGTACTCGTGGGGGGGGGTGGTAATAAATCATAAATTCTTATCTCTGGAACTACTAAACCGATTCTAAAAATTCTTTCACTAATAGAAAGCTACGCAGGGGGGAGACTCTCGCGGAGGGATAACAAATTAGGGTGAGAAATTCTCGCGGGGGGATAACAAATTAACAATATACTAAATATACGTGAGCGGAGCAATGGGTGACCGCTATTAAATCATAATTTCATACCACCCGGGTCCGCTATAAACCATAAATTCATAGCACCTGAGCGAAGCCGAACCGGGCCGCTAGTAGCTTTGATAAATTCGATTTTATATACAATGCGTAAGAAGCATAGCTTCTGTCGGGTGTCCCACGACACCTCATCACTTTTTCATTTAACATTTTCCGAGTTACTAGTAATAATCAACCGTTGCTATGGAAAATTGTTTAAAAATTTCACTGTACTATTTTTCCACGTAATCTAGATACTACATATTTACGAAAGGTCTTATGGCTCATAACCTACTACAAAATTGTAAAATATGTTCTAAATGTTATTTTTCTTATCAGTGGCGGATTTACACATTTGCCGCCAGTAGGCTATTCAAATTTTGCCGCCCCTACCGACCTCTACAATTCGATACCCTAGTTCACAATCATATTAATTAAATTTTTTTTGTCAATGAAATTGTAAATTTATGATTTGTGCACCGTATCGATCGTCCTAATTACACCACCTTTTTCCCGTAATTAGTATGATTGTGAACTAGGGGATTAATAAAAGCTCAATCATGTAGTACTAATAAGGCGGAGACCTAATAACATTTAGGTAGGTACCTATTGGGATCCGTCAAATGAGTATATGACAACTGGTGGCAGAAAATTGTACTAAAACGAGGGAAAATTTTACATGCTAACAGTGCAAATTTATCGTGAAATTGTTTATTACAAATATAAAACAAGTAAAATAAACAAAAAGTATCGAAAATGGAATTCGCGACGTTTTCTAATATCATGGGCATTAAACACTGTCAGTTATTGCCTTGTAAAACTTACTTTATAGAGAATTATTTTCTGATGAAATGTGGAAAAATTGTATTTATGAATTAAAAAAATATTTTATATTAATAATAAGATGTACTTATTATCATACTGCACAACAATAGTTGAATCCCTGATGATTGGCAAATTTATAGGATTAATTTTGTATACAAATATTTTGAGGTTAGTAACTTACCCACTTATTACAATATAACTTATTATGTTGCAGTTATGTGTTTACATTATTCACCTAACCCAACCTTAAAGGCGCATTGAACGTGGATAATTAATTTCGTGGAGATTTTCTTTTAATTTTGATATTTTTAAGCAATATGTCGTAAAGATTACTGCTTTTGACAGTTCATTTTGCATGCATTTTTCTCGTTATATTTCCGACATTTGATAATATGCCCGGCTTTGAGAATCCGTTCTCCTTCAACAAAATTCCTTTGTTTAGGATTCGTACCGGCCCAATCACAAATTGCACTTATATTTATCATTTCTTATCACTTTGAAAATCATAAAATTACACGCAAAAGTATACACCGTATATGAAATTTCCCTCCCTCTGCGCCATGTTTTTTAATCTCCACCTATCTGACGGATCCCAATATAAATATGAATCTTTTTAATTTCTGTAAGACAAAAAAAAATTTTGACCCCAAATTTGCCGCCCCTAAAATCTGCCGCCCTAGGCTCCAGCCTACTCAGCCTGCTGGTAAATCCGCCACTGTTTCTTATATTCAGTAAAACCATTAACTCACAGTACCTATATGATCGCGCCTTGTAATTCTTTAATTACTTGTATGCTCCAACATTTTTATTAGTGTATTTGCCATATGGCACATACACTATTAGTGTCGGTCGGATGGCGGGACCTAGAGGTCGGACCAACATTTCTCGACGTTTCATAGCTACTGAACAACATCATTTTTGGAAATGTTTATACCTATATATTGTAACGACTAATTCCCCTAAGAGAATTAATCAGACGAGGCCACGACTGCTCTTAGTCGGTGCTGGGTCTAGGGTCGTACATGAAAGTGACGTTTTGTAGTATTTTGGACAGAACTTAAATCACGAGAAACTAAATTTTATTTTAATAAAAACGGACCGACAGAAACAAAAAATACTAGCCACGTCTGTACTAAACCAACAATTCCACGACGCGGCACTGAAAATAATTATTAAAATGGAACACACAATAATAGATAAATATAATAATATAATAAATAATAGTCCAATCAAATAGTTGAAAAAATTGGTCTGAAATTGCATTAATTAGAAGTTTGATGAAACTTTAATGGTAGATAGGGGGTGCCACTAGAACACTCCAGCTAAGTTTCCTCTCTCGGATTCCGCAAGGGGTGGCCGCCATCTTGAATTTAAGGGATGAAATCATATATCTTGGTAAATACTGATTGTACGTGAAAAATTACTATTACAAAAATTATTAAGGAGGATGTATCCAACAACTTTTGTTTGGAAAATGTTTTGAAATTTCTTATTATTCAAAAGTTATAAATTTTCAAAAATGCGATGACTTGAATTAATTTGTTATGTGCAAAATTCAAGGCGCTAATGACCTAAATTGTCGACGCGTCTATAATTTACAATAAATAAATAAATGCAAAACTCAAACATTTTCAGAAATATTGGCGCCGTACCAAGCAAGCAAAAAAATGCTGAACACATGTATATTGTAGAGAAACTCAAAAGCTACAACTTTTGTCATAACCATTTTTCGCTCCGATTGACCGTTTTGTTGTAAAATCGAAAAAACCGTTTCCACCCCCAACAGTGTCATTTTTGAGAATTTATAACTTTTGAATAATAACAAATTTAAAAAAAAAATTCAAACAAAAGTTGTTGGATACATCCTCCTTAACAATTTTTGGAATAGTCATTTTTCACGTACAAGCAATATTTACTAAGATATATGATTTCATACCTTAAATTCAAGATGGCGGCCACCCCTTGAGGAATCCGAGGGGGGAAACTTGGCTGGAGTGTTCTAGTGGTACCCCCTACCTACCATTAAAATTTCATCAAACTTCGAATTAACGCACTTTAAAAGTACCATTTGACTGGATTATAATTAAAACAACATTTTTAAATACAAAAAACAATATTAAGAAAGTACAACCAAAAGTTAGGCAAGAAAAATAATAAGAACCCGAATTTTAGTGATGAAGTTGAGGGCACCGCTATTATATTATGATTTAAAAATTTTACTAATGTCCTGATAGACAACTATAACAAATTGAAAGAAATGACAAGTTATTCTGAATGAACAGGGTAACTTAAAATTCAAAATTTTATGGAAATACCCCACTGGATAGTACCTGTAACAAAAGTTCAGTTTCATTCAGAAAAAAAAAGAGTGTGTGTACTATGTACGCACGTCAGAAGTTATACTTCTTTTACGTAACAAAACAAAAATAACTCAAATTTTATCCCGCGTGCCAATTCTAAACGTTTGTAAAAAAGACGATAAAGTAATAAAATAAAGATATTAAATAAATTAATTTAATTTATTAATATATTTATTTATTATATTTATATGTAATTGTTTACTAAAAAAAAAGCATGTTTGTGTTGAGATTCGAATCCGGGACCTATTGCGTATGACTAGGGCATAGAACCCGGTTTTTCCCGGTTCCAAAAGAACCGGTTTTTCCCGGTTCCGAGAAGCAAAATAAAAACCGGTTCCTAAATATAAAAGCCCGGGTAATTCGGTTCTTACGGTTCTTGCAAAAAAAAAACGATTAAAATATCTATTTTATGAAGCGTAATAGATTACGTACTAAAGGCTTTATAGAGCGTAATAGATTGCTCAAAACGAAGCGGGGCGGAGGGGGACCTGCCGCCGCTACGCCGTCCCGCGCCCCGCGCGCACTTGTTTGTTTTGATGCTCTCTTGAGTCCATTTTGTTTTGATTCATTTCATTCACACGCAAGCAGTCGATTCGGTGATTTGATAAGTATGTAATTAAAATACTATAAAAGACTATTGTTCTTAAAATAAATAATTCTTGAATATGGAATTTATTGTTTAATTTACGATCTTTCCCTTGTATCATGTTCGTACCTAATGAACAAAACTCTAAAATAAATAATATTAAAAATAATCTGCTTACTTTATATTAGAAATCGTGTCCATCGTGATTATAATAAAATTAAGCAAAATCGCAGGATAGTGGACAATATAATTTGTTTTATTAAATTAAATGTACGACGTTTCGTCTATAGATTTAGACTTTTTCAAGTACATACATAAAAATAACAATATTTATGAAAATTAATATTAATTACTAACCATAGCAATTAACATAAGATAGGGTACATAAGACAAAAACATGGTAACAAATTATGTTGACTATAAATTTTAACAATCAATAATAATAGGTGTGTTTGGTATCGAGGTGTAGTGTAGTGTAGGTAACTTTTCACTGAAAAGTGTAAAAAGTTCAGCAAAAGTGTAAACTAAATGTACACTTGTAACAAACGGGCTAGTGTACATTCTGAGTAGATTGTACATGCGCATTACAAAATAAATAAATGACAGATTGACTGAGTTCATTATTTCTAGTTTTAAGTTTTTTTGATCGTAAAAATGTTAAACTCACTGCCATATTTATCTTGTACCATTACATTTTGAAGCTCATTAATTTTTAAGAGACAAAAATTGTAAAAAACAGAGTACGAAAAAGGTATCAAATCTGTCAAAGCGATTGTCAATTCAGACATATATCACGTGACCTCTACTACACTACGTGCACTTGCTCAAAAGCCGGAACTATAGTTGTTACACCTTTAGTCCCACACTGAAATAACAAACAGGTCAGTTGTTTTACACTTTTGTATAACAAACGTAATAGTGTCAAAAGTGTTTACACTTTTTACACTACACCTTGATACCAAACGCACCTAATAATACAAAAGTTAGAATAATTTCATAATATAATTGTACTGACTACTTAAATTTTGAGTGTCTGTTCTATAATTGATTGAATTGTTTTTTCTAATAAAACACATTTCACTGATATTGCGTTTCTTCCAATTTGACTCTTTATCTAATATTTGAACTTCATTGAAAAGAAATTTATGCCCAGTGTCGAAATGATGAGATGACAACGCCGTCTTATTATCACTTAATAAGTTTATGTTTCTACAGTCCATTTTGTGCTGTTAAATTCTATTTTTTAATAACTGTTTTGTTTGCCCCACATAGCATTTATTACATTCACAAGGTATTTTATAAATAATATTAGATTGATGTGAGATAGGCGTCTTATCTTTAAGTCTTGTGAATAACTTATCCAATTTATTTAAGTTATAAAACACCAACTTAATATTTGTGTTCGAAAATAATCTGTTGATCTTATAAGACAAGTTCTTCACAAATGGAAATCTAACATAAATCTTAGTAGACTTAGTTCTTTCATCCACAGTATCCAACGTGTTATTTAGGTGATTTTGGTCCTCTATAAACTTATTAACGCATTGATGTATAAAGTTGACAGGGTAATTATTAGCTTTTAAGATATTTTCAACTTTCTTAAAATTGTCCTTATGGTAGTCTTGGTGACTTAATTTTGTTACCCTGTGTAACAAGCTTTTTATAACACTAATTTTCTGCTGCACTGGATGGTTTGATCGAAAATTCAGAAGCCTGCCTGAATGGGAAGGTTTCATATACCAATTCGTTTTTAATTCTCCCGAAGCTGAGCGTGTTACTAAGGTGTCCAAAAATGGAATTGATTTATCAACTTCTTTCTCCATAGTGAATTGAATCTTTTCATTAAACTGATTGAACCTTTGTAATAAATCATCAATTTTATTTTCGGGAACTGCAATGAAAGTGTCATCCACGTAAACTTTTAGTATCGGAATTTTATATGGTAAAGTTTCTAGTACTTTGGAAACAACGTAATCCATCACAATGTTAGCTAAAACTGGACTTGCTGGGTTTCCCATTGCGCTGCCGTCAAGTTGAAGGTAGAAATTGTTATTGTAGCTAAAATAACTTGTGTCAAAACAAAAACAAATAAGTTCAATGAGCAAATCAAAAGTTATGTTGATTTTCTTTCAGTTTTCTTTCCAGTTTTAGCTAACATTGTGATGGATTACGTTGTTTCCAAAGTACTAGAAACTTTACCATATAAAATTCCGATACTAAAAATTTAAGTAGTCAGTACAATTATATTATGAAATTATTCTAACTTTTGTATTATTATTATTGATTGTTAAAATTTATAGTCAACATAATTTGTTACCATGTTTTTGTCTTATGTACCCTATCTTATGTTAATTGCTATGGTTAGTAATTAATATTAATTTTCATAAATATTGTTATTTTTATGTATGTACTTGAAAAAGTCTAAATCTATAGACGAAACGTCGTACATTTAATTTAATAAATCAAATTATATTGTCCACTATCCTGCGATTTTGCTTAATTTTATTATTAATCTGCTTACTGTTTTATAGCTAAGAACCAATAAAACCGAAAGAACCGGGTACCCGGTTCTGGTATAAGTTCAGAACCGAAAGAACCGGTTCTCAAAATATGGCCGGTTCTCGATGCCCTACGTATGACGCGAGGCCGCTACCGTTACACCACGACACACCTTTCATAGCAGTGCTATATAAATCAAGAAAAATAATAATGTAAAAACAGTATGGTTTGGAGTACGAACTCATTTAACGAAAGCGGCATAAACGAGCGTTTTGTATGGCAATAGCTTTTATTAATGTTATTCAAAACTGAAAACGCTCTTGTCACATTGTGACGTGTAACGACTCTAGTAGAAGTTTTACTAACGACTAACTTATTGGGTACACGGTAAATTCATTCCCTGTACAGCCACTGGTCCGGTTTCGCCCTAGTGAAAAAAGTAACCTCCAAAACCATTCATCCTATCGCGATGAAGCTTCGGTGAGTTGATGTGCGCACGCCCGCAAGGGTTTCTGAATTATAAAATTTCCAGTCCGGCTTCGCCCGAGTGAAAAAGTGTTTCCGAAACCACTCATCCGATTGTCATGAAACTTTGATGACTTATTGTGGCACACCCGCGAAAGTTTCTGAATTATAAAATTGTCCGGTCCGGCTTCGCCCGAGTGAAAAAAGTGATCTCAGAAACTACTCATCCGATTGCGATGAAACGTTGGTGAGTTGTTGTGCGCACGTTCGCGAAGATTTCTGAATTAGTACAACCATTTTACAATATCTAGGTGGCGCGCGAGTCGTTGCAACAAATGAGTGTATTTCATATAATTTTTAAATTTAGCGGCATTTGAGCGAATGAGCGAAGCGAGTGAGTAATGTATTAATAAAATAAACCCGGCTATTAATATGCAGGGTGTCTGTCCTACCACATGTTCCTGAGACCAAAATAAGCCGATTTAAGCAAACTTACCTTCTTACAAAATTGCTTAGTTTGGGCGCTATACGGCCCTGAAGTTACAATTTTGAAATCGTTTTTTTTGTTATAAATTTAAAGCGGCTTGTGCGATTTTGCTAAAATTTGGCACGTTGACATAGTTTTATGGAACAAAAAAAACCATATCAAAATTATGATTAATATTAATCTAGAACTCGGGTTTTTTAATATTTGAACGTTTCAAATTTCTACGCCAATGGAAGAAAAGGGGTTTAAGTATAAAATTTAGATTCAGTAACCTATTTGCTACAAAAAAGCTACTCTTAATAAGACTCGATTACTCTCATGGTTTTTCTACAGTCCATTTTGTGCTGATAAATTCTATTTTTAATAACTGTTTTGTTTGTCCCACATAGCACTTACTACATTCACAATGTATTTTATAAATAATATTAGATTGATGTGAGATAGGCGTCTTATCAAGTCTTGTGAATAACTTATCCAATTGAAAAAGTCTAAATCTATATAGACAAAACGTCGTACATTTAATTTAATAAATCAAATATTTTGTCCACTATCCTACGATTTTTCTTAATTTTATTATAATCACGATGGACACGATTTCTAATATAAATACAAAGTAACGTTTGTATTTTTTTTTAAATGTGATTTTATTAATTTTTGAAGAGATTTAAAAAAATAAGTCTACAAAATCATTACTGAGGACATTTAGAACTAAATCGTAAAATAAAAATAACACAAACAATTAGCGGGGAGCAAATTTTAACAAAATATCGTTATGCCCTGTTAAAATCCTATGTCTCATACGGTGGGATACACTGTATATATTATTATACAGTCTCTTCTAGTACAACGCGTGTTTGATGCGCGAATGTAGTAATACACAGTTGATTAATAAATTAATCCGCCAAAACGTGAAATCTTGTTTGCTTATACACAATGTTTCACGAGGGTGACTATGTTACTCTCTGTTGTCTTTGATGAACCATGGTTAATTTCTTTTCAGTGTCCGGACAAACCTAACGTGACAAACAACATAGTATGTACTATATGTGGAGGTGCCGGTCACATCGCGCGCGACTGCAGGACCAAGCGATTCGGCGCTACGACAGCCACCAATCCACAACAGGCCGGTGACAAAGCCAAGATAGACGAAGAATATATGTCCCTAATGGCCGAACTGGGCGAGGGACCGCCTCCTGATTCTGCTTCCAGCGGACAATCAGTCAAACGGAATGTAGGCTTTCCTGGCGTATTCGACAGACAAATGGTGCCGAGACCAATCATGGGAGCACCGCCGCCGCCTGGGAGACCTGACATGCAGGTATGGGTAAGAATTCATTTTACAATTTATATATTTATAATTTTATTTATTACAGCCCCCATACACTACTGCTTTTGTATTGCAGAATTACAAATATTTTCTTGGAAAAATCGAAGCTGAGCTAAAATACTGGGATCCTAAAAAATTAACAAATATAATTTATCATAATGTTATAAATAGTTTATTCAATAATTACAGAAATTGAACAAATAAATAACGCCTGATATTTTGATATTGTGATAAAAGTTTTAAATATTATGAAGTATTAGAAATACCTTGTATTATGTCCGTCTTGTGATTTAACACGACGCGTTTCAGCAACGAGTTGCCATCTTCAGGTGTGGTTAATTATTTTTTTTTAAAACGGACATTTTTCAAAAAATACACAAAAGAATTTGAAAAAATAAATTTTCATGAATATAAATCGAACATTGAAATAAAAGATTATTCTAATAGCAGCCATAAATAAAAGTCTTCAAACCTAATTTTAATTGTTATTTGGTAACTTTTTTCATTGTTGTCAATTGTCCCTTTCAATGCTCCAAAAGAATTGGAAGGGACATTTGTGGCAGTGAAAGGGACATAGTAATTTTTGCAAGCTAAATGATTAAAAAAAATCCCTGTGAAATTTTTGTTAATATCAGACATTGTGACGCGCTAATTGTCACAATTAAAAAAAGAGAGAATAGATAACCTAACGTCCTGTTATGGTCCCATCCCTTGTATTGGTTGCCGGTAGCTACAGTGGAGACGGGATGGGTTTACAACAAGAAAACAAAATATTTCTAGATCGGCCTTTGATATTCTCGGGAATGTACGACGATGGTTGATTAAAAACGAGTACTTACTTTTCTTTTTATTTGGGCGCCAGAATCGATAGGCGTACAAACCACAGACGGATCATCGATTCTTGATCCTATATAGAGAATGGTCAAAAGGCTGACTCCGTAATAACAATAAATGACACAATATTTCAAGAACGAAAAACAGTTTTAATAATATCACCAACGATATACAAAAACTAATAGTAATAATTAATATCGAACATAAATCTCGTCAAAATTTGTGACGCGAGTAGATATAATAAAAAAACTATAGTCAATACCTGGACTTTGTCGGTAACTCGATAATTACAAATAAACAATCAATAATAATATTGGAATGCACCAAATAAGTAACTTGTGATCGTACCAAAACGTATGTAGTTAAACAAATAGTCGAAAATTATCGTCACAATTCATTAATCGGAAAATAAACACATACTAAATCATATCGCTATCATAATAACTCATAAATTCAAAATTCGGAATCACTCATTTCAATAAATGGTAAACAATAAAATATTCGCGCCGTTCAACGAGGCATATCATACAATACGGTACGATCATAAATACAGTAGGTGCATATTATTAGTTATTCACCTAGATTCTTCCTCAACCGAGGTTTGACTTCAAAATACAAAACTAGACAAAGATAGATTCTAAAGAAGTTTCGATAAATGAACTTCGGGTATTTATTGGCAAATTGCCCCAAATTAAATACTAGAATAAATAAATAGGAAATCTTTGATCGACCAAAAATATGAACAGAAAATTAAATATTACACAATCTATCATTAATAATGATTAATCAGTTCAATGAACCAACAATTAAGTAAATAATAATTACAAAATTAACAATTACCAGCTTTACAAGTACAGAGTTATATTATACAGTATAATCATAAATTATTAACTTAAGTGATAACTGTTTATAATTTGCGTGATAACCAAGCTCACGGATGGATTGGAGACGAGACCGGTGTGCCGACATAATTATCATTAAGTCAAAATTTCTCAGTGAATATAATCATGATACACTTTCGATAATTTTGCGAAAGAACGAGTTATCTCGAAGTTGCCAGTTGAATCAAAAAATAGGGGTGAGTTGCAGGCCTATTTTGCGCGTTCCCGAGCGAGAACCGTTCATCGAAATTGAGTGACGAAAAACTTTCCCATTTAAATGTGCCACCTAATTTGCCGCTAAAATGGGTAAAAAGTCGAAAAAGTGCTTTTCAACCCATTGCCTTGGGCCTTTTTACCCGACTGCGAAGCAAAGGAGTGGTAATGTGTTTAACAGTCTATGTATGTATGTTCCTTTGAAGCACTATACAGACCAAACTCCTCGGCCGATTTTTATGATTCACACGTCAATCGATTCCCCTTAGTCCGGCGAGTGTCACTAAAGACATGACGTTAGTGAAAATTCAAAATGGCGACCACAGGACGCCATATTGTGAAAAGTCAACAAACTATGTCGTTGAATAGGTATTTAAAAATCATTTTTAGTTTTCCCTCAACATTTTTCGATTCGACTGACCGTTTAGGATCTATATCGATTTATTTTTAATTAAAAACATTTGAAAAAATCACATAATTTAAACTTAAATTCCAGTGCAATTGTGATGTAGTACTGATGCTGATAGGAAATCCAGTCTGGTAATAAATAGCTAGCTAGGTACTCATAACTAAAAAGTATAAAATAAAAAAAAATAATTTAAAAAATCAAAAAACCCGACTGCGTAAAAATCGAACATAAAAGATGGAAACAAGATCAAATGATAACATGCAGTCGGAGGCATAGTAGTAACAAATTTAACAGAAATACCTCCGACTGCATGTTATCATTTGATCTTGTTTCCATCTTTTATGTTCGATTTTTACGCAGTCGGGGTTTTTGATTTTTTAAATTATTTTTTTTTTGCGGTATTTTTGCACTAAATAACTGTTTTACAATAATGTAAAACAACGTATAATTTAGGAAATATTATGCTCTACAACTTCCCTTTTGGAATACGGGAGGTATTCAATAATAACCAACTCACCCATAAAAATCGCGAGGGTGGAAACCGCACAAACAAATATTTTGGGAATATGGTGTTTTTAGGTTTAATACATTTAAAAGAAAATAATTGCGTCAAAAAATTTAAGGTCGGAATTTTTGTAGGAGAAGATTCAACATTTTTTTCTTACTTGGTACAAATATAGAGGGCCCCAAAAGTCGACCGGCGCCAATATTTTTGAAAATTTTTGAATTTTGCACATAGATTAATTCAAGTCATCGCATTTTCTCCAAATACATGGTTAGGGCGTTTTCGGGGTCGCTGATTAAGAATCCGTTATCGGATTTTCAAAAAACAAAATGGCGGACGTCTTCCATTTAAATTCATCGCATTCTCACCCAATTCATTATTAGGGGGTTTTCGGGGTCGCTGATTAAGATTCGAAGTTGCCCCGCATTCTTTCAGGTATTCTGTAGGAACGAGACTATAGTAGGAGCCAAGAGGAGAAAGTATAGTACTGGCCGCTACCTGTGAATTTACTACTTTAAAATAATTATCTATTTAAACAAGTTTCTATGGCAACGGTAACTCGATATGCACGTTGACGTCACACACTGTTTTTGATTTTTAGAAATTTTTTCATATTTCAATCAATTATTGCATTTCAACGAATCATTCAATGTTTCTCAGATTTTAAAGTTGTGTTCAAATTGACGTAGGTATATTTTTCGTGCTACGATATAAAAATGACAAAAAAATGCATTGATAAGAATCAGGTATTCGATTCAGGTACCTGATTTTAAGAATTTTAACAGGCTGTTATAGTACTGAGTTAGGTGTTTTTTTTTGTAATTGTTGGATTTTAATAATTTATATTTCTCAGGGCGGACCACAGATGCCACCGCCATCAATGATTCCAAACGCTCTACCGCCTCCGCCGCCATGGGGAAACCCACCAAGTGGACCTCCTCTAATGGGGCCTCCAGGACCGTGGCAACCATCGCCTTGTCCTCCGGGTATGATGCCGCCACCGCCACCTCCGGGAGCAACAAGTCCTCCAAATATTCCACCACTCTTGCCGTGGATGAACGGCAATAATCAACCGCCACCCCCAGGTACGTTTGTAAATGATTTAATAATAATAATTTAAATAACTCGAAATGAGAGGCTTTGCGTTTTTTGCAAATCGACTGGGCATTTAAGATGCACGTGTAGTGCAGTGTAAAAAGTCTGTAATTTTCGTTTGTTTGTGACCGATTTTTGTTCAATAGTAAGAACTTCGTACAGCATTGTGAAGCAGAGGTCCATTTACGGGTATTTCCAGGTTACGCTGAAGCTTAAACCACTATAATAGTGCTTTATCTACTTGTTCTTGTGCGAGGTATTGTTTGTGCACGTCGTTCTAACCGGACGATTATTATAAAATTAGGTCGCTAAAAGCAGTTGGTCGCTTAAACCGGAGTCATACTATACGTCTATATGAAACCTACGTTGAGTTTGCATTTACAAAGTCGTAATAAACGGACTCTATTGTATCTGCGTAGAGTAATAGATCAAAAATTAACCGGATTTTATGAAAAATATATTATGACAAAAATAAATACCAATGAAAAATTAAAATTAAAAAAACAAAAAAGCATATCTATACTAATAGCCAGAGATCCAGCTGCAAATTTTTGGACCGATCGTGTAACCACTCGAAATTGTAAGAAAATTGAAGTTTATCGAGTGTTTTGAAAAAGGTCATGGTGCCAGTGAAATTTTGGCCGAAAGAGCGATAAAAAAATTGTTAATTGCTCAATTTTTCAACATAGCTTATTATTGAGTTTAACCAAAAAATTCATATATCGGTACATAGGCGATGCGAAAAGTGTATTGGTGCCACCCTCCACTTGGCCGCGTTTCCGCGGTACCAGCGGGTAAAGGGATAGTTTTTTTTATCAAATCATCCCCATCACGTAACCACTTGATTGAGATATCAAATTAAACTAAAGGAATAATGATCTCCCCGATACGAATATCATATGGTGCCACATCAAATCCGGTCGCAAATGCCCGGCGCCAATGATTTTATACGCAATACTCGCGAGCCATTATCATGATTATTTCCAAAATCTTCTATATTTAAGTTGTAGAGAACTATATTATGATCGACAATATTTGTTAAAAAAATTTGCGGAGTTTCATAATTTACAATACATTTTGTGCAAAATAGGCCCCAGGGAGTGGATTTCAGCGCAGTTTTTTCACTTCTCTTCCGTTTTTGTTAACACGCTTTTATTAGCTTCACCTGTATGTTTGCTTGCTTGTTTGTCAGTTTGTAACCGACTTCTTTGAACTTGATTTTGACCAACTTTGAACGGTCAGATTTAGTTTAAACGTTGTCGACTTATTAAGGACCGACGACAATACAATAATTCAAAAAGTTTCATTATCCTGACCAGGATCTCCAAAAAAAAAAAGCAAAAAACTTCAGATTGAACTGAAACTTTGCACACTTATCAAGGACCGATGACAATACAATAATTCAATAAGTTTGTCCCATTATCCTGACCAGGATCTCCAGGACTAAAAAAAAAAGCAAAAAACTTCAGATTGAACTGAATTGCACACTTATCAAGGACCGATGACAATACAATAATTCCATAAGTTTGTCCCATTATTCTGACCAGGATCTCCAGGACTAAAAAAAAGCAAAAAACTTCAGATTGAACTGAAACTTTGCACGCTTATCAAGGACCGATTACAATACAATAATTCCATAAGTTTGTCCCATTATCCTGACCAGGATCTCCAGGACTAAAAAAAAGCAAAAAACTTCAGATTGAACTGAAACTTTGCACACTTATCAAGGACCGATGACAATACAATAATTCCATAAGTTTGTCCCATTATCCTGACCAGGATCTCCAGGACTAAAAAAAAGCAAAAAACTTCAGATTGAACTGAAACTTTGCACACTTATCAAGGACCGATTACAATACAATAATTCCATAAGTTTGTCCCATTATCCTGACCAGGATCTCCAGGACTAAAAAGCAAAAATAAATTATAATTTAAAAAAACTAAAAAACACGCTTTGATAACCTAAAAAGTAAAAAATAATTAATTTTATTGTAAAAAAGCGTGGGGTGCTTTGTATCATATTTTCATACTACCCCACGCTTTTTTACAATAAAATTAATTATTTTTTTACTTTTTAGTTCATTAAAGCGTGTTTTTTAGTTTTTTTAAATTATAATTTATTTTTTTCGGGAAAAAGTTGCTTTTTCGACTCGATATGCCAACGTTAATTAGAAATTGGTGAATTATAGAGATGTGCATTCAAGTGTAATGGATAATAAATTTAAAACGTTTAGTATCAGTATCAGCCCGTTTTTCAGTAAAATAATGCACCAGACTTACCTGTTCAACTGCATACGTTTCTCGTACTTTATCAATAAACTCCTCACTAGGCATTCTTAACACTAGTTAAGGTTAATTAGTTTGGGTAAATTCAAGGTAAAACAATTATTTTTTTTTAATAATGTTGATGGCCTGACTTGTCCCTGACCAGTTGCCGATTTTATGGTAAAACAATTCTTAATTCTAGTTTTGTATTGTATTGTTTACATTACGAGCTTCACAATTATATTGATTTACTTGTATAATGGTATAATACTTATCTACATATAGCCCAGGAAATGAAAGGAAAAAAAAACACCCGATGTCGCAAATAATTCCCAAGGAGCTGGACTTTTCACAGATGGTAGAACATCTTTAGACATGTATTTTTACAAAAGTCCCCGGTTATCCCCCTTGTGCTTCTCACCCGCCACCCCCTTTTGAATATAATTTTGCAAGTCTTACGGAAAACGCTAATATCTCCTTACCCAATGTCTGAAATCAGACTACTTTTTTTTTGTTTTGTTCCTAATTAGTTACTCTAAAAAATTTCCCCTCTTCAATTTTGCGATAAAATCAATATATGCTTTGCAATTTATTATTAAAGAGAAAATATCAGTTTTTAAAAGAATATTTCACAAAATATTTCCATATAACTTTTTGCTAAGCCTGTTAGGGTAAAAGTTGTTCTAGTAAAATTTGTAGACAATATTTGTAGCTTTAAAATGATGTATATATTGATAGACTTTAGTTAATTATAGGGCAAGTGGGCTGTTAATAATGAGCGCAGCGGTCGGACACATAGCGATGAAATTAAAAAAACTTATGGATTGTATTTATTTATTTGTAATAAAATTATTTATCTAAACATTGAAGCGTTTTTAAGGTTCCGTAGTCAAATGGCAAAAACGGAACCCTTATAATTTCATCCTGTCCGTGTGTCCGTCCGTATGTCACAGTCATTTTACTCGGAAAATATTGGCACACTATAGATGAAATTTGGAAGGTAGGTGTTTTCTATGAACTGCTATACAATGGTTAAGTGAAATTACGAAAAAAATAGTGGTGGCGCACCATACATGTAACCGAGAGATAAAAAAAATTCCAGTGCACATAAGCGTGTGGGGTATCATTAGATAGGTCTTCAAAAATGATGTAGAAGTTTCAAAATGACTTTTTTATTTAAGTCAACAGTTGGTATGTAAATGAAGTAGAATTTATAAAATACTTCCAACGAAAATCGGTTTGGATAAGAAATGTGTAGTTTTTGAGATACATTGGGCGTGTTTGGCCGAAGTAAGTACTTACTAAATTTAGTAAGTCACTTACTATACTTACAAAATTTTCGGCTGGGTCACAAAATAAGTGCTAACTCAGTAAGCATGGCTCAATATAAGACGCCATTTTGCTTATTGTTATTGTATATTAAGCCAGTAAGTCTGTCCTGGCCGAAAAGCGCTATAGTCAGCCTGTAAGATTTTATTTTTTTTATGCTAACTGGTAAGTACTTACTTCGGCCAAACACGCCCATTGTACCTTGCGAAAGGTGGGGTATAAGATATTTTTTGCCATACTCACTACAAAATAGCTACTTACGATGTATGTATGCCTTTAATGAGTCATTTCACAGGCGGGAAGTAAACGGTTGCCATAGGAACTTCTGTTTATTCTCTCTAAACGCCTGCACGAACTTCACGGCATACTGTAGAAGTAAAGATGGCAACGCAAATGAACTGTCAAATTTTTTTGAAAATGAAGTGAAAAGTAGGTATTTTGTAGTGGGTATGGCAAAAAATTCCATATATATTATATTTCGTTCGTAATAGTATTACGGCTCGTGTGACTAAAAACTCGCTATCGCTCGTTCTTACATACTGTGATCACTCGCCGTAATAGTCCATTACACATCTAGATAAACTATCTAATATTTAATTGTATATTTTCGTGCCAACATGATACCGGGACAACTTTTGGCAGCCAAAAAACCACGAAATTTTAACATTGTTTTTGTTTTTTCGAAATATCTCAGAAACGGTCGACTTAAGCGATTCTTTCGTTATGTAATGTTTTAAATAGGATTACATTTCCTACAATTTTCATCCCCACAAATTTTCCGTGGTAAGAATAGTAAGCGCGCTACAGCTTTTTGAAAATCACGCGCTTTTTGTAGCCTTAGAAACCAATTGTTAAGACATAAGGTCCTTTTCAATATCTTTATTTATTGTGTTCTTCATCGTATTTTAAATTGAAAATACACATGTTCATAAAGCAAAGAACACCCTAAATTATGATTTTTGTCCCATAGCGATATCTTCAAAAATTTAGAAGTTATAGCCTGTCAAAGCTGAAATCATCATAGAGCCTTACATTTTTTTTGACACGCGTTACAAGTACTTTCTATACCGAATAAAAAAATGTCCGTCTAGAAACCTATAGAAAATTTAATGCCATAAACAATTATTTACATCCAATCTCACTGACTTGCGAAATTTTCAAGTTATAAGCATTTATGTACATGTATTTACCTTTTGACATAAAATTGAAACACTTGTTGCGAAGTGCTCTGTAGAGTGACCACTTTCAAATTTTTTAAATTTTTTTATTCACTTGGATAACCCATGAATAGGTCTACAGCTTCTATATGTAAACTTAATATTTCTCGAACACTCTTCTTAGTAGAGCACTTCGCGTCAAGTGTTTTAATTTTATGTCAAAAAGTAAAAACATGAACATTAATGCTTATAACTTGAAAATTTTTCAAGTTAGTGAGAAAGGACCTTACATTTTTTATAGGTTACTAGACGGATTTTTTTTTATTCGGTATGGAAAGTACTCGTAACACGTGTCCAAAAAAAAAGTAAGGTTCTATGATGATTTCAACTTTGACTGGCTATAGCTTCTAAATTTTTAACGATATCGATATGGGACAAAAATCACGATTTAGAGCGTTCTTTGATTTATGAACATGTGTATTTTCAATTTAAAATTCGTTGAAGAACACATAGTCTAAGATCCGGCTGCAGAATTAGTACGTTCATCACGTAGGTAATCAAAGCTGTAGCGCGCTTACTATTTGTACCACAGAAAATTTGTAGCGATGAAAATTGTAGGAAGTGTATTCATATTTAAAATAAAAGAATCGTTTTTGAGATATTTCGAAACAGGCTCATCAAAAAGTTATATGCAAATATTTTGTGAAATATTCTTTTAAAAACTGATATTTTCTCTTTATTAATAAATTGCAAAGCATATATTGATTTTATCGCAAAATTGAAGAGGGGAAATTTTTTAGAGTAATTAATTAGGAACAAACCAAAAAAAACCGTCTGATTTAAGGAGATATTAGCGTTTTCCGTAAGGCTTGCAAAATTATATTCAAAAGGGGTGGCGGGGGAAGCACAAGGGGGATAACCGGGTACTTTTGTAAAAATACATGTCTAAAGGTGTTCTACCATCTGTGAAAAATCCAGCTCCTTGGGAATTATTTGCGACCTAAAACCCTTTATTTCCCGGGCTAATAATAAGCACACATAACATAATGTAAATCATAAGTTTTAAACATACAGCTGTTGCGCATATGACATCTATTAATTCTAACTGAAATTTAATTCCTACATAATTAGTCTGAATCAGAATCTGAGCTAGCTACTTCATTTTCATATTCTTCTTTTTCTGCCTCACTATCAATTACTGTGTTTACTACAACTTCATTCACTATGGCTGGCACTGCGTCACCAACGAACCAAAGACGTTTCAGTTTGCCATCTTTGCTAATCCACCCATATTCCAAAGGGTCTAGCATTTCGCACTTACTTAAAGTTGCATTGCACCACATTGAACTGACATAAATTGCACGCAAAATTTTTTGTTTCAAAGATCTAAAACAGGGTGGGATCAAAGTGGAATTGAAGCCCTTAATTTTCCGTACGAATTGCTCAGTTTCATATTTAGTTGAATAGAAGTTTTGAAAAATTAAAAATCTGCTCTCATTGACGCTTTTACATTTTTTGATTTTTGGGCGAGGGAAACGACGCGCGTTTTCAGTATTTCTTCTGATAGCCCAGGAAATGAAAGGAAAAAAACACCCGATGTCGCAAATAATTCCAAAGGAGCTGGATTTTTCACAGATGGTAGAACACCTTTAGACATGTATTTTTACAAAAGTCCCCGGTTATCCCCCTTGTGCTTCCCCCGCCATCCCCTTTTGAATATAATTTTGCAAGCCTTAAGGAAAACGCTAATATCTCCTTAACCAATGTCTGAAATCAGACGACTTTTTTTTTGTTTTGTTCCTAATTAGTTACTCTAAAAAATTTCCCTCTTCAATTTTGCGATAAAATCAATATATGCTTTGCAATTTATTAATAAAGAGAAAATATCAGTTTTTAAAAGAATATTTCACAAAATATTTCCATATAACTTTTTGCTAAGCCTGTTAGGGTAAAAGTTGTTCAAGTAAAATTTGTAGACAATATTTGTAGCTTTAAAATGATGTATATATTGATAGACTTTAGTTAATTATAGGGCAAGTGGGCTGTTAATAATGAGCGCAGCGGTCGGAGCATGGCAATAAAATTAAAAAAACTTATGGATTGTATTTATTTATTTGTAATAAAATTATTTATCTAACATTGAAGCGTTTTTAGGGTTCCGTAGCCAAATGGCAAAAAGGGAACCCTTATAATTTCATCCTGTCCGTCTGTCCGTTCGTATGTCACAGTCATTTTACTCGGAAACTATTGGCACACTATAGATGAAATTTGGAAGGTAGGTGTTTTCTATGAACTGCTATACAATGGTTAAGTGAAATTACGAAAATAATAGTGGTGGCACACCATACATGTAACTGAGGGATAAAAAAAATTCCAGTGCACATAAGCGTGTGGGGTATCATTAGATAGGCCTTCAAAAATGATGTAGAAGTTTCAAAATGACTTTTTTATTTAAGTCAACAGTCGGTATGTAAATGAAGTAGAATTTATAAAATACTTCCAACGAAAATCGGTTTGAATAAGAAATGTTGTGTAGTTTTTGACATACATTGTACCTTGCAAAAGGTGGGGCATAAGATATTTTTTGCCATACCCACTACAAAATAGCTACTTACGATGTATGTATAGCGGCCTTTTATGAGTCATTTCACAGGCAGGTGTGCGGAAAGTGTTTTACTTTCCGCACTAGTGCGGGAAGTAAACGGTTGCCATAGGAACTTCTGTTTATTCGCTCTAAACGCCTGCGTGCGTCTGCCATTACTTTCTCACGAACTTCACGGCATACTGTAGAAGTAAAGATGGCAACGCAAATGAACTGTCAAATTTTTTTGAAAATGAAGTGAAAAGTAGGTATTTTGTAGTGGGTATGGCAAAAAATTCCATATATATTATATGTCGTGCGTAATGGTATTACGGCTCGTGTGACTGTAAAAACTCGCTATCGCTCGTTCTTACATACTGTCATCACTCGCCGTAATAGTCCATTACACATCTAGATATACAATCTACTATTTGTTTGCATATATTCGTGCCAACATGACACCGGGACAACTTTTGGCAGCCAAAAAACCACGAAATTTTAACATTGTTTTTGTTTTTTCGAAATATCTCAGAAACGGTCGACTTAAGCGATTCTTTCGTTATGTAATGTTTTAAATAGGATTACATTTCCTACAATTTTCATTCCTACAAATTTTCCGTGGTAAGAATAGTAAGCGCGCTACAGCTTCTTGAAAATCACGCCTTAGAAACCAATTGTTAAGATATAAGGTCCTTTTCAATAGCTTTATTTACTGTGTTCTTCATCGAATTTTAAGTTGAAAATACACACGTTCATAAAGCAAAGAACACCCTAAATTATGATTTTTGTCCCATATCGATATCTTCAAAAATTTAGAAGCTTTAGCCTGTCAAAGCTGAAATCATCATAGAGCCTTACATTTTTTTTTTACACGCGTTACGAGTACTTTCTATACCGAATAAAAAAATGTCCGTCTAGGAACCTATAGAAAATTTAATGCCATAAACAATTATTTACGTCCAATTTCACTAACTTGCGAAATTTTCAAGTTATAAGCATTTATGTACATGTTTTTACCTTTTGACATAAAATTGAAACACTTGTTGCGAAGTGCTCTGTAGAGTGACCACTTTCAAATTTTTTAAATTTTTTTACTCACTTAGATAACCCATGAATAGGTCTACAGCTTCTATATGTAAACTTAATATTTCTCGAACACTCTTCTTAGTAGAGCACTTCGCGTCAAGCGTTTTAATTTTATGTCAAAAAGTAAAAACATGAACATTAATGCTTATAACTTGAAAATTTTTCAAGTTAGTGAGATTGGACCTTAAATTTTTTATAGGTTACTAGACGGAAATTTTTTTATTCGGTATGGAAAGTACTCGTAACACGTGTCCAAAAAAAAAAGTAAGGCTCTATGATGACTTCAACTTTGACTGGCTATAGCTTCGAAATTTTTAACGATATCGATATGGGACAAAAATCACGATTTAGAGCGTTCTTTGCTTTATGAACATGTGCATTTTCAATTTAAAATTCGATGAAGAACACAATAAATAAAGCTATTGAAAAGGACATTACGTTTTAACAATCGGTTTCCAAGGCTACAAAAAGCGCGTGCGATTTTCAAGAAGCTGTAGCGCGCTTACTATTTGTACCACAGAAAATTTGTAAGGATGAAAATTGTAGGAAATGTAATCCTATTTAATATGAAAGAATCGTTTTTGAGATATTTCGAAACAGGTTCATCAAAAAGTTATATGCAAATATTTTGTGAAATATTCTTTTAAAAACTGATATTTTCTCTTTATTAATAATTTGCAAAGCATATATTGATTTTATCGCAAAATTGAAGAGGGGAAATTTTTTAGAGTAACTAATTAGGAACAAAACAAAAAAAAAGTCGTCTGATTTCAGACATTGGTTAAGGAGATATTAGCGTTTTCCGTAAGGCTTGCAAAATTATATTCAAAAGGGGATGGCGGGGGAAGCACAAGGGGGATAACCGGGGACTTTTGTAAAAATACATGTCTAAAGGTGTTCTACCATCTGTGAAAAATCCAGCTCCTTTGGAATTATTTGCGACCTAAAACCTTTATTTCCCGGGCTATGAGCAGGTGTTCTCGATAGACGCCACACTTATGAAAATATGAAACGCTTCAGTTTTTTCACGACACCACGAACTCAGGCGCGATAACGGGCGCTAACAGTAACAGTAAAAATTTTATGACTTATAAATAAGTTTTTTCTGACAAAAATGGACAAGTGAAAAAACTTATTATGTAAATGTGTGTCTATTATGTAAGTATTATACAAGTAAATCAATATAACTGTGAAACTCGTAATGCAAACAATACAATAAAAAACTAGAATTTAGAATTGTTTTACCTTGAATTTTTACCCTAAACTAATTAACCTTAACTCGTGAGGAGTTTGTCGATTGTCGATAAAGTACGAAAAATGTATGCCGTTGAACAGGTAAGTCTGGTGCATTACTTTACTGAAAAACGAGCTGATATTGATACTAAATGTTTTAAATTTATTATACATAACACGTGAATGCAGATCTCACCTATAATTCACCAATTTCTAATTAACGTTGACATATCGAGTCAAAAAGCAACTTTTTCTCGAAAAAAACGGAGGAGAAGTGAAAAAACTGCGCTTAAATCCACTCCCTGAGCCTATTTTACACAAAATATATTGTAAATTATGAAACTCCGTAAATTTTTTTTAACAAATATTGTCGATCATATAATTCTCTACAACTTAGATAATGAAGATTTTGGCCGAACATTGGAAAATAATCAAGATAATGGCTCGCGAGTATCGCGCATAAAATCAATGGTGCCGAGCACTTGCGGCCGGATTTGAAGTGGCACCAATTGATATTCGTATCGGGGAGATCAATTCCTTTAATTTGATACCTCGAACAAGTGGTTAAGTGATGGGGATGATTTGTTAAAAAAACTACCCCTTTACGCGCTGGTGACGCGGCCAGGTGGGCGGTGGCACCAATACATTTTTCGCATAACCTAAGTGCCGCCTATGTCCCGATACAGGAATTTTTTGGTTACTCTGAATAATCAACTTTGTTGAAAAATTGAGCAGTTAACAATTTTTTTTATCGCTCTTTCGGCCAAAATTTCACTGGCACCATGGCTTCTTTCAAAACACTCGATACAAAACTTC
Source organism: Mongoloraphidia duomilia (assembly GCA_039654895.1). Taxonomy (NCBI): domain Eukaryota; kingdom Metazoa; phylum Arthropoda; class Insecta; order Raphidioptera; family Raphidiidae; genus Mongoloraphidia; species Mongoloraphidia duomilia. Next base: position 30,232,160 of record CM077519.1, read on the forward strand.
AATTTTCTTACAGTTTCGAGTGGTTACGCGATTAGCCCAAAAGTTTGCAGCCGGATCTCGGGCTATAATATTATAAAGCTGAAGAGTTTGTCTGTGTGTTTGTGGGTTTGTACGCGCAAATCTCAGGAACTACCAGTCCGATTTGAAAAAAAAAAATTTTGTTGTTAGATAGTAGTCCAGTCACGAGAGGAAGTCCACCTTGCGTTTTGTGCAGCAAATGATTTTATTTTTTTGTGTCCTCAAGCATGTTTAGGAGATGTCAAATCCAAGTTTGCGACCTCTAAAACAGGGCGGGGGAGTTTTGGTGGGCTAAAAACCATGATTTTTTTGCACTTTTTTCGGTTTATTGCTTATAACATAAAAACGGCTGGTTCTATCGAAAAAATGGTCCTGTTCAAAATTAAAGGGCAGAAAATTTACTTCAAAATCCACTAATTAAATATGTTTTTGTTCCGATTTTTACCGACTCTACAGAACTTAGAAAAACAAAAAAAAAAACTCTTTTTTTGTTTGAAGGCGCTAATCTCAGGAACTACTAGTCTGTAGAAGAAGCAAAGTAGTAATCATTGAGACCCTATACGAGTTTTTTAAAAATTCAATCCCAAAGGGTGAAAACGGGAGTGTAGGATTTATTGTAATAACAAGAAATCTTACACCCACGTTTTACCTCCTTTGGGATTGAATTAAAAAAAAAAATCGAATAGCCTATAACCTTCCTTAATAACCGGCTATCTAACAAAAAAAAATGTTTCAAATCGGACTGGTAGTTCCTAAGATTAGCGCGTTCAAACAAAAAAAGAGTTTATTTTTTTTGTTTGAACGCGCTAATCTCAGGAACTACCAAGCCGATTTGAAAATTTTTTTCTCTTAGATATCCCGTTTATTAAGGAAGGTTATAGGCTACTCGAGTTTTTTAATAGTTAAAAGCTTGAAAAAATGCTTTTTTTTTTCATTTTGGTAAATGATTTTCTAAGTTCTGTAGAGCCGGTAAAAATGGGAACATAAACATATTTGACTAGTGCATTTTGAAGTAAATTTTGTGCCCTTTAATTTTTAATAGGACCATTTTTTCGTTAAGACTAGCCGTTTCCATGTTATAAGCAAGAAATCGAAAAAAGTGCAAAAAAATCGTGGTTTTTAGCCCACCAAAATTCCCCCGCCCTATTTTAGAGGTCGCAAACTTGGATTTGACATCTCCTAAACATGCTCGAGGACACAAAAAAATAAAATCATTTGCTGCACAAAACGCAAGGTGGACTTCCTCTCGTGACTGAACTAATTAAAGTTTATGAAAAGTCAGCGTGATAATTTGTTATTAATTCATAAAATACAATATTTGACAAAATTACGACGTATCCCGGGCAACGATAAATAAAAGTGAATTATTCAACTTGATCATTACATAATCTCTAAAGGATTATTAACTCATAAACACATTATACTATTACATTCGTTAGAATTCTAATAACAATGTAATTACAAATATATCATAACGTCTACAAATTTAATTCAAACAAATTTCCCGACAAAGGGAATAATCGATTAAATTATTTCATTAAATTAATAAAATTTAATAACTTTATTACTTATCAGACGCTATCAGTTTATAGACCACTTTTTGGGATCAATTGTCGTTGGGATGATTTGTTGTTGGGATCAGTTGTCGTGGGATCACTTGTCGTGGTATAAAATTGCTGGGATCAATTAACGGCACACCATTTACAAGAAAGATAAAATACATTTTTATATATTCCTTGTTATATATTTTAATATTAAATATAAGCCGTGAAAAATATATGCGGAAGTTTCTCCATGCCTATTATAGGTACAGTAGGCATATTAAATATATGGGTACAAGGTGGAAATATTAATTGGTGTGCTCATTGCTTTATCCGGCAGGTTTCTCTCTCTAAAAATCGTCTCAACGTGCAAATAATACCCAGAGCTGACAACTTGAAAACAAAAAGTCATTTCATGAGTGGTTTCACGTTATCCGTCCTTGTCGCACTCACTTTATTCAGATTCTATCTCTTTCAGATTGCAAATTGAGTTATATGAAAATTAAATATGTCAAACACCTAATTTGTATTTTTTCATATCATTATTATTTATTTTAATCCTAATTAATACACTAAAAATTGACAGCACAATGGATCTGTCAAAAATAAAATTTAAAAAAAATTAAGTTGGGGGCCAAGTTGACCCATCTTACAATGATTAATTTCTAGCTTGATCACTGCGATCGCTGACACTCCAATTCCAGTAAGCTCCGCCTTTTCTGCACGTAGTCTATGGCTAAAAATAATTATATAGTGGCTCTTATTTTCATCCAACTTCTATTTAAAACTTTCTTTTCTAATGTTCATATGTTGAGATATCGCCCGAGACATTCTTAGTGACACATCCTATATACCTATATTTTTTTTATACAAATCCTTTGTGAGCCCAGCTATTCTCAACTTATTGATTTGTCGACAGGTTCTCAGCCTCCTGTGCCGCCGCCAGGAATGATGGCACCACCGCCTCCGGGTAGTACAGGTAACATGGTCCCTCCACCGCCGGTGCAGTGGGGCCAAGGTCCGCCGCCTCCGCCTCCCGGAATCGACATCAACACGCTTGCCGGTCTGCCAAATCTGCTGGCTGCACCGCCTCCACCTCCCCCCAGTTCGTAATGTGCTAAGGAACACTACTTGACTGTATTGATGTTTTATACGAATGAGAATAACTTGGAACGTTTTTTTTTTTTTAATCATCACTTGCTTGTAGTAATTTCCATAGATTAAGAAATAAATGTGCTATGAATTTTTTAATAGATTTTTTCATTAAGTTATCCAGTTGTGGTTATATTGAACGTTGTAAATTCAAAAATGATAAATTGTTTTGATGTAGGACTAATTCTCAGGTATAGGCCACTCACTTCGATTTACTCATGTAACGCGTTTTATGAAACAGACAGAAAAATCTGGAAACCGGTTGAACCCGAAATCTTCCCGCTGTTTTCGAGCTAAAAGAGCTCAAAAACGTTATTATTTATAAATTTTTGAGCGACAATAATTGAAAGAGCTATTCACGACTTAGATCTGATTAAATGTTGAGCCCCATCGCATGAGTAGTTTTCAAGTTATTCAAAATATAAATATTAAAAAAATGTATTAACTTCCGATTGGAAGTTATTGTAATGGGTCCGATAATGCGAATAAAGAATTTTGACATATCCTATGTGTGTGTATACGTTCGTTCGTTCGTACGTACTCGCATATCTCGAGAACAAATAATAATATCGACTCCAGACCAATTTCATTCGACACATACATAATGAACACCTCTGATTAAGTTTGCATGAAATTTCAATTAGCCTCTTTTTTACGTTTTTGACGTATAACTCTCAAACCACCCGTGCGATTGGGCTCAAAATTTAATCAGATCTAAAATCTTAATAACGTATAAATCGATCATTTCGTTCCAAAGATATCTTATGTTTACATACACACACGGACGGACGTCCATCCCAAAATGGTAAGAATAGCTTCCTAAGACGTCAAAACGTCGAGATCTGTTGAAAACTCGATTTTCGAAAAGCGGATTGAAATCAATAATTTCCCGAATTTTTGAAAATCTTCAATTTTCAATAGCGGGAAGTTAAAAAATACAGATAAATATTATAGTCTGTTTCAATTTAGTGTGAGGGACTAAGAAGGAAATTTTAAGTTGTTATGTTTAGTTAAAAATATTTTTACCTTACCCACTATAAAATAGCTGCTTTAAAAGTGACTTTTGACAGGCCGGTGTGCGGGAACGTAGCTTTCTCACACTAGTGTGGGAAATCAAACCACTTCCATATATACCGAGAGCCAGGCGTAAATAAGTAAACCAATTTCTGACAGGATGATATTTTCAGGGAAGGTAGTATTTATTATGACAAAGAAAAAGCGCTAGGGTTGCCTCGTCAAATCCTGATGCAACGGCCGGGAGGGGTCCACTTCCGGTGCAAAATAAGCATACTTAATTAGCTCATAATTCTTTTTCCTCATGATATGACAGCATGCAATTAATGCCATATTGTAGAGCTCGAAGAGTTGTATTCAAATACATAAGGTTGCCTAAGAAAATTTGGATTAATACATTGGAAACTTATAATTTATATTTGTTTTTTTGACATTTTTGAAACTGTCAAATTTAGATATGTATATATGTGTGTGTGTGTGTGTATATAAAACATAAAGTTATACATAATTAGACATGCGTACGAACACTAGACCAATAACTTATTTCAGAACGATTACTATATATATATAGTAATCGTTCTGAAATAAGTTATTGGTCTTGTGTTCGTACGCATGTCTAATTATGTATAACTTTATGTTTTCAACGTATTTGGTTTCTAGCTCATGTCCGTAGAATGACGCAAGAATTGCCTGAACCTGGTTTTGACAATTTTCCAAAACATTTATATATTTTAGGGTAGCAATTTTTTTTCAACGCAATTCAACGTGCACCTCTTACATAAATTATTATCAACTACCTCTGTTTTTTACGTCCATCACATATGTTAATATAATAAAGTATTGGGTAATAAGGACCAGTTAAATGTATAAATTATTTATTGAAGTGAATACTTCTTTAGAATCGTTGTGATTTCAAACCGGATGCAACGGAAAAAACGACAGGTAAGAGACACAAATACAAAAATGTGTAGGATGAAGCCGGCAAAGAATGAGACAGAAATATACATACTATTTTATATTATCGGTCTCTCCTCTTTGTGCCATGCTTCGTAGCATCCCCACTCCCGTCTTCTAAGCTTAGTCGCCTGTGATTAGTGAGCCAGAGCGAGAGAGCAAATGTCGGTGTGTATATATTGCACACTGTTTAATACTTGCTTGTATTTGAGCATTTAACGTGTGTTAGTATATGTGAAAAGTACGTGAGCTAATACTACTGTACACACTGTATGTGGCTGCGTATTACAGCTTTTTAGTAAGAAGTCAGCGTGGTGTGTTATTATTTAACAGTGTTTGTGAGTATTTTTATATCTTGTTGTGCTAAATAATAAATTTTATAAGATGCCGAAAACTAATGCCGAAATGTGTCGTCAATATCGACGCAAAAAAAATGAAAATAAAATTAAAATTAAAAAAAAATCCAGGAAAAAGTTCAACAGAACGTAGTCGCGAGTTTCGTGCGCGTATTCACTTCTATCGTGTGTGAATCGCACTTCAAAAATGTAGTTGTTGGGGTTGGTTTAAAAAGAGAAAAAGGTTGATTTTTGTTTGTGGTATGAAATTATGATTTAATAGCGGTCACTCATTGCTCCGCTCGCGTATATTTAGTATATTGTTAATTTGTTATCCCTCCGCGAGAATTTCCCCCCTGCGTAACTCTCTATTAGTGAAAGAATTTTTAGAATAGGTTCAGTAGTTCCAGAGATAAGAATTAATGATTTATAACCCCCCCAACCCGCGCGAGAATCAAAATAAGTCATAATTGTTAATCTTTATTATGGCAGCGTTTCAGAAACTATTTTTTGCCTTTTTCAGGCCTAAAATTACATTAATGAATTAATATAATTTTAAGTCTGAAAAAGGCAACAAAATGGTTGCTGAAACGTTGTCATAATAAAGATTGGACAATTCTGACTCACAAATCAACCGGTTTTTTTTTCATTTATTATATTACATACGTGAGTGATCAACATGAATTTCAGTATAATTTATTATACATTAAACTCTGCAAAAATGTATCCAAACAAAGTCAATAACATTTTATGTACTATTAAAAGACTCATTCTAAGTATACTTACATTAACATGCTATTAAAATAACATATTTATACAAGAGATAGTTTAAGGTAGTTGCCTTGAAAACAATCTTGAAAAATAAATTATATGTTATTTATAAAGGTATCTCTATATGTTAGTTAAATATTAGAAAATAATTTACATCATCGATTGCGAGATATTTTTTGTTGGAAGTTGGATTTTTAACATTTTTAATATAGGTAAGGTTCTCAAAAATGTCACATTAATAATTTTTCAGTAAGAAAAAAAATGCATAATAATGCATCGTTTTTTTTAATAAAAAAAAAACGATGCATGGTTAGAGTTCGCGCTGAGAATGTTAGTAAAAATCTATAATTATTGACCACGTAGTTTCAAAATGCAATAACAAAAAGGGCAAAAAATAACTGAATTTAATATAGACTCAAAAGTTTTAGCGTTGGGAGTACCAAGAAAACTCCCAATTTTAATCATTTAACAATCTATGTTATCATCCACATCAGATAATTCAGCTGTATCGTTGATAAGAATATCCACTAATGACCTCTGTTGTCGAGCGTCTATAATCCACGATAAGAATATCGTCAATACTAAGTGGTGTGGGCTCACCTTCAAACCATATAGGTTCAATTTTGTTGTTATTTACAGCCCACCCACATTCATCGATATTTAGTTTCGTACAAATAGAATAAAGATTTTTACCAAAATTACCATACAGTTATATTACAATATCATTTTTTCCCTTTTAGTGCATTTTAATAATAAAAGCTTGTCAATGTTTTTCATTTTTGTTAAAGCTTGATATATGAAATACTTCTAATTCTAATAATTAAATTTTAAAAAAGCATATTATTAGTAAATTAAAAAAAAAAATTCCGAGAGCGCCTTCATTTTCGTGCGCTGCAAACAGATAACCAGCTTGAATGGAATCGCAATATCAGATACTTAATAATTAATGTTTTATAACCAAAATAAATTTAAATTTTTAGATGTATTGATATTACTTTACAAAATTTATAATTTTTCTTTTTCATAATACAGAATTTAATATTAAATTTTATCCAATTTGGAGGAGTTATTAACAATTCATAATTTTTGAAATGTCATTTTCTTCAAAACCATGGTTACCATATTGAACTAAGGGCTGATTTGTAATTTAGAACTATGACAATATATACATACATATATAATTGACATTTTGTACCGGAAGTGGCTTTTCCCGGCCGTGGCATCAGGATTTGACTAGGCAACCCTAGCGCTTTTCTTTGTCATAATAAATACTACCTTCCCTGAAAATTTCAGCCTGTCAGAAATTGGTTTACAAATTTACGCCCGGCTCTCGGTCTAATAGTGATATATATTTATTCGCCCTTATCCGCCCGCTATTACCTACTAACAGCTTAACTCGGATTACTATAAAAGCGAAGTTGGCGATGCAAATGAACTGTCAATCATTTTTGAAAATTTTGAAAATTAAGTGAAAAGCAGCTATTTTTCGTGGGTATGGCAAAAAATGCAATACCTATATATCTCGTGCCTAATGATATCGACGGTAGAATGGCAAAATGACTGAACCGACACATTGACCGAATATGAGTTATTTATACCGTTGGAACCAGCGGATTTTTCTGCGTCGTTTGAGCTGACTTCAGGTCTAATCTGATGATTTTGATGTCGCTAACAACTATCAAAATTTGAGTTTCATTTTTAAGGACAGCTGTCTGATCCGACTTAGTAAGTCAGTGTGTAGTTTTAGTTATCGCAGTTTTTCCTTTCCACTTAAGTGGCGATGTAAACATCAAATGCTTTTTGCCTTACTCTAAAAATCAAGAGAGCTGTTGTTTAAGGCATTTCGACAAAAATCAAAGTATGATTGAACAGATATTAAAACTGTTTTTCTTAAACCTAAAAACATAATCATGAGGTCTATAAGGCTTTTCAACGTATCTGAAATTTAAAGTGGTTGGCGTTTAAATCATTTTCATCTATTCCATAAGAGTCTGGGGAAAAATGAGCTTTTCGACCTGAACTTAAATTTTCGGTATATACAATACATTTTGATGGTTTCTATATGTAAAAAGGGTGCTGAAATCGAAAATGACTGGTATACCGTTCATAACCTTGAGCGTTTTTTGATATGACGTCATCAATAAGGCGGTTCTGATTGGGGGTGACGCGCAAGTCGCAACTATTATTGAAATGTCGAACGCTTTCCACACTAATTATGTAAGGTCTAAGGTTAAGAGTAGGTATTATTATATTTGGCTAATCTAAGACATAGTCAAGGATATAGAGCTCTATAATTAAACAAGACAATGATTATCTACTAAAAACCAATTGAAATTCTGGTATAATAACTGATTTATGATGGCAGCATTAAATATTTTTAAAAGTTTTTTTCAGTTTCTATGTGTGGTAATTAATTAATACAAATTACCGATAGATCGTTTCTTTAAATTCAAAATTGCTATGGAAACCAATCAAACAGGTAAGGAAAATTTAAGATTTTTATTGTCAATATTCACAAAAAAAAAAAATAAAAAATGCCGAGAAGCAGAAATCTGTTAACAAAAAAATTAACACTGGCTGTTTCAAATGCGGGTCCCGTTTTTTTGATCATTAATTAGTGTTTAAAGTGGGTCCAGCATAAAATTTAGAACAAACATTTTAAGGTCCTAGGTTGAACGACGTATATATAAATCCTCTTGTGTACTCTTGCGCAAAACTTCCAAATATGGAAATCTTATTATACTAAGTTGCGTTCTTAGTCCAATCGTCAGAGAATTAAATCAATGGGTATCTTCGAAAAATTCCGAACTTAATGAAAATTTGAGATGTTGTTTGTAGGTGTCCAGTAGTGCTACACCCAATTTATCCAACAAAAAAACCCTGTGGAATTCGGAGGGGGGGGGGGCAAAACCCAAAAGTTTTTGCACTTTTTTCGGTTTGTTCGAAATATTTCGAAAACTGTTGATTTTAGCGGACAACTTCAAATTAGTAAATTGTAGAGGATTAAATTTCCTACAATTTTCATGGGTAAAACGTATTTTTTGACCCCATAGGTACCGAGATACAGAGTTTCGGAAAAGTGCAAAATTTCTCAAAATCGTAAAAAACTGCTAAAAAGGCTGGTTTTCAATATTTATTTTCCATTTTGCAACATATTAGTTCATTGACTTTAGCTTTTACCTTGCATCTCAGTTATATATATTGACGGGCTATCTAAATGCGTTAAAAAAATTAGAAAAATCCAAAGAGGCCAACTCTACAGAACCAATTTTATCAAAGAAAACATTTTGACTAAAAATGGAAACACTTGACGCGAAGTTCTCTAGTAAGTAGCAGTGGCGGCCGGTGTTCAATAATTGTGGCAGTGCGCCTAATACCTAATATTGTATTGAATATAACATTTTTACATATTATACTTATAGTATATATTATGTAATTAAGAGAAAAACAAACCTTATTTATAAAGAAGATCTATTCTACGTTGCTTCTGATGAGAGAAAACCTCTATCACTTGTTGATTAAAATCCGGCATTGAATGAATTAAACACTTTTCAATGGATAGCATTCTTTGCAGCGTAGAAAAACACCTCTCACTTTCTACAACAAAGCTGGCTATGTAAATGTTGCTTTATTTTAGAACATCGTCAGATTTTTATTGTTGACTTGTATCAATAGAACCGACAACAAACTAACTGCATAACAATATGCAAATGAATTTGAGAAGAACCGTGCTTTTTATTTTTTCGGATAAATGAATCAAATCGTTAACGCCTTTTTGAGTCCACGTTGCTTTACCGTCAAAAATTAAGCACGGAAAACTCAAAAAAACATTAAATTCACATTCACAGAACCACGATGCTTTATCATACAATTCTTGTTTAAATGAACGCGTAAATTCCTTTTTTTTATTTACATGTTTGTTTAATTGTCATAATTGATCGAGGTGGGCCTAATTGTTTTAACCGTATTTTGTCTTCATAGGTCGATCGATTATTTTTTATATATTCTACACTTCCAATGCTACTCATTTTTGTTTATGAAAATATACGTAATTATTATTTTTATAAAATTTTTAGGTTAGTTTATTGTCGAAGAAAATCAAATCACAATTTTATTGATATCTATAATACAGCTTGATTAATGATTATATTAACTATTTATCACCACTCATCACAAAAATTTTTTACAAATAACAAAATTTAATAAAATTACTGAATTAATTAAAAAAAAACCGGGAATTTGCGTTGAAAACTGAAATATGTACTCTGTATTATTGTTGTTAGTATACTAACTTCACTAACTTGATATTATAAAAGAGATGAGATGACTGTACGTAGTACGTACGAAGCTGTTTCGGTGTATTTTGTCTATTTTCGCTCGGCGCGCTACGTGCCCTTATATCAAAGTACGTAAATATATCTGTCTCACGGTTTTACTATTCTTGTCTAATTTTACATTTGAACAATGCTACTTATTTCGTGCGCTTATAAAAGTGCACTGTCTTGGGTGGGGATGAAATTTCAAATACCTACAACAGATCCGCACTCAGGAGATATTTTGTTCAATATTTCAATACTGATTATTGATCTCACGAAGCATGCATAATCGACTATAATATTTGATTCTGTGTAGATGTATTTTTTTTAATTTTGCGTTGCGTTTGCATTTCAACTGGTAGTGCGGCGCACGAACGCACTTAAAGAGGAGCCGCCACTGGTAAGTAGGGAGTTTAATTAATTAATATAGCGCATGAATAGGTTTATAATCCCTACATAGGAAATTAATATTTATTAAACACCCTACTTACTAGAGCACTTCGGGTCAATGGTTTCCATTTTTAGACGAAAAATACTATTTCGAAAAAATTACTTCCTTAGAGTGGCTACACCAAATTTTTTCGACACAGTTAGATAGCGCATGGATAGGTCTATAATTCCTACATAGGAAATTAATATTTATTAAGCACCCTACTTACTAGAGCACTCCGCGTCAAGGGTTTTCATTTTTAGTCGAAAAATACTATCTTGAAAAAATTACTTCCTTAGGGTGGCTACAAATAAGTTTACTAAATTTTTTCGACTCAGTTAGATAGCGAATGGATAGATCTATATTCCCTATATAGGAAATTAATATTAATTAAACACCCTACTTACTAGAGAACTTTGCGTCAAGTTTTTCCATTTTTAGTCAAAATGTTTGCTATGATAAAATTGCTTCTGAAGGGTGGTCTCTTTGGATTTTTCTAATTTTTTTAACGCATTAGATAACCTATCAATATATATAAATGGGATGCAAGGTAAAAAGCTAAAGTCCATGCTCTAATATGTTGCAAAATGGAAAATAAATATCGAAAACCAGCCTTTTTAGCAGTTTTTTACGAATTTGAGAAATTTTGCACTTTTTCAAAACTCTGGATCTCGGTACCTATGGGGTCAAAAATACGTTTAACCAATGGAAATTGTAGGAAATTTAATCCTCTACAATTTACTAAAAAACTCGGGTCGCAGTGCCAAACCCTGCCGACAATATAGTGTATTTGTTAATACAGGCATTGTGGCATTATTATGTGAACATAAGTATGCTTTTTGACAAAATAAAAAAATTAACCCCTTAATACATCCCTTAAAATAATTAAATTTTTCTAAATTTCAATATTAGACATGGATTTTATCAGTACAACATCTGCACCAAATTAAATACACCCTTCCATAAGTAAATCCGTATCAACAAACTAGTGTTTTCATAAAATTTGAAAGTCCGGTCCTGTCGGGCCGATTTTATTAAAATTTTAGCAGCACATTTTAATCTCTACTAAAGAGTTAAATTTCAATTTTGAAACAATTCTGACAATTTTTTCGGTATTTTTGGGCCCAAAAACTTTTTGAAACCCCTAAATACAACCCTTAAAATGGTCCGATCGGGCCCATTTTAAATAGGCTTCGTGCGGTGATGGATTCCAACGTGCTTACCAAATTTCGTTAAAATCAATTAACTCTTTCAAAAGTTATTGCCCGCATATATATATATACAGGGTGAGTTCGACCACCCGTATCAGTCATTTTTTTCGAAAACGGTTAGTCGTAGAGAGTTGTGTCTAAAATTTGTATTATAAAAACCCTAATAAAGAATCGAATGGTAGTAATTTTTTTCCCCGGGAAGGTCGGCTTCCCTATTAGTTTGCTCCAGAATGTCCAGAACTCCGGAATTATAAATGTAACGATAGGTCGAAAGTGGTATTGTTGAAAAGATCTTTAAAAAATAAGCAAGTTTTGTAGGATTTTTTTTTTTATTACTGCCACCCCTGTTAAGTAATATTTGTTTGAAATTACTAAATTAAAATGTCATAATAACGAATTTTTTAAAAGTCCGCATTTAAAATCTAGTTACCTTATCGATCATTAAACACTGAAGAAGTACACTCACAGTATAACCAAAAGAGCTCAGTAGTTTGTATTAAAGAGTAAATGGAAGACAGTTTGAACACTTGTGACAATGTCTAAGGTTGCTAGATTTTTAATGCCGACTTCGATCGTTATTATGAAATTTTGATTTAATAATTTCAAACGATTGTTACTTAACAGGGGTGCCAGTAATTAAATAATTTTTCCTACAAAACTTGCCTATTTTTTTAAGAGCTTTTCAACAGCACCACTTTCAACCTATCGTGCTTTCTAAAATTCCGGAGTTTTGAACATATAATAATTTATATTTATACTTATAGAAATTTACAGGGGTGGCAGTAATAAAAAAAATTTTCCTACAAAACTTGCTTATTTTTTAAAGATCTTTTCAACAATACCACTTTCGACCTATCGTTACATTTATAATTACAGAGTTCTGGACATTCTGGAGCAAACTAATAGGGAAGCCGACCTTCCCGGAAGAAAAGATTATCACAATTCGATTCTTTATTAGGGCTTTTATAATACAAATTTTTGACACAACTCTCTACAACTAACCGTTTTCGAAAAAAACGACTGATACGGGTGGTCGAACTCACCCTGTATATATACATATATATGTATATAAATATATACATACATATATATATATATATAAACATTTTCAAAAATGGTGCCAAAGTGTTCAGGAGGCTATGAAACGTCGAGAAATTTTGGTCCGACCCCTAGGTCCCGCCATCCGACCGACGCCAATAGTGTATGTGCCATATGGCAAATACACTAATAATAAAGTTTAGTCACGTCTAACCACAATAATTTTATTAATGAATGTACATTTCAAGAGCTATGCTCCCATCTTCAGCAAATACTAAACTGTTTAGTATAATCATTAATAAAATTATTGTGGTTAGACGTGACTAAACTCTTTATTATTAAATTAAACCACAGTGCTTTTAATTACTCTTATACAATTTACTAATTTGAAGTTGTCCGCTAAAATCAACCGTTTTCGAAATATTTCGAAAAAAAGTGCAAAAATGTTGGGGTTTTTCGCCCCCCACCAAAATTCCACAAGATTTTTTTAGCACTAATGGACACCCACAAACAACAGACCAAAGTTTTATTAAGTTCGGAATTTTTTAAGGTAAAAGTCTGGCGACTGGACTATCTATAGAAAGATAGAGAGAACATGGTTTCTGGGGCTATACATGTTTGATGTTTGGAACTACCCAACTCTAGTCTTGTTTACCTCGACTGAGTTTGAGTTGGTTTAAACTTTAAAGTGTTTATCAATACAGAAAATGAAAAAACAAATATGGAATAATAAGTTGATGAAAACGTCATAAAGAGGTTTAAACTTTCGTTACTTTAAAATTCCGTATCTTAATAGTAGTTTATAAGCGAGCGTCATGTACATTATTGTACGTGTTGTATACATTATTTTTTGTAGAATTGTGGATTATAGACGCTCGACAACAGAGGTTATTAGCGTTATTTTTTGTAACACGTATGAAATGTACAACAATTTCAACTCTATAGAGCTTTATTTAATCAATTTCAAACACCGAAATCTCACTGACAGCTGAGAATATTTACTTTGTTGCCATAGCAACCAGCATTTAAATGCTCACATACGTGTATAAAATGTTCGCATGCGCGTGCACCCGTGCAAAAAATATTTTTTTTGCACGGGTCCTATCTAAAGTATGGAATAAAATATTTTTCATGCTAGTTCAAATATATTATATTACAGCCGTGCGATAAATATTATTTTACGTAGCCGACTAGTCTAATGATAAGTTGTACATTTCATACATATGTTACAAAAAAACATAACAGAGACGAGTGGTTTCTAATACTACCTATTTATAACAGTTAATTTTTCATTTGCTTTTGGTAAATTTACAGTGGCTGATATTTTCTTAATCAATCTGCAAGCGCAATAATTAGGTACCTATATTATTTTAAACGAACAATTCTTATTTTTGTTAATAAACTATATTTATGTATTTTTTTTATTAATATCATTGTTAATAAGTAATTAAGACATTATGTTAATTTTTTTGACAAATAAAATTTAAGAAATATAAAAACAGTTCATTTTAATTTTAAAAAAACTAACGGTACCCGTCTGGCTTCGCCCGGGTGGTATGAAATTATGATTTAATAGTGGATACCCATGGCTGCACTCACGTATATTTAGATTTTTTATGCCTCCCCATATAAACTTAACACCCCGTTGCAGCCCTCCTTGGGGGTTGTCTTAAAAAATCCTAAAATACGTAGGTATGTTATTATTTGTGTTGAAGAGTATTTATACCGAGTTTCAAGTTGATACCCGCAGGGAATACGATTTTCTATACAAACATTTTCACCTCATTACCTTCGGGGTTGATTTCCGAAAAATCCTCTCTCAGTGCACCTCGACACCCTGTGAAAAACATTACTTCCAAATTTCATGTTTCTATCTTTAGTGGTTTATGCTGTGCACTACACCCCCTTTTAACCCTCTTAGGGGTTAAATTTCGAAAAATCCCTTCTTAGTGGGTGCTTACGTCACAAAAGGAACCCACTGTTCAAATTTAAAATTTATGGCTTCAGCGGTTTGACCTAGGCGTTGAAAGCCCTACACCGTCTTTTTACCCCTTAGTAAAAAAAATTCTCGAATATGAGTTATAACAATTGCTAAGTAACGGAATTATTAAAAGATTTGAATATCGAAAAACATAAACAGAAGTGAAAAAAGAAGAGAAGTCCTAGCCATGAATCTGGACGGACGTGTTTTGATGCTGTCCAAGGAACATTATTTTAAACTAATCTCTTCTCTAATATTCAAGAGTGTTTTCCAGCTCTACTGAGTATTAACAAATCATCATGTATCAATTAATTTACTTTAATCTTGTTTTTCTTCCATTAGTAATAATTATTTTCAGCTTACTCTGAACGGAAGTCGGTAATGTATAATATTTAAGTATTTTCCTTTTCCTTTCTAATTTTGGTAAAATTCTCGTGAATCAACACCCACGTTTTTTCGTAAATTTTTAAACGGACAAACTGTCTGACGCTATAGGATAGTTGAAGAACCGATCTGACATTGAATTACACCTTTTTTAAAAAAAAAACTGCAGAAAAACTCGAAATTAACAAAAAAAAATTACGGTATTGACACATTACTTTTAGCATTAGTGAAGCCATTTTTCTAGTTATTTTCGGAATGACTAGTGATGGGCGATTTCGAGATATTTCAGTCGATTGTTCAAGCATCTCGATGACTCTCGATGGTTTTCACTTGGACTCGATTGTTGTTGTTTCATAGTTCACCGAGACCGAGTTGCATAGTACTGATCGTACAGACGATGTACACTGTTGAGAGCCACATAATATATAATCGTTCATCACTTAACAATTGTGGTCGAGTCGATGGATGGTCGATTGTGCAGTAATCGAGTGCTCTGAGACCGACTGAACAGTGAATCAACGATGAACGAGTAGCGTGGACGTCAGACTTCAATCGACTAGCATACAATCTTGAATCGCGATTATATGTATTCTCATTCACTGGCAAATAATCAACTCGAACAATTCGATTGTAAAATCAAATTCCGGGTCGATTGTGGACTCGATTGTTATTATGAACAGTTGCACTTGTTTCGATTGTAAAAACATCGTACAATCGCCCATCACTAGGAATGACCAACCACTGTAAACTCCCTAACATTTACGAATGAAACTTTGCTGGCGTGTTGCGCTGTTGCCAAGTAGAACAAAATATAGGCAAAAAGGTAATTCATTGTACAGTGGTTTGAACAAAGGGTAAATTAATGTAAATTAGGGTACATTAGAGTAAATTAAGGTAAATTGTCAGTCTCCACACACAGTGAATAAAGTGACATTTGATGCAATTTTGTTTTTGTTCAAATTTTCGAGAATGGACACACGATTTTTGATGATTTTTAGGGGGCCCGCGAGAAACACCCTCCCTCCCTCTGCGGGGACTCGTCCTAAAAATCATCAAAAATCGTGTGTCCATTCTCGAAAATTTGAACAAAAACAAAACTGCATCATAATGTTGTTTTTTATTTGTTTTATTTAAAAGAGTAAAATGCACACGCTTTTTGGTGATTTTTTGGACGAGTCCTCGCGGGGCGCAGAGCCTTTCGCGGGCGGGGAGGGGGGATGTGATAAATAATAATAATTTTATAATGAGAAAGGAATAAATAATCCGCAGCGTTAATTCAGTCTAATTAAATAATATATTGAGTATTATTTCTGAGGTTGTTTTTTTTGCGCTATCTTTAACAAGAGTTTTCTTATAATTTTATAATAAAGAAGGTTGATAAGAGACTACAATTATTTATTTCGTAGTTTGAATTGATATTTTCAGCAGAGAAACAAGTAAGTGATATTTGAATTAATATTGTAGATTTGACCTCAGTTCTTTTAAAAAAAAAAACAAAATACAAGGGTGTAATTATTCTGAATTACACAATTTCGAGTTGATGTTCGACTAAGATTTATGAGTGACCGTTCTATTTAAGGCATATTGTTTGCTGTGTCCCCTGGAACTGGAGACTCGAAATCAAGGCCGGAGTCCTTCATGGAAACCAAATAGGATTCCTGAGGGTGGAATCAGTTTGAAAACATTTTTCACACAAACATTTTACACGGAGACCTGTTTTCTGGAGATTTGAGTTCGCTTTGTTTCTCCGATTAAGCTGAGACAATTTCGTTACCTAGGATTATGATTATATCGCTATCATAATCCTAGGTAACGAAATTGTCTCAGCTGCTGTCAGTGCAAAAAAGTGAAATGCGCAATATTTTACGTGTTTTTTTACAAGTTTATGCGACCAGCTGACGCACAATCCCCCTTCCACGATGCAGCTGACGATTATTTTTCAACTCACAATGATGTCAACTATTTATAAAAACAAGTTTCAGCCGGCGTACTATTACTTAAAAAAAAAATTTTTTTTACCATTTTCGCAGCCTCACACCCAAACCCACCGCTACTTGAGCAGCTGACGGTCCGGTTTACTGATTAGTTGTACGAGATCAACTATCGATATCAAAATCAGCCGGCTTACTATGACTTTTTCATTTGCAACGCAAACTCCCGGACTACAAGTTTGTTCTTATGAAGATTCAAT
The DNA here is from genome assembly GCA_039654895.1 of Mongoloraphidia duomilia. Classification (NCBI taxonomy): domain Eukaryota; kingdom Metazoa; phylum Arthropoda; class Insecta; order Raphidioptera; family Raphidiidae; genus Mongoloraphidia; species Mongoloraphidia duomilia. The sequence goes on from CM077519.1 coordinate 30,249,496, forward strand.
GTTAAAATTTAATACATACAGGGGGTGTCCAAGACTTGCGTTGTCGGCCGATATATTGATTTTGGGTGAAGATAGAAAAGAAGTTTAAATGCAAAAGTTGCATAAATTTTAATGGTGTATAACCTAAAAATATTTTCAATTATACAGCCTTAAGCGTGGCAGATCAAAGTTATGTTTTTTTTAACCTAGCACTCTGTTTTTATTTATTTTTTTCAATTCTGCACCTAAATGTGAATAGAAATTGTAAGGGAAGCTATGCTCGAAAATTCAGTAATTTTTGAGCTATTCAAGTTTTCTTTAGAAATTTTTAACACGTGCAGACCTTTACGTAAAATTCGACATAGCCAAAATAGAAATATTTATCAAACTGAAATTTTGAGGATCACTAGATAATGGACGGATAAATCAATTTCTGTCCTAAAAAATGAATTTATTAAACAGGGTGTTCAAAATAATGTAATTCTTTTACCTAACTTCAATCACGTGTAACTTTTGATTGTTAAATACAACGAGGTTCATTTTTTGCTGGAATTGTATTCTTTAGGATATTTACTAACACTTTTATTAAGGCCTGTCCAAACCTAAACCTAACATTTTAATACGAAAATATTAGGTTTAGGTTTGAACAAGCCTTAATAAAAGTGTTAGTAAATATCCTAAAGAATACAATTCCAGCAAAAAAATAACCTCGTTGTATTTAACAATCAAAAGTTACACGTGATTGAAGTTAGGTAAAAGAAGGACATTATTTTGAACACCCTGTATAAACAATTCATTTTTTTAGGACAGACATTGATTTATCCGTCTATTATCTAGTGATCTTCAAAATTTCAGTTTGATAAAGGATTCTGTTTTGGCTATGTCGAATTTTAGGTAAAGGTCTGCACAGTGCACATGTCAAAAATTTCTAAAAAACTTGAATAACTCAAAAATTACTGAATTTTCGAGCATAGCTTCCCTTACAATTTCTATTCACATTTAGGTGCTGAATTGAAACAACAAATAAAAACAGGGTGCTAGGTTAAAAAAACATAGCTTTGATCTGCCACGCTTAAATGGGACAGGCTGTATAATTAAAAATATTTTTAGGTTATTAAAATTTATACAACTTTTGTATTTAAACTTTTTTTCTATCTTCGCCCAAAATCAATATATCGGCCGACAACGCAAGTTTTGGACACCCTGTATATCGTATGTATTCCTCGCGTTGACGCACTGTATATTCTATTCTATACATTATACATAGACCCCCTTTTTTCGTAGTCGGGTAAAAATGAAGTTAATGTGTTTCTTAAATCGCTTTTATTTATTATCTTAATTACTGTTATACATTATATCCTATAATACAAAATAATAGCTTCATTGTACGATGCTCTGTTTTGTACAATAAAATTAGAAATGAAAATTGCAAACATGTTCAAATAACTTAACACAAATTAAAACGCAGCTTTTCAAAACAAAACAAAATTACACGGGTGGTTATTAATTATTTTAGAAATTGTTGGTTAAACTCAAAAAAAGAAGAGAAAAAACAATATATTATATTGTAATTCTCAAATATTCACAAAGCTGAGCATTTTAAAATAAATTATTTTTAGTCGACTTTCATAAAAATTCAGTACAGGATATTATGCAAATTGAAAGCTTCCACAAACCAATGCGCAGTCAAGACGGTTGTGGGCACAAAAGAGATCAAAAGAAACTTAACGAGATAAATAGTAGTGGCTACATAGACGCGGGCACGCGGTCCGCTACAACCGAATGGTCCATGTCCAGGCGCCGGCAGTTTCGACTGAGCATCTGTCTTGATCTCCTGATAAGATAAAATTCACCTTCTTCCTCTCTGGTCATATTAATTTCATGTACCTAAATGTTTCTCTTTTGCTGTATAAAATATTATGTATATCTAATTAATTATTTGTTGAAATAATTGAAATACTTCGATAAAAAAATGTTAATTTCAAGTTAAGATTTCTCGCTAGGCAATTGGTAGAACATGATGAAATAAAAAATAAAACACACACTTGAAAATACTTCTACAAACAGATTTATTTATAATTTTATTCGACGATCGTTTCGGACTTTAACCCATCTTCAGTAGTACTACTAGGGTTAAATAAATCTGTATTAAGTAGAACTACTTTCAACTTTCGAGTGTATGTTTTATTTTTTAAATGTTAATTCATCACGCCCGCCCAGAGCCCACGCGACCGCGACCGCCTTATTATCGCATATTGGTTTGTAAAAGCCTTCAAGAAGTAAAGATCATCACATGTATTAAAATACAAAATTTTAATAGTTATTTAGGTAGTGTTTTCACTGTATTTTTAAAGTTAAAAAATCTGTTGTTTGAGCTCAAAATTCCGAAAAATGCGTTAATCTTCAAGTAGTGTAATCACTACGCCACTTGAGCGCAAGTAGATACATTTTAATATAAAAAATCAGTAAAGGGTTCAGCGAAGTATATGGTCGGAAATTATCCAGTGCAAAATGAGAAGTCAACTGTAAATTAAAATGGGCATTAATGAGTTCATTCAAATCAATTGTTTTTTTCAAATTTTGGTGGTTAATAAAATTTTTTTTAAATTTTTGTTAGTCTTTTGTTATATCATCTTGTTATTTTCACTCAAATTAATGTCCACCAATGCTCAATCAGAATCTTCAGGTTCCTTTAATTGAGCAAGCAACAAAGCTCTTTGTTTTTCGAGTTCGGTTTCACTAACATCACCATCGTGGTGTCCCCTGTATCCGTCGTCTAAGTCTTTGCCTTTTTTACCGCGGGGCGAAGCACCGCCGCTGCTATATCCATCACTATGTCTATGACCGACTGATGATCGCTTTAATACAAAACAAACGAGTCAGACGTGAAAAAGCAGTAAACAAAACAATTAACCCTTTAAGTCACAAAATAATTCTAGTCAATCAAAAAGTACTTTTTGCCATACCCACTATAAAATAGCTACTTTACATGCGTGTATGTATGCATGGAATGGGTCAGTTAACATGCAGGTGTGTTGAAAGTGTTTTCAAAACACACTAGTGTAGTAAGTAAACATTTTCCAATGATTTGTTTATTTACTGTGTAATGGACAGGTTCGGTTTACTCTCCAGATACTTCAAACACGTCGTTAGACAGTCAACACTTGTTCTTTATTTTACAATCTTCTTATACATTGTCCTTACGTCTAATTGCTATGTACACACACTATCCTACACTATTCTAATACATAGTGCTTACCTTTAAGATATATTCACACTATCCTTATATATACACCTTATCCTAATATATACAGTCTACTCTCCCCTACTACTTTAGGTCAGTAAACACTGCTTACATCATTTGCTACAATACTTCGGAATGCTTACTGTCAGCACATTCCACAAATAATAATAAACAGTATTTATTGATTGTTTACCAAACTAATATAATATTACTAATTACTACACTACACCTTCCCCGAATTTTTTTAAAATAAAACATATCTACGAGATGTGTTTTGTTTTTACAAAACTAATATAATATTACTACATTACTACACTATATTTATGTCTTTGACAACTTTTACATTTTTTTTAACGAAATTTGTTACATCTTTAAAAAAATTAGTACATTTTTATATTATTTACCATTCTATGTATACCTGCATGTCCACTGGTTGATAATAATTGAAAATCATTTAACATTAACTTCTTTGTATCTTTGTCATTTACTCGTTGTGCTCTTTTACAATATATATTTTGAGTTATTTCCTATCGCACTTGCTAAATTTTTCACTATCTATTCATTTTCATTATTTATGCTAATATATATTTCTGTAATATTCACTTCTTTACAACATTCTCCCAATTCTTTCGACAATACGTCTCGCGTGAGTGTCGATCAAGTAAAAGGGTTTATTAAAATCGATAAAAGAGACGGGACTTATTTAAAACATCATTCTTCCAATTCTCTCAACAATACGTCTCGCGTGAGTGCCGATCGAGAATTCATTAAAAAAAAATCAAAACTACCCGCTCTAATTTATATTATTTGTCTAGCACAATTATTTTCAATCAACTTTCTTCTTTATTTTCATATCTTATTAAAAAATCTCCTTTTTAAACTTATTACAGAAATACTCATTTAACATTTTCTGGCTATAACTCCATAATTTCATTAGTATGATTATTAATTGAATTCAAAAAATTAATTTATTCTCTATTCAATATTACAGACAAAGTGTTGTTATCAAAGTTTAAAATGTCCCCTTATCTTGTAAAAAAAAATTTTTTTTTCTCAAAACTCAATGCGTATCCCATGATAATTTCTTAAGTATATGAAATTTTCTTAGATACTTATGCATAAAATAAAGCTATCATATTCTCCAAATTTACAATATTCCCAAGAGTATTTGTCTGGAAAATGTTTATTTTACTTGTTATTTGATTTTCATTCTCACCTATCTTTCAACCAATTGAAATTATATTTTTACTAATTCAATTTAAAATTTCTGTCTCATATAATTTACTTCTTCACCTATTTTACATATTTTAATTGTTTATAATAAAAATTCCTTCAATAATCTAATTTTAATGCTTATATCGCAAAAAACATTTTTTCACTTTCATTATACTTTTCTACGTATTTAATGTACTTATGTTAGTGTTTTTTTTTGCTTTTGTCGACGCGTCTATAATTTACAATAAATAAATAAAGAAATTTTTGCTGAGCGTTGTTTTGTCTATACTCGTAGTTATTATTACTAATTTGTATATAATTCTTAGCTAATCTATAAATTATTTTACGAACATTATTAACATTATTATAATTCCTAGCTAATCTATAAATTATTGTACGAACATTATTAACATTATTATAATTCTTAGCTAATCTATTAATTATTTTACGAACATTATCAAAATTATATTATTATTATTATTATATTTTTTATACCTGACTATCTTTGTTCACTTGCGCTGTTGAAGTAATATTGATCCATAGCTAGTAGTCTCTCAGTTGTTGCCACTTGCCGGCTTATGAACTGCCTCTTTTTGCGTTTCTTCTTGGCTCCCATGTTGTCCAATTTTAACGATTAAATCTTCAGATTTCCATGTTGTACTGTACCCGTTTGGCACAACTGGCAAGGATCGCCATGTAATGGACAGGTTCGGTTTACTCTCCAGATACTTCAAACACGTCGTTAGACAGTCAACACTTGTTCTTTATTTTACAATCTTCTTATACATTGTCCTTACGTCTAATTGCTATGTACACACACTATCCTACACTATTCTAATACATAGTGCTTACCTTTAAGATATATTCACACTATCCTTATATATACACCTTATCCTAATATATACAGTCTACTCTCCCCTACTACTTTAGGTCAGTAAACACTGCTTACATCATTTGCTACAATACTTCGGAATGCTTACTGTCAGCACATTCCACAAATAATAATAAACAGTATTTATTGATTGTTTACCAAACTAATATAATATTACTAATTACTACACTACACTGTGCGTGCGCACTGCGACAGCTACTCATGGCCTACTAAAAAGTGAAATTGGCGACGCAAATGAACTGTCATTTTGAAAATACTGAAAATGAAGTTAAAAGTAGCTGTTTTATAGTGGGTATGGCAAAAAATACTATATATTTCTCGTGCGTAATGATATTATGACTCGTGTGACTGTTAAAACTCGCTACATCGCTCGTTTTACCTACTCGCCAGTAATATACCTCATTACGACACTAGAAATACAATCTACTATTATAGCACTTATATTTAATTTTTAAATTAGCGCCGAAACGTTATACAGGGTGTTTCTTAAGTATGGTCCAACATCCAGGGGCATATTTTATGGCCAAAAATAAGATTTTTTTGTTACATAAACCTGGGGTCTTAGGGCAGCCATTGTCGAGCTACAAGGTGTCAAAAATGTAAAAAAAAAACATATTTTAATTTCTAATTTCTAAAACGCTTGAGGTAATTTAATCAAATTCAGTGTACATATTTAGTATGTCAGTGGATATAAAAAAAAAATTACCAGCGTTGCAAACTTACCAGTGGCGGAGGTATATCAGCCAGTATAATATTACAAATAAATAAGGTGGTCATATGCGCTATTGTATTTTCTTCATTTTTTATCTCTTTACAATTTTTTGTATTCCAAACTGATTAGCTATTAATTTGATTTATTTGACCAAGTACATTTTTACGAAACTCATTACATTACTTAAAATAATAACAAAAAATCCAGAATGCCAAGATTCAAATGTTCTGTTTTTGTTCTTTGTGTACCTATAATAATGAACTATTTTCCTTAGAGTAGTTCTTTCAATTATCCACGAGAGGCAGCACTTATGGTAGGTACAAACATTATTTCCCCATAGTGTTGTGTCATTTTAGTGGTATAACTTAATTATTAAATTATTATTATCATTAAATTAATTAAATAATTAAGTTATATCACTAAAATGACACGACACTAATGGGGGATAAATAATATTTGTATCTACCACAAGTGCTGCCTCTCGTGGATAATTGAAGGAACTAATCTCAGGAAAATGGTTCATTAGTTGTGTATTGTCAAATTAAGCATATTTTTCAATAAAATTAAGTTTTAATCATGGCTTATAAATATTCAAATGCTGAAATGACCAATATGGTTTAGGTTTACGTTTATGGCCTTGCAGATGGAAATTGTGCTGAGGCTAGAATTTATATTGAAAGATTTCCAAATAATCAAGCGCCAAATCCAAAAATTACCTTAAGCGTTTTAGAAATTCAAATGTTTTTTTTACATTTTTGACATCCTGTAGTTCGACAACGGCTTCCCTAAGACCCAAGGTTTATATAACAAAAAAACCTTATTTTTGGATATAAAATATGCCCCTGGATTTTCGGACCATACTTAAGAGTTAAGAAACACTCTGTAGGTATAATCAATACAATTTTAAAAAAGTGTGAAATTACACTATTAGTCCAAGCTCCCACCGAACACCTCAAATTTAAAAGGTGAAAATGGTTGGAAAACATGTAAAAAACATCTTATGCCTGGCAGACAAGTAAAAATTTGTTAATTACTATTTTTTATGAATTTTCGAAATTAGCTTTAAAAAAAACAAATTTACTTTTAGAAACAACTTCTTAAAATTTACACAATTTATGGTAAATAATGTGTCATTTTTGAAAAAATTTGTCTGTCTGACAATTTTTGTTAATTAACATCTAGCAGACCTTTTGTTACAACTGATTTTTTTTTATGGAAGTATCTACACTTCATAATACCTCCTTGGTTTTTGTTTTAAAATAAAGTTTGAGATTTCCCCTATCTATTAAAACATGTCTGAGTGGAAATTTGTTAATTACCTTGTCAGACTTAATTATGAAAGCGCAACCTACATGCATGATCCGGGGTACAGCGCCTATATTTTAAAGTGATTACTAACCGGCTGAATTTTCGTGAGTGGCTTAATTTTGACGAGTCCCCCAAATCTCTCTCTTCGAAAATTCTCGGTAAAGGTATGCAAAGTTCTGCGCAGTCGTTAAACATGTTGATTTGGCGAGTTTTTAAATTTAATACCTAACACTTTGTTTTTCAGTTAAATTGCCAAATAATTTATAAAAAAACAGGTAAATGCACTGGTCCTACAAAAGCGATTGGTGGACTGGCGAGTCCTCCGCCCCCAATATGTAAAAATAACGAGGTCTGAAATTTTATTACTAACGGCCTGTTCCTACAAATGGTCCGGCAGGGTTTTCCAGTCCTACGCCCTGAAAGTGTCAGTTCCACAAATACTCTAAACTGATTACTAACAACTTAATTTTTGTTTTTTTCTTGTGGAAATGGAGTGTAGAATACAAGAAAATTGGTGTCCTACAATAAAATTGGGAGGTATTGATAAAAAAAACCAAAAAACATATAGTGCATTTTGGGTAGGACGAGATTTTTTTTACCGTTGCGTAGGGGGCCGGTGTAAGTTCAAAATTGAGTTTTCAGGGTCGGCGGCCACCCCATTTGGCCGCCATTTTGAAAAAGGGGTGCTAACAGGTTTTGTACTGTATCTCCGTAACGGTACATCTTACAGAAAATCGGTAGATAGGTTTTTGTTTAGAATCGAATTCTCTACAACTTTACTAGAGGTACTTTTTGTCGTAAATTGAATAATTAAAAAGATATGCTTTATAGAAGATAGAATATTTTTTTAATTATTCAATTTATGACAAAAAGTGTTTCCAGTAAAGTTGCAGAGAATTCGATTATAAACAAAAAACGTATGTACTAATTTTCTGTAAGAAATACCGTTACGGAGATATAGTGCAAAACCTGTCAGCACCCCTTTTTCAAGATGGCGGCCATATGAGGGGGCCGCCGACCCTGAAAACTCAATTTTAAACTTACACCCCCCCCTTCGCAATCGTAAAAAAAATCTAGTCCTGCCCAAAATGCAAGGCTAGTCTAAAAAATTCGACTGATGACCAGTCCTATACTTCCCACCTAGTAAATATTTGCAAAAAATAAACACTCTTTTTTTTTTATTCTTTGACTAGGCCCAAATAACCTTAGCTGTTGGTGGTCTTTAAAACACAATTTAATTTTTATTCTTTGAAAAAAGCATGGCCCTCTTTTTTGTTTGGTGATCTACTGATGGCTAACTTAATATAGCAAAAATCATGGTTACCTTGATTTACGTACAATTTTTATTTTTTTTAGTAAAATATTTTTTTTCTCGAAAACTATACATTTTAGAGAAAAAAAATATTTACATTTTTTTCATATTATAACATCTAGAATTCATTTATATATTTTTTTACCTATGTTAATACGTGACATTGAGGACGTTTTTTTGAATATCTCAGGATCCACTGAACCGATTTGACTCAAAATCTAATCAGATCTAAGTTAAAGGCTGATAAACACAATAGAACAATCGGCATGCCCGTATGTTGTTCCGTTCTTAAGATATCGAAGGCGAAAAATTGACCACATACACACACACACACATACACACATACACACATACACACATACACACACACATACAGACATCAGTCAGAAAATGATCTTAAACGATTGCTAGGGTCTCAAAACGTGAAAATCTGTTAAAATCTCGAAATATTGTTTTCGGACTGAATCCATTACTTCCCTACCATAGTAGAGGTGGGAAGTAAAAAATGTAACATTTTAATGGACTAATATCAGAATGAGCCACGAGTCGATAGAATATTTTTTTAATTATTCAATTTATGACAAAAAGTGTTTCCAGTAAAGTTGCAGAGAATTCGATTATAAACAACGTATGTACTAATTTTCTGTAAGAAATACCGTTACGGAGATATAGTGCAAAACCTGTCAGCACCCCTTTTTCAAGATGGCGGCCATATGAGGGGGCCGCCGACCCTGAAAACTCAATTTTAAACTTACACCCCCCCCCTTCGCAATCGTAAAAAAAATCTAGTCCTGCCCAAAATGCAAGGCTAGTCTAAAAAAATGTAACATTTTAATGGACTAATATCAGAATGAGCCACGAGTCATTATGTAAGTAAAATAAGTCGATCAACACTGATATCAAATTAAAGAGAAAAAAAATCTATTTCCAATGGCGTCATGGCCATCTTTGATCTGTATTGAAAAAAACAAAGTTAATCTCTAAAACTATACAAGTTAGTAAATAAAAATATGAAAATAGATTTGAAATCTTCATAAAAAAGTGCCTTTATAAAGTGAAAATATTTTTTTTCCTATAAGTTATAAGCAAAAAACGAAAATGGGAAAATCTCGTTTTTCAACTGTCTGTCGCAAGCCAAGCAGTTAGTTTGACTGCGCAGGGTAATAGTACTGGAGATTTTGCACATTTTCTCTCATTTAACCAAATCTCTATATCTTACCATTTAGGAAATCCCCATGCGTTACAAGCGTATCTTAGACACCAATCTTTCGCAAGCAAAGTCCCTTTTTTTTGCTCTATTGACAAGAGTATGTCCACTGGTACCCAAAATTAAAGTATTTATCAGCTACTTATCAGGCAAAATACAGTTTCTGTTAAAACCAACATTAACGCGAGTGAAGATAAAGGCTAGTAATATAAATACAATAATTTTTTTTCTTAAAAGATAGAGACCAGAAATACCAAATAAATACCTACTGTGGAAAATTTTCAATTTCATTTATACACGAAATTTTACACGGCGACTCAAAGGGTTAAAATAGAAAAAAAAACGAAAACATTTGATACTTGTAAATAAACATACAACTGAACACATACTTACAGAGCGTGATCTGCGTCGGTGTTTGCTCTTCTTGCCTCGCTTGTGTCTACTGCTGACCTCTTCCGTTGGAATTTCTTCCCGTTCCGCCGAACTCTCACTTGAACTTACAGATCGACTTGAAGACTTTGCTCGCTTTTTACTCTTTTTGTTCTTTTTCGATTTCTTTGACCGCGAATGCAAATGGCTGCATGATTCCTCAATTTCGTGTTGATAATCCTAAACAAAAGAAAACACCGTTTTAGAGCAGGAGAAAGTTAGTTTTTTTAAAGTATTATAAATAATAACATTAATTGCAATTAATAAACGCTAAACATTCGTAAATATGGCATTATAGTTAGGGAGGTGGTGGCAGAAATTTTGAAGTAATTTGCTCGTGTGGCAGAAGTTGAAAAGAATGAAGTTTTGATCATAAAAACCACTAATGACAACTATGCACACTATGTAGTTTTGAGTTAATTTGAAATCAGAATGAAGTGATTTAGGTGTCATTTTGTTCAGAGTTTACTGCTCTATTAATATAACACAAAAAAAAATTTAGTCAAATACCCTATTATGAGCTAATGAAATATGAGTATTTTGCACCGGAAGTGAGCTTCCTCCCGGCCATCGCACCAGGATTTGACGAGGCAACGACGGTTTTTTGTATCAGTCGTATAGCCCAAATGGCTTTACCGATCTAAAAAAACTTTTTTTTGTTTGATTCCTCTCGGGGTTTATTTGATCGTAACGTCGCCCGATTTTTGAATTTCGGTCCCAGAGGGGAGCAAATTAGAAAAAACGGTGTTTTTTGCTTATAGTTCGCTCAATTCAAGTCAGATCAATGTCTTAAACGAAAGAGGAGAAAATTTTAGATAGATTCTATGTATAATATTGTGTCAAAACAGTTTCTTATACAGTTTTATATACAAATTCAACTATATAAATTTGACTTTATCTAATAAATCGCGAACTTGTTTCGGTTGTCCTTGTCTGTTGCACAAATTGGAAGATAGCGTATGCTCTGTCTTATAAAATAAAAAACGGATGCTATATTCTAATATAGTCATTCAATTTTTTGACTGCTGATGTTAGATTTTTATAATTAAAAACCATGGCCTACTGAGTTAAAATGACTTGTAACTAATTAAATTGACGTCGGTCGGATGATCGGACCAAAATTTCTCCATGTTTCATAACCCTTCTGAGCAATTTGGCTCTGTCTGTCTGTCCGTTTGTATGCTTATGACTTGAGAAGCATTGGTTCGATTTACATGATTTTTTTGAAGAGAATAACTTCTTATGCGACTTCGAGTTTTAAAATATTCTGGCATCACGCAAAAGCAGCCAAACTGTATCTCAAATAAAAAAGTATGTTCTGGCATCACGCAAAAGCAACCGGACTGGAGACCTTAATCATAAAAAGTGTAACGTCACTTTAGTAAAAATTATCCGATTCTTTTGAAAATTGATATTTGTGAGTTTTATAGGATACAAAAAAATAAAATGGCGTCAGATTTCAAAATGGCAGCCATATGTACTTTTTTATAAAAATTATCCAATCCTATTGAAAATTGATATTTGAGAGTTTTATGGGATACAAAAAAATAAAATCGCGTCAGATTTCAAAATGGCCGCCATATGAACTTTTTTGTAAAAACTATCCAATCCTTCTGAAAATTAATATTTGAAAGTTTCATAGGACACAAAAAAAAATGTCGTCAGATTTCAAAATGGCGGCCATACCTACATACTATTTTGTAAAAATTATCCGATTCTTTTGAAAATTTATATTTGTGAGTTTTATAGAGCACAAAAAATAAAATGGCGTCAGATTTCAAAATGGCGGCTATATGTTCTTTTGCAAAAATTATCCGATCTTTTTGAAAATTGATATTTGATAGTTTTATAGGACACAAAAAAATAAAATGGCGGCAGATTTCAAAATGCCGGTCAAATAATAACTTTTTAATTGTAATGTTTATAGCTTTGATAAATTCGGTTTTATACGCAATGCGAAAGAAGCATAGCTTGTCGGGTGTTCCACGACACCTCATGACTTTTTTTATTTAGCAGGTTCCGAGTTACTCTTAATAGTCAACCGTTGCTATGGAAAATTGTTTAAAAAATTCACTGTACTATTTTTTCTATGTATTCCAATACATATTTACAATAGGTCTTATGGCTCATAGTTTACTATAAAATTAGGAAGTTTCCATTGGACGAAAATACTAATTATTATACTGTCACATCATTGTATTGAAGATAACTTTAAAAATTCGGAAAGAATTACTTTGATATCTTTAATTTCAACGGAGATATTCAATTTCTTGTATGTGGGGTCGCAAACGAAACTGATTTATGAATATGACGTCACGCGGTACAAGTTTGCTGTTTTTTAGCTTTGTGAGTAATTAGAACCTAAGTTACTTTGTAACTATTTTGTTGTAATACAAACTTTTCCATTTATATTAAATTAAAATTGTAGTCCGAGAGCCGGGTTGATTTTTCTACCTTGAATCCCGGTCGATTTTAATGTTTTCTGAACGATTCGTTATGAAAACATGTCCCTAAAACGGCAACGGTGGTGCTGGCGAAAATCCTGCCGAAAGTAATTGATATTAATTAATAATGATTTAAATTTTTGACAGTTAATTTTAGTTTAATATAAATAGGGGAGTCAAATTAGTCAAAAAAGAACCCGAACTTCGGAATAATTCCTCGATCAATGATTTTTGTTGAAACGTGTTCAGAAAGGTGTGAAGAACAAAATATCAAAATGCCACCGTGAGAAATTGTGCGGAAAATTTTTTATTAAGCAATGTAGGTGCTAAAATACGATATTTCATGAATAACTTTTTAAATTCAGTTTGTATGAAAAAACTGACAGCACTATTTGAAAGAACAGAAAATTTTGCTAAAGAAACATACAGGGTGTCCAAGACTTACGTTGTCGGCCGATATATTGATTTTGGGTGAAGATAGAAAAAAGTTTAAATACAAAAGCTGTATAAATTTTAATGGTGTATAACCTAAAAATATTTTCAATTATACAGCCTGTCCCATTTAAGCGTGGTAGATCAAAGTTATGTTTTTTTTAACCTAGCACCCTGTTTTTATTTGTTTTTTCAATTCTGCATCTAAATGTGAATAGAAATTGTAAGGGAAGCCATGCTCGAAAATTCAGTAATTTTTGAGTTATTCAAGTTTTTTAGAAATTTTTGAAACGTGCAGACCCTTACCTAAAATTTGACATAGCCAAAACAGAAACCTTGATCAAACTGAAATTTTGAGAATCACTAGATAATGGACGGACGAATCAATGTCTGTCCTAAAAAAATTAATTTATTATACAGGGTGTTCAAAATAATGTACTTCTTTCACCTAACTTCAAACACGTGTAACTTTTGATTGTTAAATACAACGAGGTTATTTTTTTGCTGGAATTGTATTCTTTAGGATATTTACTAACACTTTTATTAAGGATTGTCCATACCTAAACCAAATATTTTAATACGAAAAAAACATAACTTTGATCTATCACGCTTAAATGGGACAGGCTGTATAATTGAAAATATTTTTAGGTTATACACCATTAAAATTTATACAACTTTTGTATTTAAACTTTTTTTCTATCTTCACCCAAAATCAATATATCGGCCGACAACGCAAGTCTTGGACACCCTGTATATGTCATGTGTTTTCAAATTAAAGTTGAGCGAGCAGCGACCTACGTCGGCCGTTCGCTCACGCTGGAAAAGGTTTGCGAGAGCGCGCGTGCTGTACAAAAGTGCTATAACTTTTGATTGGCAAACGCAAATGATATAAAACCAATTGAACATTAAAAAGTAACATTTTCTGGAAGTATTACATGTGTTGCAATAATTTTACTTTAAATATTGCATATTTCACTTGAAAGTGGAGCAATGCATGAATTCTCCATTATTTCATGAAATTTGTAGAAATAAGCATAATTTATTGAAAAAAAAAATACTTGGATAGCATATTTAAAGGGATTATTTAAAATACGTCTGCAGTCAAAAAAATTAGAAAAATTTATTTCACATAATTATTTTTAGTCCAGTCACGAGAGCTTAAAAAGGTAGGTCCACCTTGCGTTTTGCGCAGCAAATGATTTTATTTTTTTGTGTCCTCAAGCAAGTTTAGGAGATGTCAAATCCAAATTTGCGACCTCTAAAACAGGGCGGGGGAGTTTTGGTGGGCTAAAAACCATGATTTTTTTGCACTTTTTTCGGTTTGTTGCTTATAACATAAAAACGGCTTGTCCTATCGAAAAAATGATCCTATTCAAAATTAAAGGGCATAAAATTTACTTCAAAATGCACTAGTCAAATATGTTTTTGTTCCGATTTTTACCGACTCTACAGAACTTAAAAAAAAACAAAAAAAAAATAAACTCTTTTTTTGTTTGAAGGCGCTAATCTCAGGAACTACTAGTCTGTAAAAGAAGCAAAGTATTAATCAATGAGACCCTATACGAGTTTTTTAAAAATTCACTCCCAAAGAGTGAAAACGGGAGTGTAGGATTTATTGTAATAACAAAAAATCCTACATCCACGTTTTACTCCCTGTGGGATTGAATTAAAAAAAATAATCGAATATCCTATAACCTTCTTTAATAAACGGGCAATCTAACAAAAAAATTTTTTTCAAATCGGACTGGTAGTTCCTGAGATTAGCGCGTTCAAACAAAAAAAAATAAACTCTTTTTTTGTTTGAACGCGCTAATCTCAGGAACTACAAGTTCGATTAAAAAAAATTTTTTTTTGTTAGTTAGCCCGTTTATTGAGGAATGTTATAGGATATATGAGTTTTTTTTTAAATTTAACCCCAAAGGGGGTAAAACGTGGGAGTAAGATTTTTTGTAATAACAAAAAATCTTACACCCCCGTTGTACCCCCTTTGGGATTAAATTTTAAAAAAATTCGAATAGCCTAAAACCTTCCTTAATAAACGGGCTATCTAACAAAAAAAATTTTTTTTAATTGAACTTGTAGTTCCTGAGATTAGCGCGTTCAAACAAAAAAAGAGTTTATTTTTTTTTTTTGTTTGAACGCGCTAATCTCAGGAACTACCAGTCCGATTTGAAAAATTTTTTTTTGTTAGATAGCCCGTTTATTAAGGAAGGTTATAGGCTATTCGAGTTTTTCAATAGTTAAAAGCTTGAAAAAATGCTTTTTTTTCATTTTGGTAAATTTTGGCGATTTTCTAAGTTCTGTAGAGCCGGTAAAAATGGGAACATAAACATATTTGACTAGTGCATTTTAAAGTAAATTTTGTGCCCTTTAATTTTAAATAGGGCCATTTTTTCGATAGGACTAGCCGTTTCCATATTATAAGCAAGAAACCGAAAAAAGTGCAAAAAAATCGTGGTTTTTAGCCCACCAAAACTCCCACGCCCTGCTTTAGAGGTCGCAAACTTGGATTTGACATCTCCTAAACATGCTTGAGGACACAAAAAAATAAAATCATTTGCTGCACAAAACGCAAGGTGGACTTCCTCTCGTGACTGGACTATTTACATTATTCACACTTGAATTTTACGGTTTATTCGTTGAAAAATTAAAAAATTGTTAGAAAAAAACAAGCATGAAAACTTATAATTATCGCAAAATCAATCATTGTTATTTATAATACATATCTTCAGCTTTAATTTGATCACCTATAAAGTGCCGATATCACTTTTCAAAACTTTAATATTAATGATCAAATTTATATACTTATAGCGGAAAAATATTTTTTTTCGAAAATTGACAAACTTTGAAGGCCTAGATTTTGTGAAATATTTTTTTCGAATTTTTTTGACTGAAGACGTATTTTAGATAATCATTTTAAATATGCTACCCAAGTATATATTTATATTTTTCAATAAATTATTCATATTGTGAAAAAATTCTTTCAGGAATCATGTATAATAATATAATAATAGTCATTTTCAAAGTTAAGAACAAAATTTTCTTCTTTCTGTATTTTTTACAAGCACAAATTCGTTTACTTTACATAGGTATAAGTACTTTTCCGAGCTGCTGATTTTTCGTAGAAGAGGCAAATTATCAGGTTGCGATTTTTTCTTATATATACCTAACAATCATGATGGCATAATCTGCTGATAGAAATTATTCATTTAGGTACTTAATTGTTAGATGAATACGTTGTGGAAAGGGATCATTGTTGATTTAAGATTTACTCAGTAAGCCTGTTCACACCGGCTTAAAATTTGGAGCGAACCTCGCCAGTTTCTGCTGTTTGATTCGATCTTTCTAGACAGGCAAGACAGCCAATCAGAAGAGCGGAATCCACCGACGTTGGCTGCCAATAGAAAAAAACGATCAAAAGTGAGATAAAATACCCAGGCACAACTTGTTTTCGAGTTTTTCGAAAACGTGAGGAAAATCGGGACATTTTGAGTAGCAACCGGGACACTTCTTAAAATTGTTAAGAACCGGGACATGTCCCGGAAAACCGGCACGTCTGGTCACCCTACTTCCGCCATTAATTTAGTAATTTTTAGAACTATGATTTAGACTAAAAAAATAAAAAAGGGAAACTTCCTAATTGTAAATCTTCTCAATGTTATTTTCCCTATGTTCGGTAAAACCGTTTTCACACAGTACCTTGAATATCGCGCCTTGTAATTCTTGAATTACTTGTATGCTCCAAATTTTTTTTTACTTAAAATTGACGCCACGCGGTGTTTGAAGTCACGTGACATATGTTTACCAAACTTAATTGATAAAAATAAAAATTCTAATAAATATTTTAGAGCATAAACTTACTTTGTTACAAAGTTATATATTTTATTTTGATTACTGGCAAATACCCTATTGCCAATTGTTATTTAAAACAACATTTATACAATAATTAAAATTTTTATCTCATTACCCGATACATTTGCTGCCTGTCTGTTTCACTGCCGACAGAAATATATTCCGGTTGTCTTTCAATTATTGTACGCACATCGTCCCAAGACAGAGTGTGATCAACATTCATGTCCTTAAGCATATGTTTGAATGACACCTCGAGTTTCTTGTACTTGCGCATTTCTTCTTTCAGTCTTTCCTTCTCCTTTGATTCCGCCTACACAGTTAACAACAAAGAAAACAATTGGTAAAAATCATCATAACAATGAAAATAAAAAGGACTCTCTTTTAAGGGGAGGGTAACGTTAATTCGTACAAAACAAGCCGTGAGGTGGGTCGTTTATTAGGACTAAAGTGCGACCCTTGAGGTCCACACGACGAACTTCCCAGTTTGATAAATAGATATTACACAGAAAAGTAATCATTTTAATCATTAAAACATCAATAATTAAAAAAAAAAAAAAAAAAAAAAAAACGGCTGACCCGATTTTTATAAAATTTATGTCGGATCAAAATGACGTTAACACGCCTCGATTGACACCCTTACGAAGTCGATATAATTTTTTATTCGCGAGATATTGTGTAAAATCTACTTTTTTGGAGGTTATTTGGTTAAGAAAAAAGAACGGCTGAACCGATTTTAAAAAAATTCCTTTCAGATCATATTTACGTTAATACGCGTCGATTGGCACCCCAACGTAGTCGATATCATTTTTCGTTCTCGAGATTTCGTCTTAGAAAGAAATGGACACATACATACGTACGTACGTACGTACATACGTACACACACACACACACACATACACACACACAGACATATTTCTAAATGTAGTGTAAAAAAAGTGTAGTGACCTTGAAACATAAAAATTTTTTTTCCTTTTTGATTTCGATTTTCGGACCCATTACAATAACTTCCAATGGGAAGTTAAAAATATACATTTTGAATAGTGATGAGCAAAATTGGACTTGGTGTTGCAGTCTTGGTCTTGGTCTTGCGAAAAAGCAAGACCAAGACCATCATTAGACTAGCAAGACCAAGACCAAGACCGAATGAACAAGCGTGTTAAAAATGATGTAATTTTGATGTTTTTTAACATTTTAATAAAATAAAGTATTTTGTTAGTTAATAATAGATTGTGAATTATTTTTAATTTATAACTATGATGGTCTTCAGAAGTAAAAAACTAAAAAAATGACAGATAAAATGAGCAAGACCAAGACCAAGACCTGACATATTTGAGCAAGACCAAGACCAAGACTGAATCAGCAAGACCAAGACTGTCCAAGTCTTGGTCTTAGTCTTGCTTTGCTCATCACTAATTTTGAACGGTTTTGTTCTGCAAATTGAAATATATGCTTAAAACAGTCGCTGTAACAACATATGAAAATTTGAACCTTGAATTAATAATACAAATTTCGTCGGGTACATGACACGTTTAGGGTGATCTGCCACCCCTTTAATACTGACCAATCGATCTGCAAATATTATAATGGCATTATTGGCTCACCGACAAACAATTTCAGCCTTGAAGCAATAATAATTGTGATCATTTTTTTTGTTACATGTTGGGGGTGGTCTGCATCCCTCCCATACTGCTATCTAGCAAAATCCCTTACTTAGGGCACTTTAATATGCCTCCCTCAACATATCTTCATAAAAATAAGGCCTTGAATAAATAACACAACAAGCCGTGAGGTGGGTCGTTTATTAGGACTAAAGTGCGACCCTTGAGGTCCACACGACGAACTTCCCAGTTTGATAAATATTTAACAAGCCGTGAGGTGGGTCGTTTATTAGGACTAAAGTGCGACCCTTGAGGTCCACACGACGAACTTCCCAGTTTGATAAATATTTAATAATAATAATTAAATTAGATATTACACTGAAAAGTAATCATTTTAATCATTAAAACATCAATAATTAAAAAAAAAAAAAAAAAAAAAAAAAAAAAAAAAAAAAAAAAAAACGGCTGAACCGATTTTTATAAAATTTATGTCGGATCAAAATGACGTTAACACGCCTCGATTGACACCCTTACGAAGTCGATATAATTTTTTATTCGCGAGATATTGTGTAAAATCTACTTTTTTGGAGGTTATTTGGTTAAGAAAAAAGAACGGCTGAACCGATTTTAAAAAAATTCCTTTCAGATCATATTTACGTTAATACGCGTCGATTGGCACCCCAACGTAGTCGATATCATTTTTGGTTCTCGAGATTTCGTCTTAGAAAGAAATTGACACATACATACGTACGTACACACACACACACACACACACACACACACAGACATCTTTCTAAAAGTAGTGTAAAAATAGTGTAGTGACCTTGAAACATAAAAAAATTTTTTCCTTTTTGATTTCGATTTTCGGACCCATTACAATAACTTCCAATGGGAAGTTAATAATAATAATTAAATTAGATATTACACAGAAAAGTAATCATTTTAATCATCAAAACATCAATAATTAAAAAAAAAAAAAAAAAAAAAAAAAAAAAAAAAAACGGCTGAACCGATTTTTATAAAATTTATGTCGAATCAAAATGACGTTAACACGCCTCGATTGACACCCTTACGAAGTCGATATAATTTTTTATTCGCGAGATATTGTGTAAAATCTACTTTTTTGGAGGTTATTTGGTTAAGAAAAAAGAACGGCTGAACCGATTTTAAAAAAATTCCTTTCAGATCATATATACGTTAATACGCGTCGATTGGCACCCCAACGTAGTCGATATCATTTTTCGTTCTCGAGATTTCGTCTTAGAAAGAAATTGACACATACATACGTACGTACGTACATACGTACACACACACACACACACACACACACACAGACATCTTTCTAAAAGTAGTGTAAAAATAGTGTAGTGACCTTGAAACATAAAAATTTTTTTTCCTTTTTAATTTCGATTTTCGGACCCATTACAATAACTTCCAATGGGAAGTTAAAAAGGCACATTTTTGTGAATTTTTTTCGACAACACAGTTAAAATCTATTTATTAAAACCAATGGGACATCAAAGTATAACATTTGAAGAATATTTTGTAAAATTTTCATGTAGAAATATTGAAAAATACAGCAATGGCAGCAATTATTTGGAAGCGTCTCAGAAAAAAGTAGAATTGCGGTGCCCCTCATAACTCGGTGCTGGATCATCTGAAATCAAAAAGGAAATTTTTGTCGTTAGATAATCGCTTTCCCCAGGTAACGCTTGAAGGGTTTTTCGAAATTTCAATTTTTCAATTTTTGGGAACACTTTTTTTTTGCAAAAATCGCGTTTTCCACTTCGAAGTGTTCCCAAAAATTGAAATTTCGAAAAACCCTTCCAGCGTTACCTGGGGAAAGCGATTATCTAACGACAAAAATTTCCTTTTTGATTTCAGATGATCCAGCACCGAGTTATGAGGGGCACCGCAATTCTACTTTTTTTTGAGACGCTTCCAAATAATTGCTGCCATTGCCGTATTTTTCAATATTTCTACATAAAAATTTTACAAAATATTCTTCAAATGTTATACTTTGATGTCCCATTGGTTTTAATAAATAGATTTTAACTGTGTTGTCGAAAAAAATTCACAAAAATGTGCCTTTTTTTGTACGAATTAACGTTACCCTCCCCTTAACTGAACTGTGTCTAAGTCAAACGATATGGTCATCCCACACATTGACATTTTAATATTCTTCTGCAAATGGAGTTAAATAAAAAAATTTGAATTAACGCATTTTAGTATCTACTTTAAAACCAGGGCTTGGTACGGATACAGGTAGATACGAGATTATAAGATACAAAAAATAGATACTTTTTATCTAAAACAGTAACCCAATACCTTGTGTTCGGATTTGGATTTTACCATACTAATTTAGGTCAAAATTCACTTTTCAAAAATTTACAATATTTTTTTGTTTTGAGGTCCCCCAAATCCAAAAAACATATTTTTGGAAAAAGTCTGTGAGCATGATACAAGTCAAACGGTTAAGCAAATCAAAATTAAATTGTGATAGAATGTTTGACATTTAAATAGGAAGACCCCTATTATTTTTGGGGAAAATCGGCGCATGCATAGAAGATATATGTGCTATAACGTTGTTTTTTCTATTATAACGGTACCTATGCTTTCCATAACGATTCATTTTTTTAATCATTTTTGCAAAAAAGTTTTGTAAACACATTTTTTTTCTAAATCTTATAGTGTGTTGTGTTTTAAAGACCACCAACAGCTAAGGTTATTTGGGCCTAGCACCAATTCATATTTTCAATTCAATATTTTTTTTTAATAATAAATTAAAAATCTAATTGACACTTTTACTAGCTCTCGGGCTAGAACCCGGGAACTCTAAACCTTATAGTTTCGTAAATATTTTGAAAATAAAAAAAGCAGCTGTTTTGTTCTGAAGTAATGAGTGCTACCATATTTTTATTCGTCAGATGGCGCTAGTGGCAAGTAAGGAATGTCAAACGTTTAGAGATTAAGGGTTTGTTTTTAGTGATTTCTTCATTTATCCATTATTAAGGAATAAATAATTAAATAAATACAAAACTGCGATTTAGACGCTAAATGATTGAATACAGATACTTCACTTGCTAGTGGCGCCATCAAGTGGGCGGAAAATATAAACAGTACTGACATTTGAATTGCATCAAAGTGAGGTATACCTACCTCACTTGCCAATGACGCTATCAGTTCATA
Source organism: Mongoloraphidia duomilia (assembly GCA_039654895.1). NCBI lineage: Eukaryota > Metazoa > Arthropoda > Insecta > Raphidioptera > Raphidiidae > Mongoloraphidia > Mongoloraphidia duomilia. The sequence continues at coordinate 30,271,309 of CM077519.1, forward strand.
ATATTGTGTGTAAATAGTTATTCGATCACATCTCAAATTATACTGATTATAATTAAAGATGTGATCGAATAACTTACTCACACACATTGGGTAAGTTCGGTTTTACGCTCAGATTGATCGGAGTGCTCTAATACGTTCGAATTTAACATTTATATGCTCTGAAAGATCTCTATCCTGCGTTCGGTTTTAAGATCTGGAGCAGATCGAGCGCGCTCGATTTGCTCCGAGGAAAGCGAGCGAGCAAGCAGATTTAACCAACTTCAGAGCATTCATTTTAAAAATGAGCGGAAACCCTTGTTGTGAGAATGGATACATTTCGAAGTTTATTTATATGAGGTAATTTTTCAATAGGTAAAAATACACGAATAATATTTATTCAAAGAATAGTAATAACCAATAAGTCTATATCGCACAGAATGATTAAATAAAATATTTATTATATCTATGGGTCGAAAAAATCAACAACTGGTAGTACTATTAATTTTAAAATAAAGGAATAAAAACGAAAAAAATTGTGAATCATGATTTATTATTATAACAATGTTGAAATAAATTCCACAACTGCAATGATTTCATTGGAGTTTGTTAAACTAATGTAATTGAAATTTGATAAAGCATATATGTCTTATTTATGTTTAACTTTAATGTATTTTTCTTGAACCATTCTTGTAAAGCTGAGAAAGAATTATTTATGTCAGCAACAAGTGCCTCTTTATTTTTCTCGTGAAAAAAATATGACGTATCATCAACAAATAATACCGCCTTCTTATCAGTAACTTGTGCAATGACATTAATATATAAAATGAAAGGAAGCGGTCCTATGGAACTCCCCTTGTAGTATGTTTATAGTCTGAGTAAAAGTCTATGCTTTTATTGTTTACCAGAAAGTTTATTTTTACACACTGCTCGCGCCCTGTTGCATATGATTTTATGAGGTTCAGTATGGTACCCCTAATTTCATAAAATTCTAATTTATGAATAAGTAAAGTTACGTCTATGCAGTCGAATGCTTTGCTCAAATCTAAGAAGGTCGCCACTGTTAATTCATTATTGTTATTATTGTTATGAAACCTGGAATTATTTGTATAAGGTTGAAAATTTGTGATTATACACCTACTTTTGAATAAGTCCGACAACATAGTGTCAATCTCGACCTTGAGAGCTCTACCCTAAGTAACGACTAACTGTAAGCTATGAAACATAATAATAAACCGTCCGAAAATTCTTTTCGACCAGAAAACGTGTTCGACGTTTACATGTTGTGCTGTTTTGGGCATTTTTAGAATTATTAGTAAAAAGCTGGAACTTGGTGCATTGCCTTATTAAGTTCAAATATACCCGGTGCTGATTTGTTTTGCGGGTAATAGGGATTTTACATGTAAAATCATGTTTATGAATTTTCCTGCTTCACTATATATTTTGGTGAAAAAAAACAAATACAAAATTTGTTCATAATTAAAAACTCTACCTGACACGTATGTTTGCTTATTACCAATATGTTACCAATTATGTTAGGCCGTCGCTATAGGCCAACAGGCAATGCTCGGTCCAGTTATATTTTTACGTCTTTGGTTTCACAGGTAAAGCTGATTTTTTTCAATTTCAAAATATTTACGGAACTATAAGGTTTAGAAAAATTTTTTTTACAAAACTTACTTGCAAAAACGAATAGAATAATAAACCGTTATAAAAAATATACCATTATAATAGAAAAACAACGTTATAGCACATATATTATTTCTTCTGCGCATGCGCCGATTTTCCCCAAAAACAATAGAGCTCTTCCTTTTAATATGTCAAATATCCTACCAAAATTTGGATCCGCTCAGTCATTTGATCTGTATTGTGCTAACAGACTAACCGACGAACAGACTTTTGCCAAAAATATGTTTTTTGGCTTCGGACACCTCAAAACGAAAAAATATTGTAATATTTTTAAAAGTGAATTTTGACGCAAATTAGTATTTACCTACCCATTCCCCAGTTGAGTTGGAATGATAACATTCGGGAATTTCAAAACGGATGAGTAATTACTGTAAAATTTTGAAAACCCAAATTAGGACCATTCCCCACTTGTGGAGTTAGAATGGTAAAAATTCGCCCCTCATTCTACCTCACAGGTGGAACGGAAATGAATACATTGCAACGCCTAAGCTTTCTCGACCTCATATATTGAAAGCTAATGGTCCTACGTCAATTTTGCATAGGAATAGGACTTTTTTATGCTGATTTTCATAGTAAATAATTTTCATAATAACTAAAATTAGCTTAAAACCAATAGATCACGAGATATTCGAGCAAAACTGATTTTCGCGAGCTTTGACATTCAGTACCTATTTTTGCGTACCTACACAATTTCTGAATGGACTTTTGACACAATATTTATAATACCAAAATAAAGAAGATTTTGAAGGAAAACGTCGCCAAGATTTTTTTGAAGATAAATCCTCAAGTTACTGGACTATTACCTGTTTACACACTGTATATTGTAATATGGTACCTAGGCACATTTCAATCAAAACTGATAATGAGAGCTCTGGAAGCCTCCCAGACAGTGCCGGATTTATATTTTTTATGAGTGTAGGCCACTTTATTTCCGCCGCCCCATGTACATACCTTTCTAAAATAATAATTTTCCATTTGTAGTAAAGTGACCGTCCTCTGAAATCTGCCGCCCCTAGGACGCTGCCGCCCCTAGGCCGCAGCCTATACGGCCTATTTATAAATCCAGGACTGCTCCCAGAACTCTAATCAACATCAATTTTTTTTGTATAATAAACACCATCGAATTTAGCAAGATTTTCCTTATTTTATCTCCTATTTTCAGGAGTCCATGACCTAGAAACGCCACTTTTAGGACTTAAATTGTAAAAAGATTTTCGGGAGGACCCGTTCCTACCAAGGTATATTCCCAGACCCCTGGCTTATACTTCCAGTATCCGAACACAGGCTAATTGCATTCTAATATTGACACAGTAACGATTTTGTATAGGATACAGATATAAAATTGGAAAAATATTCAAATACAGTGTGTAGATACCGGCAATGTATTCTAATATTTGAAGCGGTCGATGCAGAAATGGAATATACTAAATATTGAATAGGCAAAGCTTGCTTAATTAAGCATCGGACATATTTCCTTTCTGCACCAATCGATAGAGCTTGAAAAATTAGTGCCAAAACATGTAAGTATAACATAAAAATTGCCATTTTAAGAAAATCGAAGAAATCCAAAAGTTGTTTCCTACATTCCTGAAGAATATCAGGAATTTTATACTAAAATAGTATCTTGTATTGTATTGTATTTTAAAGACCACCAACAGCTAAGGTTATTTGGGCCTAGCACCAATTCATATTTTCAATTCATTATTTTTTTTTTTTTAATAATAAATTGAAAATCCAATTGACACTTTTACCAGCTCTCGGGCTAGAACCCGAGAACTGGGGACTTGTAATAGAGGAACCATAGCAACGCCATGTAAACAACAGCGCCGCTACACTCTTAAAATAGTATCTTGGTCAACTACAGATAGAGATAGAGGCAACGATGATAATGAATAGGTAAATTGTATTTGACAATAAAGTTGTTCAGAAAAAACATTAACAATTTATTTTTATGTTTGTGTCACCATAAAACCCAATCGATGCAGAAAAGGCATATGTCAATTGTTTAAAATAAATTTATGTACCTCTCATAGAATTTGCAAATTTTCATTAAAATGTTCTAAATGATGCCAAACTACGTTATACACAAAACTAAAAAAGAAAAATGTAGAAATATTAACATACTAAAAAAAAAATAGTTTTTCTCAGTTATCTCGAAAATATCAGATTGGGACATATTCCCTTTCTGCATCAACCGATTCATTTGTATTTGAATATCGAAATATTTGGATACTACTCAGCTCTGTTTAAAGCAATGTTTGAGATTTCACTGTGTGTGCTAGAAGAAATACCGCCCTATTCAAGGCATGCGCGTGCGGGTACGCTTATAGAATTTAATGGCAGACTGTTATACTAATGGCCGGTTTATCGTACATTTTAATCACAATGTTTTTTTAATCACTGTTAAACGACGGGTTGCTATGGTAACGAGATGCAGAACACGTAGCGTTCAAAATTTAATAGTGTGATTAAATAAACATCGGTTTAGTGATTCCAGAGATAAGAATTTATTATTTATTACCCCACCCCCCCTTATTGGGATAAAAACTGTCTTGTCTCTCAAGTTGGAGCAAACAATACACATTTATAACATTTCATTAAAATCGGTTGAGCGGTTTCGGAGATTAGCGTGAACGAAATCGTGACACGGGATTTTTACATACAGAATGATCGCCGGCTGTGGAACGCTGTGAATAAAAAAATTCCTGAAGATATGTGTTAAAAATGCTTGGACACGTCAACCTTAGTTTTTGAACGCGCATCTTTCCTTGTATTTGTAATTTGTTTTTACCCCACCCTTCTGTGCAATGACGTCATCGACATTTTTTTAAATGGCAGCCCCAATTTTTTTTTACGGATTCTGATTCTACTCGAAATTCTGGATTCAGCAACATTAATGAATCCAGAATTTCGAGTAGAATCAGAATCCGTAAAAAAAATTGGGGTTGCCATTTTAAAAAATGTCGATGACGTCATTGCACAGAAGGGTGGGAGTAAAAACAAATTACAACTACAAGGAAAGATGCGCGCTCAAAAACTAAGGTTGAGGTGTCCAAGCATTTTTAACACATATCTTCAGGTAATTCTTTATTCACAGCGTTCCACAGCCGTCGATCACACTATAAAAAATCCTTAAATTCGCAATAAAATATTTTGAGGGTCACTTATCGGGATAAAAACTGTCCGATCTCCCAAGTTGAAGCAAACAATACGCATTTACAAAATTTCAATAAAATCGGATGAGCGGTTTCGGAGATTGACGTGAACGAACATTGTGACACGGGATTTTTATAGTACTATATTAAGATTTGGGCGACAGTGGTGACATTTAACATCAATGAAACTGACGCGAGAATTATGACGTCATAAGAAGCGTCGTTTTGAATTTAACAGATTTTACTTTTTTCACGCGTAAAAATACAAAATACAAAAAATACGAGTATTTTATTTTTTATGCAAAATCAACATTCAAAACAAAAAAAAATGGAGGATGAACCCCCAATCAAGATAGATGATGATAATTTGACTTTGGAAAAAAGTCACGGTATTGCATTCAACTGACGATTTACTATACCTTTTCTAAAAGTGAATTGTAAGTGAGTTTAACGTTTCCAGCGTCCAACGTAGCCGATTTCTTATCGTCACAAACGACAGTCGCAAATTCCTCAAATGTGGTATGCGGTTTAACCTCGAATCCTTTGTCGCGTAGAATATCCTTGATGACCTTCTTTTCATCGTGAAAACGAGCCTTAAGATCTTCTACGTAAAACTTGAACAAGTCGAGCGGCGTTGAACCTGACTGGCCCAACATAGCGCTGAATCGCAGATCAGCCGATATTGCTGGATACAACTCGACCCATAACGACATTGACGTCAACTTGCCTTCCTCATGTAATGAATCGAGAAGTGCCTTTTCAAAAAAAAAAAAATCGACAATATACGCTGTTCAACTAAAATTCATGGAGGAATAGTATCCTTTGTCTAAACAAATTATTTAGTGAAGTGTTTATCAATTAGCACATTTCCGAACTAAAAATAACTTAGTACCAAAATACTAATTTATCTAAACGAATTTTTTAGTGTCAGCTATTAGCGAAATCACAAACTTTTTTTGGTGTCATCTATTAGCGCATTTATGAACTAAAAATAATTTATTACTAAAATACTAAAATTATATTTTTCATTTATTCCACCTTGGTTTAAAAAAAAATATAATTATTGTCAAAGAAAGAATATAACAAAAATTAAAAAATCTATACAGGGTGTCCCAAAAATAATGGGACATAAAGTAACAGCTGATTCCTTACAAAAAAATATTGCGATAGACCCCAACTTGTTTATTCCGAAAGTTGATATTAAAAGAGGTAGAGGGTGTAATTATAATATTCAAGCAAACGAGCAAAGCGAGTGAGCAATGTAATTATAAAATTCAAGAGAACAAGCGAAGCGAGTGAGTAATGTGATTATAATATTCAAGCAAACGAGCGAAGCGAGTGAGTAATGTACCGCCCGGGAGCGAACAAGCGAAGCGAGTGAGTAATGTACCGCCCGGGAGCGAACAAGCGAAGCGAGTGAGTAATGTAATTATAATATTCAAGCGAATGAGCGAAGTAGTGTATTGCAGTTCAGGCGAACCGGACCGGGCTGTTAGTATAAAAATAAATATCATGTAGAATTCAGAAAAAAATACGTCAAAAATTCTACGGTGCCATCAGGTTTCGAACCGAGGTTCCTATGCATACAACGCAAAGACGCTGCTTACATCGCTATCGGTGTAACTGTATGGCGTGCCGTATTTATGATATAAGTATGTCAGCCGGGCACAGTTGTAAGATAGTGACCAGTCAGTACCCAGACGTTAGTATTACCGGCATACTGCAAATATGTGTTCGTGTTTGAGCCGAGTAACCCCAATTCAGCGAGCATCACCTTCGGGTATGCGAACGGTTCACTTTCTTTCAGTACCCAGACAAAGCGCGCCTAAGGAAGTTTTCACTTCAAAAACAAAAAAACGTTAAAAAATAAGGAGTTAGGTAGGGGTAATGTTTGAGATAATCTTGGGATAACATTTATATCGGGTTTATCGTACATTTAACACGCTGTTTTGTTAATCGCTGTTAAATTTTTACATATAAAATACACGAAGTAACCATAGAAATAACAGGGATTTAACATAACAGCGTGATTAAAATGTACGACAAACCCGACATTAGTGTTTGTTTCATTTAAATCGGTTGACAAATAAAAAAGATGTCAATTTTAAAATGCGAGTGTTTTTTCATATGCCACCGTTAATGTAAATGTTAAAACTGTTAAACATAATAAACCATTTAGTCCGACTAACACTTGGTCGCCTGGTTGGTATTTATAATTTGTTGTTTTAGTTTAGAATTTGCACTACAAACACACCAAGTTTGACGCTTGTATGTATTACCGTTTTTACGATAGAGCATAAACAAAAGAACGTTGAAAAAACAATTTTTCATTTTTTATTTTATTTTAATTATTTGTTAGTATATCCGCCATAATAACACATATTCTGTGAAAATTTCAACCGATGACCAACGCGCTTAAAGTTTGAAGATTTCGGAACGATTTTGATTGGTTACCCCCACCATTCGGCATTTCCGTATTCCGTGATTTTTCAGTGTACATGGGACAGCTGCCTTATGGGTTGAGAGTAGGGATGAGCATTGATGAGAAAACATCGATGTTGACTATCGATGTTAACATCGAACCATAACATCGATGTGTGAAAAACATCGGTCTCTAAACATCGATGTATTTCGGTGCAAAACATCAATGTTTTAGGAAAAAATCATTTTTAAAAGGTAATTGTAGGAATATACTAAATACAATGAAACACTCAACTAATTTTATATTAAAAGTGGGTGTAAAATTTATTAAATTGCAAAAACTAAATAGTTTACTATGTATTATTTACAGTTACTTGTTTTTATGAAAATAAAATTAGCAATTTCGCGTATATAAAACATCGATGTACGAAAACATCGCGGGTTAACATTGATGTACGAAAAACATCATTCCCTTACCATTGATGTCAAAAACATCGAACATTGACATGGAAACATTGATGTTTTGAAAACATCGACCATCGATGCTCATCCCTAGTTGAGAGAAGTGCTTAATAGTCCAGTGAAAGAGTCGGCCGGCAGCAAAACAACAAGATACGCTGTTCAAACTTAGTCACCCTCCGTTTTCAGGGTCGCTGATTAGAGGAAAAACAAAATAATGGACGCCCAAGGTCGGTTTCATCTCTCTAGGGGGGTGAAAACCATTCCTAATTAGCGTTTCTCGATAGGACGCTTAACGACGGGTGAAAACAAATTGCAATGTTTTTTTTGGTAGAAGCTGATACGAAACGAAGGTCCACACCCCTAAAGTAGCTCCAGAGTGCCCCAGGGGGTTGAAACAACCTTTAAAAAGGCGAATAAAATTCGTTTCGTCTTGAAGGGACAAAACCAACTTTCTCCCCGTTTTTGAAGCCGCTGATCACGATAAAATTATTTTCGCTTTCATCCAGCCCCTCCCCCACCCCCAAACGGAGGGAAAACCATACCTGATTAGCGTTTCTCGTGAGGACGCTTAATGACGGATGAAAAAAATTGCAATGTTTTTTTTTAGGTGATACAAAACTAAGGTCTACACCCCTAAAGTAGTTCCAGTGTGCCCCGGGAGATTGAAACAACCCTAAAAAGGCGAAAAAATTAATGGAGGGACAAAATCAACTTTCTCCACGTTTTCGTGGGCGCTGATCACGATAAAATTATTTTCGCGTTCGTCTGACCCCTTCCCACCCCAAACGGAGAGAAAACCATCCCGTATAGGTGGTTTGTCATGATAACGACACATAGAACTAATTATCGTGGATTTGGGGAAAAGAAATTATACTGCTTGTTTTTTATTTTCTTTTAATGATGAATCTTAAATCTTTTATAAATTATACATGGACACTTTTATTATAGGTACTATAGTTTAATCAAAAAGTGTACGAAACCATGGCGACGGCGCTTACGCGTGACAATCATGAAAAGGTCTATATCATGATCGCTGCATGCCTCCACTCTTCCTCTCGAATCTGATGATATGCGTAGTGGAAGTTGCGCGAAGACGTCGCTCCTGCTCTCGATACCAACGGACCCACATATTTTCAAATATTCTTTTTGTCCCCGTCAATCCAAAAATCACTCAGAGAATCTACCTAAATGGAGATGTTTTCTCTCCGTTTGGGGGTGGGGGAGGGGTCGAACAGACGCGAAAATAATTTTATTATCATCAGCGCCCTCGAAAACAGGGTAAAAGTTGGTTTTGTCCCTTCGAGACGGAACCATTTTTTTTCGTTTTTTTAAGGGTTGTTAAGCGTCCTCTCGAGAAACGCTAATCAGAGATGGTTTTTCCTCCATTTGGGGGTGGGGGAGGGGTCAGCCGGACGGCCCTTCGAACGAAACCAATTTTTATCGCCTTTTTAAAGGTTGTTTCAACCCCGTGGGGCACGCTGGAGCTACTTTAGGGGTGTGGACCTTCGTTTCATATCACCTTCTACCAAAAAAAAAAACATTGCAATTTTTTTAATCCGTCGTTAAGCGTCCTATCGAGAAACGCTAATTAGGTGCGGTTTTCACTCCCTAGAGGGGTGAAACCGACCTTGGGCGTCCATTATTTTGTTTTTCCTATAATCAGCGACCTCGAAAACGGGGGGTGATTAAGTTTGAACAGCGTATCTTGTTGTTTCGGATTTTGGACCAAAAGCCGACTCTTTCACTGAACTATAACATTCAAAATGCCTAGTAATCATGTTATGCAAAAATACAAAGGATCATGGGCGCAAAAGTAGAGACTTGTCACTTGTGATGGCCAGTCAAAGCAGCAAAGTGAAGGGTGGCAAGCACTACTTTATCAGTCAAAAACCTTAACAAGACAATATAAAAATAATTTAATGGCAGCTGAATTGTTCTTAAAATAACTGGTTGTAACAGTTTTTAGTGACAAAAAAAATATTATTAACTTTTTCATTTTCTAGATAATACTTCCCGTTAAATAAAATTTAAATTTTCTTACCAAAAAGTTATCCCTGTTTTTCCGTGCTTGTCTTTTGTGACGCCTCTTTTCTCTCTCTTTTTCATCAATGTCGTCTTTCTCCAAAACGCGAATGTGCTCTTGAAATACTATAAGAGCATCTTCTTTATCCATAGCTAAAATAAACAAACAAACATTTGTCTCCATATTTTTCAATTTCAAGATTTAAAATCTCGAATGGATGATAGCAGGTTAGTAATTTTTCAAATTATACAATAATTCAGGAGGGCTCCGCCAAAATAATCGAAATTAGGTACCTCGTTTAATAAGATCAACACTGGGTAGAAGAAATCCCGTTGTACACATGATTAACCTTAAATATCTGGGTGACCGAGCTTTGCTCGGATGAGTTCAATAAAAATAGTACTTATTATGCTGTGAGATATTGATTTTGTATTATTTTCTCAGAATATTATTCCGAAATGAATTTATTTCTGTAACATAATTTAAAATAATTGTTTCTGTTAAATATTTCCACTACCTATGTGTATTTTTAAGCGTAAATAGTCTAGTTAAAAAACAGTATCAACTTGAATCACATTTTTTCCTGTAAATATTATTTAGGTCGCCATTTTCAAATCTAGGCTAAAAACCACGATTTTTTTGCACTTTTTTCGGTTTTTTGCTTATAACATAAAAATGGCTGGTCCTATCGAAAAAATGGTCCTTTTCAAAATTAAAGGGCACAAAATTTACTTCAAAATGTACTAGTCAAATATGTTCTTATTCCGATTTTTACCTACTCTACAGAACTTCGAAAAACAAAAAAAAAATAAACTCTTTTTTTGTTTGAACGCGCTAATCTCAGGAACTACAAGGGGGTAAAACGTGGGTGTAAGATTTTTTGTAACAACAAAAAATTTTACACCCCCGTTTTACTCCCTTTGGAATTGAGTTAAAAAAAAACTCGAATAGCCTATAATAGAGCAAGAGCCCGCGACAGCCAGACCTTCGTCATTTTATAAAAGCTAAAAGTTTCTCTGCGCATGTACCCAACACAGGTAAGAACGATCATCGACTTATGAAGTTTGGATGGTGGTTACTTTGGCAGGTAGAGGGTAGCAAAGGTGCATAAAATAGTACCTCAAATTCGTTAAAGTATAAAGCTCAGTTTTTTTATATTTTCTTCGGAATAATATTAGAAATCACGTCGTCCATTGCCAGACACTTAGTACGGTTTCAACCCCCTGCCAGACACCCCTAAACTTCAATAAATTATGATAGATTGAGAGCCAGGCGTAAATATATATAGCTCATTAGTGACAGGATGAAATTTTCAGGGAAGGTAGTATTTAGTATGACAAAGAATAAGCGCTAGGGTTGCCTCGTCAAATCCTGGTGCGACGGCCGGGATAAGCCACTTCCGGTGCAAAATGTCAATTTTTATATGTATATGTATGAATGTATAAACTGACACAGCTCAAAATTACTAAGTGGCCCTTAGTCCAACATGGTAACCATAGTTTTTAAGAAAATGACATTTCGAAAATTATAAATTTTTAATAACTGCTCAAAATTGGATAAAATATAATAGTTAAATCCTGTATCATGAAAAATAAAAGTTATACATTTTGTAAAGTAGTATCAGTATATTCAAAAATTTAAATTTTTGATGTGAAACATCTTAAGGTACGGGTGTAAAATCATTTGAATGGAACTTCGCCAAATGTTATTTGTTATTGCATTTTGAAACTACGTGGTCAATAATATTATAGTTTTTTTACTAACATTATCAGCGCGTAATGTATCATGCCGTTTTTTTTTTTATTAAAAAAAAACAGCTGGATAATTATGTAATGCTTTTTTTCTTATTGAAAAATTATGAATGAGAACCTTACCTATATTAAAAATGTTAAAAATTCAATTTCCAACAAAAAATGTCTCGCATTCGATGATGTAAATTATTTTCTAATTTAACTGGCATAAAGAGATATCTTTATTAATACATATATATATATATATATATATATATATATATATATATATATATATATATCATGATTTTCGTGACTTTTTTTCAAAGCAACTACTTTAAACTACCTTTTGTTTAAATATGTTTACATATTATTAAAAAAAAAAAAAATATTTTAGTAGCACGTTAATATAAGTATACTTAGAATAAGTAATTTAATAATAATTCATAAAATGTTATTGCCTTTGTTCGGATACATTTTTGAATAGTTTTATGTACCTACAGTAAACTCATGTTGATCACTTACGTATGTAACATAATAAAATTAAAAAACCGGTTGATTTGTGAATCAGAATTGTCAATCTTTATTATGGCACTGTTTCAACAACCATTTTGTTGACTTCTTCAGGTCTAAAATTACATAATTCTAATAATGTAAATTTAGGCCTGAAGAAGGCAACAAAATGGTTGCTGAAAAGTTGCCATAGTAAAGATTGACAGTTCTGACTCACAAATCAACCGGTTTTTTCTTTTATTATAGTAAATTATTATTATTTTCCATTTATCATTATAGTTATTTTGGTTTTATATTCGCTTAGTTAACTTTATAATAAATAACAATATTTTTGTATACCTGTGTTTATTTAAAATTAATAAACTAATCTTCAACTGTTTAATAGCTGTACTATGCTTTGCAGTTTATTTAAATAGTCGACTCTCGCATGTAGTGTGTTTTCAACGTGAAATTGCTATATATAAGAAGAGATCGGTTTCCACTCTCGGGCACTGTGGAGAAATCGGTAACTCACCTAGCCGGAAACTGGGGGTTTCGGGTTCAAGTCCCGACAGTGGTCATTTGATTTTTTCTTAGATATAGCTCAAAAATCATGGCAGCCTAGCTGTCTGCGATATTTATTATTTTCACCTCTAATTGTTATGTGAATAATATGGTGTGGATATAAGGGGTTTTAAATCGATTGATTTTATCATATACCAATTAATCTTCAATAGGTACATTGTTTTTCGTTAAAACTTCATACATAATGCTTGAGTGATCTGTATAAATTTCAAATGCAGGAAATCGATTCTCAGGGACTTTGTAATGCAGTGTATTTGTTTAATACATTTTATTTGCCAACGTTTCGACTTAAATCAAGTCTTTATCAAGGCTCTGTAACAATTAATAAATTTGTTTTTTAACCTAAAATAATCTAAAATTATATGATTTTTAGATTATTTTAGGTTAAAAAACAAATTTATTAATTGTTACAGAGCCTTGATAAAGACTTGATTTAAGTCGAAACTTTGGCAAATAAAATGTATTAAACAATACACTGCATTACAAAGTCTAATGTTCCCGAGAATCGATTTCATTCATACATAATATTTCTAATTCTAATAATTTTGATTAAGTTGAATTTCAAGAAAAAATATTAATCGAGGTTCAGTAAAGTCAAATGCTTTAATTAATATTTAGCGTCAAACCAAATTTAAAATCACAAACAAAAATCAACCTTTTTTCTCTTTTCGGAACAAACTCCAAACCACCTTTTATAAAACTTTTATTACAGGTTACTACGACCTTCAAGTAAGTATACTAATTTATATAAGAGGTGCACGTTGAATTACGTTAAAAAATAAAAATAAAAAATTGCTACACTAAAATATATAAATTCTTGGGAAAATTGTCAATACCAGATTCAGGCAATTCCTACGTCATTCTACGGATATGAGTTAGAAACCAAATGCGTTTAAAACATAAAGTTATACATAATTAGACATGCGTATGAACGTTTGCCAAACACAAGACCGATAACTCATTTCAGAACGGTTACAATATATACATATATACATAATTTTAATTGACAGCTTTAAAAATGTCAAAAAAACAAATATAATTTATAAGTTTTCAATGTATTAACCAAAATTTCCTTAGGCAACCCTATGTATTTCTATACAGCTCTTCGAGATCTACAATATGGCGTCAATTGTATGATGTCATATAATGACGAAAGATAATTATGAGCTAATGAAATATGTGTATTTTGCACCGGAAGTGAGCTCCTCCCGGCCGTCGCACCAGGATTTGACGAGGCAACCCTAGCGCTTATTCTTTGTCATACTAAATACTACCTTCCCTGAAAATTTCATCCTGTCACAAATGAACTACAGTCGACTCTTGTTAATTCAAACCTGCGATAATTCGAACCTCTCTATAATTCAAAGTTATCACGAGTTCCCTACAAAATCTCTTTATATTTCGAACTAAATCAATACATTTTTATGCACTTGGTAATTCGTACGAAAAAATCATTGCTATATAACAAAACGACGCGTTAATTCGAACTCATCGGCGTCCAACACTCGACAATTCAAAGTTGCAGAGAGAAAGAGGCGGAAAGATTGTAAGTACATACATACATTTTGCGACAAGTTCAAACTTGTATCAACGTTTGTTTGTTGAGCCTTTGTTTCGAACCATTTGATATTTCAAACACTCGATAATTCGTAATATTTTAAGAGTCCCTCGAGTTTCGAATTAACGAGAGTCGACTGTATATATATTTACGTCTGGCTCTCAATCTATCATAATTTATTGAAGTTTAGGGGTGTCTGGCAGGGGGTTGAAACCGTACTAAGTGTCTGGCAATGGACGACGTGATTTCTAATATTATTCCGAAGAAAATATAAAAAAACTGAGCTTTATACTTTAACGAATTTGAGGTACTATTTTATGCACCTTTGCTACCCTCTACCTGCCAAAGTAACCACCATCCAAACTTCATAAGTCGATGATCGTTCTTACCTGTGTTGGGTACATGCGCAGAGAAACTTTCAGCTTTTATAAAATGACGAAGGTCTGGCTGTCGCGGGCTCTTGGGCTATAACCTTTCTTAATAAACGGGCTATCAAACAAAAAAAAAAAATTTTTAATCGGACTTGTAGTTCCTGAGATTAGCGCGTTCAAACAAAAAGAGTTTATTTCTTTTGTTTGAACGCGCTAATCTCAGGAACTACCAGTCCGATTTGAAAAAATTTTTTTTTGTTAGATAGCCCGTTTAGGAAGGTTATAGGTTGAGAGCCAGGCGTAAATTTATATAGCTCATTTGTGACAGGATGAAATTTTCAGGGAAGGTAGTATTTAGTATGACAAAGAATAAGCGCTAGGGTTGCCTCGTCAAATCCTGGTGCGACGGCCGGGAGTAGCTCACTTCCGGTGCAAAATACACATATTTCATTAGCTCATAATTATCTTTCCTCATTATGACAGCATACAATTGACGCCATATTGTAGATCTCGAAGAGCTGTATTGAAATACATAGGGTTGCCTCAGAAAATTTTGGTTAACACATTGGAAACTTATAAATTATATTTGTTTTTTTGACATTTTTAAAGTTGTCAATTAAAATTATGTATATATGTATATGTATATATTGTAACCGTTTTGAAATGAGTTATCGGCCTTGTGTTTGGCAAACATTCATACGCATGTCTAATTATGTATAACTTTATGTTCTCAACGCATTTGGTTTCTAACTCATATCCGTAGAATGACGCAGAAATTGCCTGAATCTGGTATTGACAATTTCCCCAAGAATTTATATATTTTAGTGTAGCAATTTTTTATTTTAATTTTTTTAATTCAACGTGCACCTCTTATATAAATTAGTATATTTACTTGAAGGTCGTAGTAACCTGTAATAAAAGTTTTAAAAAAGGTGGTTTGGGGTTTGTTTCGAAAAGAGAAAAAAGGTTGATTTTTGTTTGTGATTTTAAATTTGGTTTGACGCTAAAATTAATTGAAGCATTTGACTTTACTGAACCTCGATTAATATTTTTTCTTAAAATTCAACTTAATCAAAATTATTAGAATTAGAAATATTTTGTATGAAGTTTTAACGAAAAACAATGTACCTATTGAACATTAGTTTATTAATTTTAAATAAACGCAGGTATACAAAAATATTGTTGTTTATTATAAAGTTAACTAAGCGAATATAAAACCAAAATAACTATACTGAAAAAATGGAAAATAATAATAATTTACTATAATAAAAGAAAAAACCGGTTGATTTGTGAGTCAGAACTGTCAATCTTCACTATAGCAAGTTTTCAGCAGCGTTACTATTTTGTTGCCTTCTTCAGGCCTTAAATTACATTATTAGAATTATGTAATTTTAGGCCTGAAGAAGGCAACAAAATGGTTGCTGAAACATTGCCATAAGAAGGATTGACAATTTTGATTTACAAATCAACCGGTTTTTTAATTTTATCATATTACATACGCGAGTGATCAACATGAGTTTCAATATAATTTACTATAGGTACATAAAACTATTCAAAAATGTATCCGAACAAAGGCAATAACATTTTATCAATTATTATTAAATTACTTATTCTAAGTATACTTATATTAACGTGCTATTAAAATATTTATTTATTTTTTATACAATAATATTATGTAAACATATTTAAACAAAAGGTAGTTTAAAGTAGTTGCTTTGTAAAAAAGTCACGAAAATCATGAAATAAAAATTATATATATATTTTTTAATAAAGCTCTTTATGCCAGTTAAATTAGAAAATAATTTACATCATCGAATGATGTTTTTTAGCCCACCAAAACTCCCCCGCCCTGTTTTAGAGGTCGCAAACTTGGATTTGACATCTCCTAAACATGTTTGAGGACACAACAAAATAAAATCATTTGCTGCACAAAACGCAAGGTGGACTTCCTCTCGTGACTGGACTAGCACCATAGTTTTTAAAAATCGATGTGTTTTGACATATTTTATTCTAGATTATAGACGCGTCGACAACTTAGGTCATTAGCGTCTTCAACACAACAAATAATTCATTTATGCAATAGAATCCGCCAGCCGGCATACGCAAACCGACTGGTACGAGCTCGGGTCCCTGGGAGCGCTAATTCCCACAAAACATTGGAATGCAAACTACATTCCAATGTTTCCCTTGAGGGAGTGTTTTGTAGTCTAGTTCACGTCTTGAAAAACGTGTTAATTCTTGCTACTGCTAGTTAAAATATATGTGATATCTCATTGGATTCGTAATGACGTCTAGAAAAATGTGCAAAAGTTTGAAACCCGCAGATAAAAAATTGCAAACGTTATTAACAATTAAAGACTCCAAAAAAATGGGGATACGTTTTTTGCAATTAACTCGAAAACTATTAATATTTAAGAATTGAAACACAAATAGAGGAGGAAATTTCCAAAAAATTTGTTTCAAGAATATCGTTTAGATTCTATTGTTACAATTGACTTTTTGTTGACAATAAGGGACAATTGACATTTTGTTGACAACAAAGAGTCAATTAACCATTCGGGATTGGCTATATCTAGTTTTAGCCGGTATGATGAAGGCTAGACCTAGTTTTAGACGAATGCAACCGGCTACACCTAGTTTTAGCCGTCAATAAATAGGACACTCCTAAGTTCAACCAACTGCTACCAGCCGCACCTAGTTGTAGCCGGCTAAAACTAGATGTAACCGCACTTCGGCTATTAGCCGTAACATACGTTTATATATATTATAACAGGGTAAAAACTAACGTTAAAAAGTACCACATTATACGCGGGTACCGCTAGTAGCAAATATTTTTGAATAAAAGATTTTTCTAAAACGATACAAAAAAAAAGACACTCCATGTGTCGGAGAGAGAAGTTTTTGATTTCAAATGCCATGCGTTAGAGTGAGATCGGCAACCACTATGAACGTGACGTAATACTGGTGTGTCAAGCCGTCCGTCGCCAAGTGCGATAGACTATGCAGAATGCAGGCGTATGAGAGAGACGAGCATATCGCCGCACTTTTGAGCGACGACTGACTAGGTATGCCAATTGCCAAGGGTGCTGTGATCATGTGATGAGACGAGGCAGAACAGGAGAGGCCGGCCTGCCAGCTGAACACAGCTGGTTGACGAATGATTTTTTGATTTCAACTAGCTATGCATTTTGACGTTAATTTGGCGAACTTTGAATAATAACGATGACTTAATATTCCTGAAGTGTAGTGAATTTTTCTGGATGTGCGTTAGGGATTGACAGGTTGTCGTATAACAAACAGTTTTCACTGTACAGTGAAAATAAAACCCTACCCAGTCTAACCCAAAATTTCCTATTATAAACCGATGCTTTCCTGGACTCTTGGTTTGTTGCTGTGGATTTGTTAGGCACTTCGCTAGCTGATTAGTGTAGGAAGGATTGTTTCATGGAATAATTACGGATTATTACATAATGTATCGTTTCGCCAAGTGACTGTTTATTTCAGTAGAGTTGCGTTTATAATGCCGTCTCGAATTCTGGTTTTGTCCAGGTTAAATATCAGTACGTTAAACGATAAATCGTTACCGATTTATCGTTTAACGTACTGATATTTAACGTACCGACTTATCGTTTAACTTACCGAAAATTTAACGTATCAATTTAGCGGTTTACCGTCTCGAAATTTAACGTATCGATTTAGTATTCTACGTCCCGACAATTAATGTACCGATTTATTGTTTAACATACTGATATTCAACGTACCGATTTATCGTTTAACTTACCGAAAATTTAACGTATCGATTTAGTGGCGTCAACAAAAATCATTAAGGGTTTCATCAATCATTTAGGGTTTCGATTTGTGAAACTGTTGATACGAAATCTTCCGTTCTCAAACTTTTTATCTTTTATGTTTAAGTGTGAATTAATTGCGATGTCGCATTACGTCCTGTTGCGATTGTCGACTATATCGAAATGTCGTCCCGATTTTAGTGTTTTTTGCTTTTTTTTTGGTAATTCCGTTCCCTTGAGCGAACGTATTGATTTTTCGTATTGCCGCCTGTGTTTTCGTTTTAGCGTTCCGTGATCGATCTACATTGTATGTTTTGTGGTGTATGCTTTTATGGGTAATTTTGGACTGCTGGTTCTGGTTGGGTTTACTCCCAGGATATTGTTTCTGGATTTTGATCCGGAAGAAATCTTCCTTTATTACTAGTCCCCGTAGTCAACGGCTTTTAGACCTTTTGGATATTTTATTGCTGATTTCCACAGGTTCGGATGACCAGTGAGCACGTGTGTGTCCAGTTGTCCTGGCGCCCTTTTCAACTTTTAGTCGGTTTTAATTCTGGATACTGTGTTTGTTTACGTGTCGAGTGGTAGGTGGTCGGATTTTAAGAAAAATTATTAAAAAAGTTTCCGTTACGGATTTTAAAATATTTTGGTATTGAGTGGTCAGTGGTCGGATTTTTAAGCCCAATCTGGGGCATTTTTATATAACATCAATTCAATACTGGTGAACCGTAGACCCACGTCCCAGCGCCGCGTGAGCTAGCCGCGCGCTGAATTTATTCAGGTTATTATAACCGTTCACCAAAAGAGTTTAAACTCTAACAAAATATCAAGTTATAATATATTGTAACCCTGGTAAAATCCCGTGGAAGGCATAGGGCTAGACGCGCGGGTACCGCTAGTAATAATTTATAAAATTTAATGACCTATATATAGTGAGTACTAATTTTTACGACACACGGGTGCGACGAAGTTGACCTTTGTATGACGTCACAGGTTGATGAGTTTGTACTGATGTGAAGTTGTTGATATTTGGATGTCGTTTTGAGTAGTGGGTTTTGGCAGTTTTTTTGTGAAAAATTATTTAAGATTTTCCGGGACTAGGAATATTCCGGCGTTATTGTAGAAGATTATGTTTTGATGATATTAAAGTATTCAAGATTTTGCTGGAATAATTGACAGTCTGACGTCAATGTTGATTGAGTTTTGAATTCTTTTGCACAGTACTGTATGAATTTTACCGGATATATTTTAAGGAAGAAAATTAGTTACGCCGCAAGTATAGGTGTTCGCCAAGAATAGTGGCGTATTTGTGACGCCTGGATCAGTGGATTGAAGTTATTGGCGATCGCCCTCGACACATATGTTAGGTATTTGTTATTTTTTTATGTTAAACTGTGTTTTTTCGTTAAACATTTATTGTAAATTTCGGATTATTGTCGTCCTGGTTGTTTAGTGTTCAGGTTTATGTTGGACTGCATGTTGTTGTGTATGTTTAGTGTTGCCCCTTAATAGTTTTGGATTGTGGTTCTGGATTTTTTATCTGGAAGATTTTTTCCTCTCTTGACTGGCTAACGTCATTTCACCTGTTGTTATCTCCCCTGACTGTGCAACCTGCTTTTATCTCCAGGTTCGGACGGCCTGTGAGTCACGTCGGTGTCCTGTTGTCCTGGTGCCCTTAGACCTTCGGTCGGTTATTATCAGGACACTGTTTATTTACGAGCTTTATCTTGTCAGTTCGGAGTGAGTGGTCCAGTTTAGAGTTTTTGCTATTGAGTAAAGTTGTTGTTTTTTGTCTGTACGGTTTTGCCGTTTGTTTTCAGCGTGATGAAATTTTAAGTGGTTGGGATTACCGTTAAGGTTTTGCCTGTAATTTTTGCTAATGAAATTTTAAGTGGTTGGTAGGTCGGATTTGTTAGCCCAATTCTGGGTATTTTCTTTTGCACAATTTTTTTGTTTGAACCCTATTCCCAGCGTTGCACGAGCATAGCCGTGCACCAGCTTTAACTCTGGAAAGAACAACGGTTATAATAATATATTATACAGGGTGGTGACCATGACTGCTGCACATAGGGATTTAATCCGTAAAATCAAACTTTCGAGATTTCCTGCTTCCCTAATTATTTTAGGAAAAACATCTTCAAATAAAAGTTTTTGAACATAAAATTCTGCATCTAAATCATTAAACAAAATTAATTTTGCATGCTTTATAACGGCAGAAATTTGATTGGAAAATGTCAAAATTACCTCAGAAACAGATAGGGATAGCCATGGAACTTGAACAAAATGAGGACGTTTTAGCTGTCAGAATAGTTTCTAATCTTTCAATGGCGATATTCATGGAAACAAAATGATTATAATAAATAAATAAATAAATAATTGCGTATTTGTTGGCCATTTTTCCTTTTAATTAATCTTATAAATTTATAGTCTAAGATCCGGCTGCAAAATTAGTACGTTCATCACGTAGGTAATCAAACTCTAATTTTTACATATATTTATGAATAGAATAAGACACTTTTCACAAGGCGCCGATCAAAAAGTGCCCGCAACTAATTTTAATTAAAATAGGGTTAATTGATTTTTCAAAAAAAAATTTCATTCACTTGTTCGTCAAATAAAATATCCATTTCACAGCAATGTATGTAAAGAGTTTGAAAAGTTATGGGTGCTGTTACCTGCTCGGCCGCAACCTAATCGCAGCCAGGTGTAAACAGGTATGATTTAGTTATATTTATACGTTCATGACGTATATTCATTTCTTTTATACCACATTAAAGCTAATTTTTTTCTGATCATGACGTTATAACGCTGCCTATGAAAAAGTGCCCGCAAATAGGGGTTGCCAGCTGTTGAAGACGCTAGTAGGAATTTGAAAAATATTTCGTAACGATAAATATTGAACATTAATTTTGACAAGATATTGGTGCGAGTGAGAAGAGATAGTTGGCCATAAGTCTGTTAATGTGTGTGCGCGATAGCGAATATGAGCTGTTTTAAATCGACCGTGACGTCTCAGCAGTGCTAGGACACGCTGCCTGCTTGGCTTGTTAATGAGTGCGAGACGATATGCACTATTTTTATTGTGTGTGTAAGAGAGAACGCGAAGGTCCGATACTAAAATTTTTGGTTTTGAGAGGTAAATTTTTGCACGTCAAGAGAGTCGAGGCGGTGATGAGGAGACAGAACGGGGAGACGACAGCTAGGCTATACAGCGGCTGGACGAATGATTTTGGATATCAATTAACCATGCATTTTGACGTTATTTTGGCGAACTCTGATTAATAACGATGAATTAATATTCCTGGAGTGTAATAAATTTTTCTTGGATGTGTGTTAGGGATTGACAGTTCTCGTATAACAAACAGTTTTGACTGTACAGTGAAAAATAATACCCTACCCTGTCTAACCAAAATTCCCTATTATAAACCGCTGCTTTCACTCTTCGCTCGTTGCTGTGGATTTGTTAGGCACTTCGCTAGCTGATTAGTGTAGGATGGATTGTTTCATAGAATAATTATGGATTATTACGTAACTTATCGTTTCGCCAAGTGACTGTTGATTTCAATAGAGTTGCGTTTATAATAAGCTTATGTAACGTACCCGTCTCGAATTCTGGTTTTGTCCAGGCTTTATTTTAACGTCTTGAAATATAACGTATCGATTTATCGTCTAACGTTCTGAAATTTAGCGTACCGATTTAGCGTTTACCATCTCGAAATTTAACGTATCGATTTAGTATGCTACGTCCCGAAAATTAATGTACCGATTAATGTTTAACGTACTGATATTTAACGTACCGATTTATTGTTTAACTTACCGAAAATTTAACGTATCAATTTAATGGCGTCAACTAAAATAATTAAAGATTGCCTATTTAGGGTTTCAATTTGTGAAACTGTTGATGCGAGATCTCCCGTTCTCAAACTTTTTATCTGTTATGTTTAAGTGTGAATTAATCTCGATGTCGCATTACGTCCTGTTGCGATTGTCAACTATATAGAAATGTCGTCCCGATTTTAGCGTTTTTTGTTTTTTTTTTGCAATACCGTTCTCTGTGTTAATCCCAATCTGGGGCATTTTTATAATAACATCAATTCAATACTGGTGAACCGTGGACTCACGTCCCAGCGCCGCGTGAGCTAGCCGCGCACTGAATTTATTCAGGTTATTATAACCGTTCACCAAAATAATAATAATGAATTGAAAATATGAATTGGTGCTAGGCCCAAATAACCTTAGCTGTTGGTGGTCTTTAAAATACAATTACAATTACATACATACATATATACATACATACATATATACATACATACATACATACATACACACACACACACACATACAAGATTAGCTAGTTTAATAATATAGAATATAGTGAGGTGGCTTAAAGCTGTATTTCAAGATTACCGTTAAATGGCGGATAAAAGCACCAAATTTGTTATGAAGGTACCTCAGGGTATACTAATAAATGTTAGCCTAGGAGCCCTCTAGAATTTCTAAAAAACAACTTTTGGAGGCTGAAAAACCACGCAATTTTACCACCAGTAATCTTAAGAAGTTGCTACAGCTATCACTTCAGACCGCGCCAGACCATGTCAGATTGCATCAGACATGTACCGACTGTCGGACGATATCAAACATGTTTAATATTTTGTCAGACGATGGCGGTACATTTGACTGTTTTCAATAAACGGTGGTGTATATCCTAAATTTATGCTAATTATTATTTCCAGATTTTCTTAAACCTATTTATGACGTGTTTGAATATCAATTATATTGATATTAATATGTATCAATTATATCAATATTAACAATGTAATATCCAATTACGCCGGTTATTTATTTTTTTTGTATTTTATGATAACATTTTATATGAGATATTCATCCCATGATTTAAATTTTATCTCGTCGGATATTATCCACCCCAAATGTAGCCACTAAGTCTGAACTGACTGATTTGGTCTTGTCTGGGCCTGGTCTGGTCAGATACGGTTCCAATGTAGCCTCAGCCTTACCAACATAGGATTGCAAGCTCTGAAACTACAACAACAAAAACTTACTATTTTATCGTTTGTAATGAAATTAAAAAACTATTCACCTAATAAGTTGACGTCGTTTTTAAAGGCGTCATTGTCAAGGAGAAGCACTTGAGCCTCGGCCCACGTAGTTTGATATGTCACATCAGGCATGTTATCCAACACTTCGGCCAGTTTCTTCATGTTGCGTTTCTTGAGTACCTTGGCTTCTTCTTTCTCTCGTTTGGCTAGAGTGAACATCACGTCTTCATAGATATCCCTTCGGTCCGAATCACAGACGGCGCGCCAAACCTCCAAATTGGCGAACATCTCGTCGCATTTGTAATACTTTGTGGTGGAGTTGATGTTCTCATGATTTAACAGGAAGCTCTCCAGATTTTCCTTGGCACGTTTGGTTCTCAGTCGTTGTTCTTCACGTTCATCTTTTTGTTTTTGTGTTTTGTAAGCGTTGAAAAGCTGTTTCTTTTCATTTAGTTTCTTTAAAGGAGCATATCTTGCATCGTTTCCTGAAAAATATCAATAATGTTATTATCAGTACTGCCAATATTACATAAAAGTTTAATGGGTTACTTGCGGATTTAAAAAATTAGGTAGGTTACTATGTGGCCTGGATGCTTTCCATAAAAGCAGAGACCTGTTCAGACAACTAGATAATCTTAGTAGCTTAATCTTAATAATATTATAAATGCCAAAGTTTGTGTATGTTTTTGTTACCACTCAGCTCCGTAACGGTTCAACGGATTTTCATGAAATTTGGTATAACATTACTTTAGATCCTGGATTAGCACATAGGGTACTTTTCATCCCGGAAAAATGTATAGTTCCTGTAGGATAGTAACAAAACGTAACAATGCATTTTTTGCATTTAAGCGTATTGGTGGAATTCTACTAATATTATAAACACCACCAGCCCGGCTTCGCTTCGCAGGGGAAAAATTTCTCGCGAGGGGGGATAATTCCAGTGGGATAGTAACAAAACGTAACTCTGCTATTCTTTTGCATTTTAGCGTATTGGCGGAATCCAACTAATATTATAAACACCACAGTCCGGCTTCGCTTCGCAGGGGGGAAATTTCTCGCGGGGAGAATAATAAATCACAAATTCTTAGCACCAGTGCGAAGCCGGACGGGACCGCTAGTTCTATATAAAATCAAACCAAAAATAAATCTAACTTCATGGTTTGTAAGCGTAGATGAAATAGAGGTTTCATAATAACAACTCTAACTATCTGTTGCAAGTACATACATCTACACAGGATAAATGTCCTACCCAACCCAATGTGTATATTATGTGGTTTTGGTGAAGGGGATCTGTTTCACATAGTATTCCATTGCCCTCGTTTCATCCAACACAGTAATACACTAACAAAGGAATTTAACAATAATTTCACCTGTACTAACTGGGACGATGTAATTAATATCCTAGCATCAAAAGACCTCGATCCCTATATAGCTATAATAATTAATAAGACACGCGTTAGGCCTAGCGCATATAATCAATTTTTAATCGCTCAACTGTTTAGTTGTTTGTAAAATGGCTATAGGATCAGAAGGGCCTGCGCATACTATCGACACTGTAGTTGTACGGAAAAAATCAAAAAATCGCATTGATCATCTTTTGACTCTTCTGTTGAACAGCTATCATCAGCAGCTTATGTCCACAGCTGTGTATTGACGCTAGCATACGCTCGACTAAATAGTTGTTCGGCGATCCATTAGTTTAATAGTGAAATTATGGCACAACTGATTGATTGTATGCGCACCTCTAACAACTAAACAGTTTAGCCGAATTGAAATCGCGACACGTACACAACTCGACTAAACTGCTGTCGTGGAAACAATTGGGTTGTTTAATAAAAAATAATTATCAGTTTTTTCATTTTATTTCAATACTTAATCATAAATAGTATTGAAAATCGATAAGAAAATTTTTTTAAAATTTATATACAATTAATTATAAATTAATTAAAATGTATAAAATTTAAAAAATATCACGTGACTACAAAACACTCCATGAATGGTTACCATGTTTGTGACGTAATTATGTTTATGTGCTTTCATGTGAGTACTGTCAACTGTAAAAATTATTGAAATTTAGTGAAATAAAAGTATTGTTTATAAATTTATTCTAGTGATGTGTGATAAAGGGTTTATAAAGGCCAATTCTGATAATATACCTGCTGTGGATATTTTTATGGTGACAGATTTTTTGAGGAAAGACATTCGATTTAACTCAGCTGAAGTTCAAGGTACTAAAGCGTCAATGTCAGTTTTAGAAAATTGTGTGACCTTAAGGGAAATAATAAACAAAATATTTTTATTAAACATAATTAAATTTATTTTTAGGGTGTCACGCGAAAGTTATGGTGATAAGGCAATTGGTTATGCTCAATTTCAATATCATTTTGACTGCGGAACAATCAACATGACATATATTTTGCAAAATATCAATTTACACTGTCCATTTGGTACATGTATAACCTAGCTAAATATAACTTTTAAAACTTAGAATTAAACAAAAATCATTTAATGATAACAGTATACAAATTTATTATTAAATCAATAAAAATTATTCATTTAAACTTTTGTATCATCACAATTGTTCTGAAAATTCTGATTTGGAGTTAATCTTCTGACAAATTTTTATTTGACGTACGTAACTATAATAATATGCATTGTATTTATATTCTGATATAAATCATTATTAACTATAATACAATTATAATAAAATTCTTACATCCAAATGATTTTCACAAAAAAAATTTGACGTAGTTTTAAGGAAAATACATCGTGCTGCTCGGAACCATTGCTTTCGACGTTTAACATTTTGTGGCACATTTAAAAACATTTTTTCAGGACTTGTTTTTGTATTGTTTGTACAAAGTGGTACGAAACAGGTCCGAAAACTTTTGAGATTTGACATTTTCAATGAAATAATCAATACACCGACGTTGAGAATAGGAATAAATAAATTATAAACAAAATCACACCTGTCACATAGTCAGCTTAAACATAGTTACGTCACAAAGCGCTCGGGTTTTTTTCGGGAACTGTCGGGCGTCATCGGTACTAAGTTAAATATTTAATTTTAACTTGATATAACTTCTTATTTATTATAAAAAAATAAAAATAAAAAATTGTTTTCTTATAAAACTTATATACGTTCTTTCCATTTACGACAAAAAAAAATTTGACTTAAAAACCCAATTGTGTGTATGCGCCAGGCCATAACAATATAGTCCGGGAGTTTGCATTGCAAATGAAAAAGTCATAGTAAGCCGGCTGATTTTGATATCGATAGTTGATCTCGTACAACTAATCAGTAAACTGACCGTCGGCTGCTCAAGTAGCGGTGGGTTTGGGTGTGAGAGGCTGCGAAAGTGGTAAAAAAAAATTTAAGTTGTAGTACCTACGCCGGCTGAAACTTGTTTTTATAAATAGCTGACATCATTGTGAGTTGAAAAATAATCGTCAGCTGCATCGTGGAAGGGGGATTGTGCGTCAGCTGGTCGCATGAACTTGTAAAAAAACACGTAAAATATTGAGCATTTCACTTTTTGCACTGACAGCAGTTGAGACAATTTCGTTACCTAGGATTATGATAGCGATATAATCATAATCCTAGGTAACGAAATTGTCTCAGCTGCTGTCAGTGCAAAAAAGTGAAATGCGCAATATTTTACGTGTTTTTTTAAAAGTTCATGCGACCAGCCGACGCACAATCCCCCTTTCACGATGCAGCTGACGATTATTTTTCAACTCACAATGATGTCAACTATTTATAAAAACAAGTTTCAGCAGGCGTACTATTACTTAAAAAAATTTTTTTTTTACCACTTTCGCAGCCTCTCACACCCACACCCACCGCGAGTGCGCCAGCTGACGCTTGGTTTACTTATTAGTCATACCAGATTTATCGAAAAAGATAACAATCGATCGGCGTAAAAACACTACCTAAAATGCAACGCAAACTCCCGGGCTAATACTGAGCGTATACATTTGGTAACTGGCCAAAGACAAGAGTCACCCATTATATAAAATTAGATAATTACATTACCATTGGGGATGACCCTTTGCTGAGTCTAGTAGAGCGGATTTTTGAAGTTATACTCCTTTAGGCGCGTTACGAAAAAATGATGAGGTTGAATTTTTACGATGCGTGCGCACACTGTGACATCAAAATTAACAGGATAGAGTTGATCATTAAACCATGTTCGCATGCGTGTAGCGTCTAATAGCTGTATTTATGCTATTTATTCAGGTGTTTCTAGATACACAACATGTGCTTAATTTCAATACGAATAAAAATTATATATGTGCTTATAAATTATATTATACAGTAGGTAGTGATTGACAGTGAATATTATTGAAAACATTTGTTAGTTGTAAATATTTTTAAATGCTCCAATATAATGCTTAGCTGTTACTATGTATTGCATGCAAATTAAAAATTAATTTTAACCACGCCAAAGATATAACTTCTAACGCGCGTATATAAGTACACGCATCCACTTTTTTCCAGCCCCTTACCACCATCATCAATATATAAAGTAGCATCTGGACCCGTCTGTAATTTCATTTTCTTGTGAATTTTTAAGGTATTTTTTGTATTGCCCACACAGAATTTTTGTTTGTCTGACCTTTACATTACTTAGCAGCTTGATCAATTTTAATGAAACTCAGGACCGGCTCGAAAAAACTTCGCGCCCCAACCCCTAAAAACAATGTTTTCGCCCCCTTACCCCCAGGTAAATTGTATAAAATGTGTTGCCATGCGCTAATAAAATATCGGTTTTGAGTACCATTCATGACTCCCATGTTCAAAATCATTTTTTTAAAATAATTTTTAATATGAAAAGTGTCAGTAGATTTTGCCAGAAGTCCTTACAATTCATGATATGTTACTTATAATAGGCTAGACGCCAGGTAGTTATTGATCCGAATATGTCCTTTTCAATAATTTTATTTATTGTGTTCTTCATCAAATTTTAAATTGAAAATACGTATGTTCATAAAGCAAGCAACGCCCTAAATCGTGATTTTTGTCCCATATCGATATCTCTTAAAATTGAGACGTTATAGGCAGTCAAAGTTAAAATCATCGAGTTATATGTGTTTTTAACACGCATTACGAGTACCTTCCATGCCGAATAAAAAAAAACCGTCTAGAAATCCATAGGAAATGTAGAATTAGAATTAATGGTAGGAGCCAGAAGGTATGCACTGCGACCAATAAGGTCTATATAGGAAATGTAATGCCCCAAACATTTTTAAATTATAGACATTTAAGTCCAAGCGAATTGATTGAAAAACTGCCAAATAGAAGAAAAAACTGACTTTTAAATTAACTTAAATGTTAATAGAACAGTCATTTGGTAGTTTTACCTGGAAAGTTTTCCGGGAGTTTTGAAAATTGATAATTTTATAGATTTTGATGTGCTCTTTCCGAATTTCGACTTTGCCACCTCGTATTTTTGCCACTCGCGCCGCCATATTGGAAAAATGGCGCCTAAAAGCAGTTTTTGACAATACCTCCTTTCCGACTTATTTTACGATAAAAACAGTTATATACAAAATGAAACTAGAGACAATTACCTACAATTTATGTATCTACCTTTTTTTCATAAAGTCAATAGTTTAGGCGTACGAGCGCCGCAAAGTGTACTCCAACACGCGTTTTGGCCAAAAAACTCATTTCCACACCACCTTGAGGTAGAGTAAGCGGCGCGTTTTTTTCACCGTGGTATCCCCAGTGGGCCTAGTCCACATGCAATTCACTATCCTAAAATTTAGCGCATTCTTCTTCGCTTCGTTGTTCTTGATGGACCAGGTGCAGTTGCGAGTTCATCGTCATTAGTCCTCTAGTAAGTAGGGTGGTTAATGAAAATTAATTTTCTATGTAGATATTTTAGACCTATCAATGAGCAATCTAACTGTGTCGAAAAAATCTGGTAAATTTATTCGTAGCCACCCTAAGGATGTCATTTTTTAAAGATAGTACTTTTCGACTAAAAATGGAAATCCTTGACGCGGAGTGCTCTAGTAAGTAGGGTGTTTAATGAATATTAATTTCCTATGTAGAGATTATAGACCTATCCATGAGCTATCTAACTGCGTCGAAAAAAATTGGAAAATCTAGAAGTGATCACTCCACTGAAGCAATTTTTTCGAGATCGTATGTTTAAGGTAAAAAAGTAAGATCTCAAATAAATTGCTTTTTTAAGGTAACCACTTCCAGGTTTTACAAATTTTTTAACTCATTTAGATAGCCCATGGATCGGTCTATAATCCGTACATGGGAAATTAATATTTATAAAACATCCTACTTACTAGAGCAGTCTGCGTCAAGGGTTTCCATTTTTAGTACAAAAGTACTATCTTGAAAAAATTATATCCTTAGGGTGGCTACGAATAAATTTAGCAAATTTTTTCGACACAGATAGATAGCTCATGGATAGGTCTATAACCTCTACACAGGAAATTAAACAATGAAGCGAAGAAGAATGCGCTAAATTTTAGGATAGTGAATTGCATGTGGACTAGGCCCACTGGGGATACCACGGTAAAAAAACGCGCCGCTTACTCTACCGCAAGGTGGTGTGGAAATGAGTTTTTTGGCCAAAACGCGTGTTGGAGTACACTTTGCGGCGCTAGTACTATTGACTTTATGAAAAAAGGTAGATACATAAATTGTAGGTAATTGTCTCTAGTTTCATTTTGTATGTAACTATTTTTATCGTAAAATAAGTCGGAAAGGAGGTATTGTCAAAAAACTGCTTTTAGGCGCCATTTTTCCAATATGGCGACGCGAGCGGCAAAAATACGAGGTGGCAAAGTCGAAATTCGGAAAAAGCACATCAAAATCTATAAAATCACCAATTTTCAAAACTCCCGGAAAACTTTCCAGGTAACCACTATTTTTCGAACCAAATGACTGTACTTTTATAAATTGAACATTTTTTAAATTATCGAGATAGGAAATTCAATGCCCTAAACTTTAGGGCATTAAATTTCCTATAAATTTCTCGACGGATTTTTTTTTATTCGGTACGGAAGGTACTCGTAATGCGTGTTAAAAAAACACGTAAAACTTTGTGATGATTTCAACTTTGACTACCTATAACTTCTCAATTTTTAAAGATATCGATATGAGACAAAAAGCACTATTTAGGGCGTTTCTTTGATTTATGAAGATAATAATATGTATTTTCAATTTAAAATTTGATGAACAACACAATAAATAAAGTAAATAAGTGACAGATAAATAAGTGACTGATAAATAACAGTAAGTGGACATAAAGGTCAAGGACACTGGACATAGTGGTCAAGGGCACTGAACCTAGTGGTCAAAGACACTGGACATAGTGGTCAAGAATAGTGGACATAAATAAATAAATGAACAAAGTGATGAACGATAATTATAAAGAGTGCGCCTGTTCAATGCACCCGTTGTCCTGCAGAGTAAATAAAGAAAATAAAGATTTTTACCAAATAGCAGTTTTGTTAGGTGTGAGGTATTAACGAAGGAGACAAAACTGATGGGTGATACCCAAGCACCATCGAGCATGCTGAATGAGACTAAAACAGAGCTAGCGAAGAATCAAGAAGAAAACTCTAAAAGAATGATGCAGAGCATGCTGACAGGACAAGAAAGTATTGAAGAAGAGTTAACGAAGAAAATTGGGGGACTAGAAGAAAAGATACAAGAAACTTGTAGAGTAGTAGAAGAAAATATACAGGTGGTCGATGAAAAGCTCGAAATTCTTGAAGGGCGACTAGCGACACTGCAAGGAACAAGAGAATTGTCGATTATCAAAGAAAGAAGTGAAGCTGAAGAAGTGAGAGAGACGGCCACCTCAAGGAGAAGAGTCAAACCCCCGACGTTTGACGGAAATGTAGTCTGGTCTATGTACTATATACAGTTCGAAGCGGCAGTCAGGACAAACGGGTGGCCGGACAGAGACAAAGTCATCTCTCTGATGGTAGCCTTGCATGGGGACGCCCTGTATATTCTGCAGGCAATCCCAGCAAGCCAGCAAAATGATTATCAGCTGTTGGTCACCCGCCTGGAGTTCTTAGTACGGTGACGCTCACCTTCAACAAGTATACCACGCCGCAGCTGAGGAATCGTAACCAGAAGAGCGGGGAGACTTTCCAGCAGTTCCAAGCCAACGTTGCGCGGCCAATACGGTTGGCGTATCCGACGGCACCTGAATCGTTCCTAGAGCAATTGAAAGTACAGACCTTCATTGACGGCTTGAGAGACGGCGAGATGCAGCAGGGCTTGAGGTTGGCACGTCCAAAAACAATCGACGACGCGCTTGCTCATGCCATAGATTTTGAAGGCGCCAAGCAGGCATCACGGGGTCACGAGCGTATCCGGATGGTTACGGAAGAAACCGAGAGCATCGAAGATCGGCTGGAAGAGTTGGAGCGATGGATTCTTCGGGAGATGGACCGCAAGAGGAATCCGCAAGAAGCGCGGGGACCCCGCTGTTGGGACTGGCGAACGAGGGCATATACGGCGCAACTGCCCTAAAACCAGTAAGCAGCAACAGCCGGAAAGCTACAAAGGGTTGGCGAGAAAGAGCGAACGTCAACCTGGAGAAGGAATGCTCTGGAGGTCACCATCCACGCCGTGTCACCTCAGGACTGCGCGGCCGATGGGAATGTCGCTGGCCGAACCATCCCGTTACTAGTCGATACGGGTGGGATGAAGTCGATTATACGTCCGGGTGTTGTACGTAAATCCTCGAAGCTGTTACCAGCGATACTTCTATTCAAGACAGTGACAGGCGACAGAATTTTGACGCAAGGATCGGCGACGATGACAATCGGCATTGGAAACGAAGCTCGACCATGAGGTACTGGTCGCTGACATCTCCGACGATTTCATCCTAGGGATGGATCTCCTGCGAAAATTTGGTTTCGCGCTGGGCCTGAAGGAAGGTGTCTTGAGAGTTGGCGACGAAAAACTTTCCTTACACCCTGTGGAGGACTCGGTGGCCAGAGTCTGGCTCAAAGAAGATGTGACCTTACCGGGACGAAGCGAGGTAATGATACGGGCCGGTTTGGACGGAGATCTCCCGACGGGATGTGTGCGAGTAATTGAACCCGTCTGCGATAAGGTGCATAGCGGCGTGCTAGTGGGAAAGACACTAGTCAGGGTCGGAGAGACGGTACCATTGAGAATGATGGACGTTAACGCGAATCCGGTGACCCTGAAGAACATCCGGCTGCGACAGTGTGTGCAGGACTCCCGAGTTTTAAGGTGTAGAGGTTGTACAAAAACCACCCGCCGGAAGGTGACATTGACAAACTGGTGACCATGATTATAGGCTTGTGTGAGGACCTTGACGAAGCACAGTCAAGGGGGGTGCGAAGGATCTACTGCTATTCAGACGTTTTCGCACTGGACGACGAGCAACAAGGACGAACCGATGTGGTACGTCATAACATCGACACAGGAGATGCCAGGCCGACACGACAATGGCCGAGACGTTTTCCTTTGACGAAACGAGAAGAAGCTGATAAGATTATCACGGACATGGACAAGCAGGGAGTCATCAAACCATTAAGCAGTTCGTGGGCATCACTAGTGGTTCTGGTCGGTCGAAGGACGGTTCAACACGCTTCTGCGTGGACTATCGGCGCCTCAACGACGTGATCAAGAAAAACAGCTACCCCCTTCCTCGTATCAGTAACACACTGGATACGCTGTCAGGTTCTCCGTGGTTCTCGACCTTGGATCTGAAGAGCGGCTACTGGCAGGTCGAGCTGGAGCCTCAAGATCGCGAGAAGACAGCGTTCACAATCGGCTTAGGGCTGTGCAAGTTCACGGTTATGCCATTCGGGTTGTGTAACGCACCGGCTACCTTCGAGCGTCTGATGGAGACGATTTTGAGAGGACTGTCGTGGAAGAC
Organism: Mongoloraphidia duomilia; assembly: GCA_039654895.1. Taxonomy (NCBI): domain Eukaryota; kingdom Metazoa; phylum Arthropoda; class Insecta; order Raphidioptera; family Raphidiidae; genus Mongoloraphidia; species Mongoloraphidia duomilia. The sequence continues at coordinate 30,304,518 of CM077519.1, forward strand.
CTGTTTGGTGTACCTCTATGACGTGATTGTGGTTGGTCGCACGTTCAGCAAGCACCTGAAAACTTGAAAGAGATGTTTCAAAGACTGCGTGGGGCTAATCTGAAATTGAGCCCCAAGAAATGCCACATATTCCAGACTAAAGTGCAATATCTTGGACATGTCGTGTCTCCAGAAGGGGTAGAAGCCGACCCTGGGAAGAATCAAGCAGTGCGAAAGTGGCACAAGCACCAAGTTCGAAGCTTCCTTGGATTATGCACGTACTACCGACGTTTCGTTCCTGGCTTTGCAAACATTGCGAAGCCCTTGACAAGGCTGACTGAAGACGAGACGCGAATACGTGTGGAAGGAGTGCGAGGAGGCTTTCTGACAACTGCAACGCGGTCTGGTGTCTGAACCAATATTGAGTTACCCACATACAGACGAGAAGTTCATACTGGACACGGACGCTGGCTATTGGTGGCGTGCTGTCCCAGATTCAGGACGGGCACGAGAAGGTCATCGGCTATTTTAGCAAGGTCCTGTCAAAGGCTGAAAGAAACTACTTCGTGACCAGGAAAGAGTTGCTGGCGGTGGTCAAGTCAGTTGAACACTTCCACAAGTATTTATACTGGCGGAAGTTCTTGTTGAGAACGGATCATGCCGCGTTGAAGTGGATCCTACAGTTTCGCAACCCCGAGGGACAGGTTGCCAAGTGGATCGGGCGGTTGCAGGGATACGACTTCGACACCGAACATCGAGCGGGCACCAGCCACCGGAATGCCGATGCCCTTTCAAGAAGACTGTGTCTAGAAGATTGTCGACATTGTTCTCACCTATAAGTGAAGACCTGCCGCATTTCAAGAACCACCATGGTAAACGACGAGTGGTTGACCAATGAGGTCATGTTACGTGGGTAATTTTAAATAAATAAATAATACTAGGTTTCGTAAATCAAATCACTGATATAATTCGCCGATTAATAAAAAAAAATACAAATTAATACAAAGGTTAATTCTTATAAATTAGTCAATTAATTACTGGTAATTTTATTATATACAATAACATTTGGTCGATATTCGTTCCTGTTATACAATGGTCAATGAAATATCCGGGAAGGGTACAAAGTGTCAACCCTTCTAATAGTTTTGGTTTTCTAATAGTTTTGGTTCGCCATCTAATAGTTTTGGTTTTTATATATAGCATAGGTTCTTTAACATATAATTTAGCAAATAAATAACGGTATTGATTTATTCATTATTTTATTTATTTATTATATACAACTTATTTAACTATAATTCATTACTTAATCGGACAGAGTAACATCCTCCTCACATCTATCCTTCTGTCCCTCTATCACCAAATTCATTGATATTTATAATAGTATATCTGCTTAGCTTTGCGTTCTTTAGCTATTACAGTTCTAAGTACCTGTTCGTTGCCCCCGCTGAGTGTGCAGTAGCAATGAACTCAATAATTCCCTAATGTGCAAATCTACATACATTAATTATTGTGCAATACTTATAATATATACTACACCTCCCCCGAAATTTAAAAAAAAATACATATTATCAAAATTGTGTTTTTTTTTCTTTTTCTTTTATTATATACCTAATATCTAACTTAAAATATTTACAATAATAATAATAAATTTACACTCAATGTTAAAACATACACTTCACTGATTTATTCACTATATTTGAAATTTAATACCTTAAATGTAAATTTTAGCTTTTTAACTAAAAATTAAACTTTCATAATAATTTTGGTATGAGACAAAAATAATCTCGTCCAATCCTTCATAAAAAAATTAAAAACAAATAATTATGCTACCTTTGCACAATCAAATTACTGCTGCCATTTAAAATTTTTAAATATAATCAATAAGAAAAAAAAATGTTTTTAATAACCATGCGATATAATTAATATACTATTTAGCAAATTCTGAAATATTTTTAACTATTATTTTTCAAAATTAATATTACTTTCTTGATATTTAATACTATTTTTCATTCAATACCATTTTGCATGTCCAATCATTGGAAGTATATAAATCATTTAAAATTAGTTTTTATTTTGTTCATGTCACTGTCTTTTTAAGCTCTTCAATAAATTATACAAATTCGGGGACCAGTCCGAGTAGAGCTTTTTTATATTTCGCTAGCTAAATCTTGCAATACTTTGTGCATTATATTTATTCAACATATATTTCCGGAATATCCATTTCATTACATATTTTATCTAAATCTCTCAACAATACGGCTCGCGTTAATGTTGATCGAGTATTTAGATTAATAAAAATTGACATATTAAGTGACGGAACATAACATATACTTCCTGACTTTGTGGATACACGCTATAACTTACTTATTTTTTCATATCATGATTTGACATTATAATTAATTCTATACCATCTTTTGATTTTTTAACAATTTCCAGCATACTTGGTTAATCAGACTTTTCTGCCGTTGTATTGTCATTTAGTAATGTGTCTTTTCAAAATTTTCTGACTATTTACTTTGTGTTCTAGTCACAACTGAAATTAACTGAAATTAAATCTTAAATCTTCTGTTGTTATAACAATTCGAGATAATGCATCTGCAGTTACATTTTCTCTACCTTTAACATATTCAACCTGAAAATTATATTCTTCTAAACTTACATAATCAAAATTTAGTCAATTCTAGTTGAAGGATTGGTATTTTTAAGTAGATAAATTAAAAGTTTGTAATCTAATAATAATAATAATAAATAATTTCATTTAAACTTTGTTTCTTTTTATTTGAAATTTTCGTATTTAATAAATAATTCAAATCATTTTTCGCTTTATCAACTGAAATATTTTCTTTTCTAAATTAACAGAAATCATAATCATTCGCAACATTCTCTGGCATACAAAATTTTTTTCATACATACTTCATTTTCTGGCGTGTTAAGTATTTTAATTCTGAATTTTACCATTCTGAGGTGTGGCCAGCACCCCAGCCATAAATACACCATCACACAATTCTTTCGCAACTACCACACAGTCTTCATTTACTCGTACTGGTACATGTTTTACAATTTCACACCGAGGGGGTATCGGCATAATATTATTATCATACTATAATATTGAATTTATATTTAAAATTATTTCTTTTCTATCTACTAGACAAAGTACTTTCTTCAATTTTAATGTTTCCATATTTTCTAAGAAACTTTTTGCCCCATAATTTTAATTTCCGTATCACCTGATAGTTTCTTAAATATATGAAATTTTCTTAGATACTTATGCATAAAATAATAAAATAAAGCTCTTATCATATGCACCAAATTTACAATATTTACCAAGAATAATATTTCAGTTGTCATGAAAATGTTCATTTTACTTGCTATTTGATTTCATTATTTCCTATCTTTTAACCATTTTTAATTTAACTTATGTCTTTGCTAATACAATTTAAAATTTCTGTATCATATAATTTACTTAATCGCCTACAATTTGATGCTTATTGCTACAACATTTTTACTATTAATATTTTTACTTACGTCGTATTTTTTCTTTACATTATAATTTATATGCTGACTGGAAGTCGCCGCTAAATGTATTGTCTGCATATTGTTGTCGGTGTGTTGACCTTCTAGTTGACACTGCAGATTTCAGAACTGCGTTGTGCTCTCTGACTCCGTTGATTATTGTTGATGACTTACGGACAGGATCTTCTTCTTACATTTTAGGCCTTTCTTGCGTTTCCTCTTAGCTGCCATTATGTTAATTTTGATTTGTTGTTAACTTTATTTTTTAAACGATTATTATTGATTTAGAAGTATTCATATTATTTGTTTAAGCTTTACTATTTATTTCTTTTTATTTTTATGGTCACTACACTATACACTATAATAAACTTTCCACTAGCAGGGTCGCCATCTAATAGTTTTGGTTCGCCATCTAATAGTTTTGGTTTTTATATATAGCATAGGTTCTTTAACATATAATTTAGCAAATAAATAACGGTATCGATTTATTCATTATTTTATTTATTTATTATATACAACTTATTTAACTATAATTCATTACTTAATCGGACAGAGTAACATCCTCCTCACATCTATCCTTCTATCCCTCTATCACCAAATTCATTGATATTTATAATAGTATATCTGCTTAGCTTTGCGTTCTTTAGCTATTACAGTTCTAAGTACCTGTTCGTTGCCCCCGCTGAGTGTGCAGTAGCAATGAACTCAATAATTCCCTAATGTGCAAATCTACATACATTAATTATTGTGCAATACTTATAATATATACTACAACAGGAGCAAAACATAATGTGCAAATAACGGTCTGGTCATGGACTCCTACGTTGTGTTTTTTTATTATTTTTAAGCCGTACAGACTCAACTTATTACGGGCGGGGCAAATTAACGGTCATCGCTATTGTGAATGTTACGGTACAAATGTCATAGTTCGGGGAAAATGCGTATGTAAAAGAGGGCCGCCGATATGCAAGCACACCCTGTATGTGAGTAACTAGAGCCGTCGATGTACCAACACACTCTGTTTGTATATGTAGAGGGCCGCCGATATGCAAGCACACCCAGTATGTATGTGTAGAGGGCCGCCGATATGCAAGCACACCCTGTATGTGAGTAACTAGAGCCGTCGATGTACCAACACACTCTGTTTGTATGTGTAGTCTACCCAAGCGAACTCAGAGGACTTGCTTTCGTATTGAAAAGTGTTCTGATGTCCATAAATTATGTACCGTTCATGATGCGAGAGCTAATTATTTTATAAAATTGTAAAATAAATTTCTATGTATAGTGCGTAGCGGTTTGAAGAACCGATACGCTATTTCAATATGAGAATCGCGTTATTTGTAAATATAATATGACAGAAAATAATTAAAATTAAAGTGAATATAACAAGTATTAATAATGAAAATTAATACTCGTAACAGTCAGGCGAGAACAAGAAGCGGATCGAAAACTGAAGATAGTACTGGAGTGGAAACGAAAAGTTGAAAGACCAGCCTGGGAGGTCGTTAGTTCGTCCAATAGAGTACCTACTGAAGTTATACTAGGCTCAGTGGAGGACGGCCTCCTGAAGCGAATACTGAAAAGTGCGGACGGCACAGACGTGGTGAGGCCTCAGTTGATAATACCGAGAAGCCGAGTGCTGGATGTGCTGCGACATCTTCACGACGGGGCGTCAGGAGACCACTTTGGCGTTAAGAAGACCCTGGAAAAAGTCCGAGAGAGGTTCTATTGGGTCAACTGTAAAGAAGACATCAAAGAATGGTGCCGCAAATGCAGGTTGTGTGTCGCTGGTAAAGGACCCTTGGAGAACCATGAGGCAGTACAACGTGGGGAGTCCGATGGAGAGGGTGGCCATAGACGTGGCTGGACCATTCCCCGAGAGCGACGGTGGAAATAAATACATATTGGTGGCGATGGACTACACCAAATGGGTGGAAGCTTATGCGCTCCCGAACCAAGAAGCGGTGACTGTGGCGGAGGTGCTGGTCAAGGAGTTCTTCAGTTGTTTTGGTGTGCCAGTGGAGTTGCATTCGGATCAGGGCCGTAACTTTGAATCCGCCCTCTTCGGTAGCGTGTACCTCTTGTTGGGTATTCGCAAGACGCGAACTACACCGCTTGTCTCGGGCCGGAAACGCAGATGAATCAACAGAAGAGTGTAGAATGCTATTTCTACCGAAGCGGAACAGCAGCCGAGGCGAAAGGTGCCACTACCAATATGATCCCTTCTTCCGTGTCTATAACCTGTCCTTAGACAGGACAGGCCTAAGAGGGGGAGTGTAACGGATCTAGCTGCGGAAAGGATCAACTAGCACTCTTGGATGAATGAAAGACATCACGTGTCAACACAGCGGAAAGTTGCAGGATTCCGTTTCTACGCCACCCGATGTGCGAACAGTGCTAAAAAATACAGTGTCAGATAAATAAGTAACAGATAAATAAGTGACAGATCAAGAAGTGACAGATAAATAAGTGACAGACATATGAGTGACAGATAAATAAGTGACTGATAAATAACAGTAAGTGGACATAGTGGTCAAGAATAGTGGACATAAATGAACAAAGTGATAAACGATAATTAAAAAGAGCGTGTCTGTTCAATGCACCGTTGTCCTGCAGAGTAAATAAAGAAAATAAATATTTTTACCTAATAGCAGTTTTGTTACACTATAATATAGTCAAAATTTTGGGAGTGTGAAAATAAAACTTATGGTGTATATTTAATGTTTTCAAAAACGTTGTGTTAGATGCAGTTTTGCAGTTATTTTTTGAAAAAATTAAAAGTTCGTAGATTCTGGTACTGTAAGTTATCAACTATCTTATTCTATGGTATTTTGTAGCCATTTAAAAAAACTAGCACTGAAATTAATTCCCAGATGTCTCGAATGGATACTGTGCGTTCAAATAGGGATGCAACTATATGGTAACGTAGTTCAATTTTGCAGAAACGAGTCAGCTTAGGAAATATAGCCTTTGCAAATCTATGTAACCATATGGTTACACTGTCTCATAAAAGGTTAAATTGTAATCTTAAATGGTACCAGCTTTCTGCCACCAGATGTCACACGTTTTCCGTCAAGTCCCAATAAATTAGAAAGGACGAGTGCTTTAACATGAACTTTGTCATTTTCTTTTTCCCCACGGAGATCACCATTCCACTTTATAAAAGCTCTTCGCCTGAACGCATAGATCTACTATAGTCCGCAGATGCCTTCATAGCATCTAATATTGACAACACATTAAGAACAAGTAATTAGTATAAATAAAACTAAACAAAACACCTTTAATAACATTTATTTTGTTGTCAGCTGCAAAGTGTCGCTTTTAAGCATTGTCGCGTGCCAGCTTTTCACCGACCGCGTTTTTCCCTTTTTTCTTAGGGGGTAAAAAACCGACTCTCACTGGACTTCTTTATCCCTGTCTGTTAGCTGAGTTGATTCTCAGAAGCAACTTAACCGACTAGGTTTGGAAGTCAATAACACCAAGAGTTACGAACAGATTATGAGAAAAGCCTTTCTTATTTTGGGAATTTGAATGCCCGTATGTCAACGAGGTCCCACGTCACATACAGAAAAGGGCGTGGCCTGCTACTTCTACCGCAACGGAACGTGTCGCCGGAGTGAAGGTAGCCGCTATCGGCATGACCCTTTCTTCCGGGCTAAGAACCTGCCCTGGGACAGGGCAGGTCTAAGAGGGGGGGGGGGGGCAGTGTAACAAGAAAAACCCAGATGATACGCCACTGGCGACAATCGATGCATCTAGAATAAATAACAATGTGTAGGCGTGACATTATACACAGGTAATTACTAGAAAGATCTGGAAGGTGCGCGAATGTGGTGGAGGTCAAGCTGCTGTCACTATATAAGTACAGCAGTCACCAGAGAAGAGGAACAACGGACAACGTGTGAGTTGAAATAAATATTGTGCTATTGAAGTGTTTTCACTTTGTTTGAGAAATACTGATCGTGTAAACAGTATTGACTATTGAAATTGACTTTTCATTGTTAATAAATTCTTGTATATTATTTTTACATATTTTAATTATTGAAATAAATAATTTAATTCCGCCAAATCAAAAACAGTTTTGTTACAATATTTTCAAACTGAGTTAGATCTCAAGCATGCTTCTGATTATTGCCAGTGGCTGAAGACAACGTCGTTTTATCAGCTATGCCTTTCCAACGGTGGCCTGATATTTTACTATCGTCTTTGAAACCATAGTTTGAAATGCTTCTGGTAACTGTTTTATGAATATTTTTACAATGACAGTTGCTGTCATTCGACTATCAAATTATATTATTTATTTATAATTAAATTGATTTTTTAAATCGCAATATTTTAAGGTACGCCAAATCTGCCTTATTACAGAATCTTTCAAACTTAGCCGCTAAATGCGAGAGTAAGTCAGTTAGAATCTTTGCGTCGCCAATAACCCATAACATGTACTTCCATTTCCTTATTTATTTATAGAAGCTTTGCTCGTCGGGCTTTTTGTAATGCAGAGTGCTTTAGTTATCACATAAAAAAGCATAGTTCACAATTTCTCGGATATTAGTATTTATTTATTTTTTATTTTTGGCGCGCCCTCCGATTGGTCCCATGAAACTTAATACACTATCAACTGGCACCCAAATAAAGTCTGTAGGTAGTACTTTTTATCCTGTTACGTGTGGGTCAGAGTAGTGTTCCCGCCAAAACCGACATTAACGCAGGCAAATCTGCGACTGGTTTCCGCGATTCAAGTCGTGGGCGAAAACCTTGTTATTTCTATAAGATTTCGAATTTCGAAAAAAAAACTTACCGATAATCCGTACACACTGTTCCCAGGTCGCACTGGACGGTACATTTTTTTCACGTAACAGATCTTTAAATGCTTCCATAGCCTCCCTTTTGTCTTTGAATTCCATTTTCGGTTCTGGTGTTGAAGCACTATTACTGTCTTCATTATGACTAGCCACCGTTGACAAATTTGAGTCCTCATCTAAAAAAAAAAAATATTTTAACAAAACAAAAAAATCAAACATCAATTTTATGCTATTCCAATGAAATTTCTATTTCTCAGCACAAGAACACCCATCCTTCTTTTCTTCTTTTCAATCTTCATTAAAATAAAATACTTTTTAGAGACAAGCTTTAATTGAAATGTACTAAAAAGGAAAAAATACCTAATATTGAATAATTTAGGTTCACAATTATTATAAAAGCGTGGGTTGCAAACTATAATAGTTTATTAGCAGCGACCCTCGCTTTTATATGAACCTAAATTATTAAATATTATTTTTACAATCTTTTATTTAACTAGTAGAATTGAGGCGTGCGTGTTAAATGCATTTACAGTTACATACATTTGCAACTGTACTTAGAATTAGAGATAACATATTATCCTATTTCATAGTCTATACTTAGTAAGCAGATTCATGCTTACATATGTCTTATATACTTTAATTATGTATTTTATATAAACAAACTTACAACATGATTATCTTTAGAATAAGAGAACACTCAATATACGACTTCCAATGCTAATTATGGGTCGGAATTATTAAGTCAACCAAATAACTATTATTGTAAACAAACATTGTTAACTTATACTTTGAAAATAAAATAAAACTTATGTTTTTAAATTAAACAATTCAATTAATTTAACCGGTACCTTAACCAGTACCCATAACTGGCACAGTCGTACCCATAACTCGCGCGCAGAAAACAATTGTATTGAGTGATATCATATTAAATTTTCTATCAATTCCAAATTTTTTTATATTTTTTACGGTAGAGATAATCCGATAATTACATTTCAAAATTTTATTGAATAAAAGTCTTTTCATCACTGAAGCAAAAAATGTTATTTAAGAAGTCTGGATCATTATTGCATTTTTCGAACATTTCTTCTAAAAAGATATTCTTTGAAATGCATCGTCCCCGCGTAATTCCTGATAATGGGACCCATAACTCGCGCGCAGAAAACAATTGTATTGAGTGATATCATATTAAATTTTCTATCAATTCCAAATTTTTTTATATTTTTTACGGTAGAGATAATCCGATAATTACATTTCAAAATTTTATTGAATAAAAGTCTTTTCATCACTGAAGCAAAAAATGTTATTTAAGAAGTCTGGATCATTATTGCATTTTTCGAACATTTCTTCTAAAAAGATATTCTTTGAAATGCATCGTCCCCGCGTAATTCCTGATAATGGGAATATTTATACGATTTAAATTCAAATCGTATAAATAAAAATTTTAAAATTTTATAAGCACAGTAAGTGCTAATTCCGGCGTCATTTGCCAATTGCTTTACACTTATGTTCGGATTTCTTTTAACATGAACAATGATTCCAGCATATAGAGGGCAGTATAGCCTAGATGGTAGCGTGCTTGGCGCCGCAACCTCTAGACTGGACTGCCGTGGGTTCGAATCCCACCTGCGCTCATGGATGTTTTGTGATGTTATTTAGTTTTAAGTTAGTTGTTATTTAGTGTAGTTGAAAGACGCTAATGACCTTAGATGTCGACGAGTCTATAATCTACAATAAATAAATAAATAAAATGATTCCAGCATGGATTTCAAGTTCTGCCTGGCTCGGACGATTTCTTATAATATTTTTATGTCCGGTGTTAACGCAACCAGTATTCTTGAAATTATCAACTGTTCTTTTTACAACTTGCATACTGTAGGTATCTGTTTGTTGTACTTAACACTATACATATCAACTTGCTGGTAACTGTTTCCAGATAGGGCCCAAATAACCATTTCAACTTTTTCAAGTGTTGAATAAGACATTATTTCAAAATTAGAAGTAATTTAATTAAAAATATACATTTATTTTTGACAGTTTATAATATTACAGAATTACAGATTATGATAGGGATATAATCGTAATCCTAGGTAACGTAATTGTCTCAGCTGCTGTAACTGCAAAAAAGTGAAGCGTCTACTATGCATACTTTCAGTCTGTCATACAGTTTGGAATTATGTTTTGGGGAAATAGCGTCGACACAAAAAAAATTTTGATACTTCAAAAGAGATGCATTCGTATCATGGCGGAAGTGGCACCACGAGAGCACTGCAAGCCCCTCTTTCAAAGATTACAAATATTAACTATCTATGATCTCTACATTTTGGAGAGCAGCAAGTTCGTCAAGAACAACCCACAATTTTTTGAAAATAATGTTTATAATCACGAATACGGTACAAGAAATAAGGAAAAATTAAAAATAAACACCAGCTCGCTAACTGTTGTAAATCGTGGTATCACTAACGCCATGATACGAGTCCATAACAAATTACCAAATCATTTGAAAAATATAAAAAATTGCAAAAAATTTAACTACGACCTAAAAAAATATTTGCTGTCAAAAAACTTATATAGCCTAAATGAATATTAATTTTAATCTTTTGTATGACTAATGTAATAGACTTCGGTCTCTCCTACAGCTAAATATATTATTATTATTATTATAAATACGCAATATTTTACGTGTTTTTTTACAAGTTTATGCGACCAGCTGACGCACAATCCCCCCCTTCCACGATGCAGCTGAGGATTATTTTTCAACTCACAATGATAACATTTATAAAAACAAGTTTCAGCCGGCGTACTATTACTTTACCACTTTCGCAGCCTTTCACACCCACACTCACCGCGGGTGCGCCAGCTGACGCTTGGTTTACCTATTAGTCATACCAGATTTATCGAAAAAGATAACAATTGATCGGCATAAAAACACTACCTAAAATGCAACGCAAACTCCCGGGCTAAAACTAAGGCCCTTGTCCCACCATAGCGGCGCGAAGCGACACGATTTCGACATGACACAAGCAGGCGACATGCAGTAGTCCCACCAAAGATGCACCAAAGCAACGAGTTTTCTACATCAGTTCAGTGAACAATGGGCGTGTTTGGCCGAAGTAAGTACTTACTAAATTTAGTAAGTCACTTACTATACTTACAAAATTTTCGGCTGGGACACAAAATAAGTGCTAACTCAGTAAGCATGGCTCAATATAAGACGCCATTTTGCCGGTGTTTTGTGTTATATTAAGCCAGTAAGTCTGTCCTGGCCGAAAAGCGCTATAGTCAGCCTGTAAGATTTTATTTTTTTTATGCTAACTGGCTTACTAAGTTTAGTAAGTACTTACTTCGGCCAAACACGCCCAATGTCATCAAGTGAAGACGACGGTGTGATTGCAATTGTTACCACAAGTTTCTCACTATTATTTTAATGTTATGTGATCCAGTCTCAACTGTCAGCCTCCATTCAAAATTCCTATCAGTCTCAAATATATAAGCATGCTATGCTTAATGCGACAATGCCAATGTACGTTGTTTGGCAACGAAAAAAGAAAAGAGTGCGATTTTTCTATTGACAATCAATAAATAAAAAAATAAGTTTTTATCTTTGATAATAAAAATTAAGTGAAGACTTTTTCAATATTTCTAAGTTTGTGTTTCTTTATAAATGTTTTCTATTACCATTTTTATTTTGTAATCTTTTGTTTTTTTTTCCTTAAATTAAACTTTTTAAACGTTGCCAGTTTTTTTCTTTACTGAATTATTAGTTGATGTGAATTATCAAATCTGGACATTATCAATTGGGCCCGCTTTTACATCTTGATAATTCGTTACAAGTTTGTAACAATTGGTAGCAGAGCTAGAGTTCAGTAAATGTGGAAAATCTCATTATGGCTACTACAAGCAAGAATCCGGATCTTTCTTCGCCAAGGCGTCTACGTTCCAGAACCCGTTCAGTTCCGCCCGCATCAGGTCATGTCGGCAATCCTGTGTCAAATCCTGGAATTTTCGTCCAGAGAACTCAACTTTCTAACCCTCCTGTTATCATTACGGAGGTTCGCCGAGATGCTTCTGAGAATGATCAACAATCAGGTAGGAATTTTTTGTCTGAAGGTATTGACCAATATGAGACTGGAATTACGAATGAATTATCTAAATACAAGACAGATTTTGAACTAATTTATTCATCAATGTGTTCACAAATACATGTGTGTGATGGTTCTGATGTTAATAATTTAAAACAATTTTTAATACAAGTAAATGAACTCATAAAAATTGATATAATACCTTCCCATGTACTTTTAAAACTCTTAGTGAACCGGACCATGGGACAATTACGTTCCTTCTGGATACAAAATACCTTAGTAATGAAAAATTGGAAACAGTTTAAAAACAAATTAATAAATGAGTTCTTAACTAATATAGACAGATCGTTGCTCAAAAGTGTCATTTTAAATTCAAATCACGGATCTCAAGAATCATTGCGACAATTTGTAGTGCGTATTCAACAGCAAATGGATCTTTTTGAAATCATCATGTCTGAAACGGACTTTATAGCGCACATTTGGACTAAAGTTAATCAAGAAACTTTTCAGTATTTACAATACACAATGCCTCCAAATAATTTGCTCGAATTTAATAAAATTATAAATTATCATCAGAGTATCACCGCATTACGTTCGGCAAGAAATCAAAATTCTGTCGCCAGTGCGGACGCATCTGTTCCCGTCTGCCGTTACTGCAAAAATGCCGGACATTTAATTAAGGACTGCCAAATTCGTCCACGACCCGTATATTCTCCTATTAATAATTCAAATCTAAAAAACTGAATAACAATACTATCGATTTCAACCCGGAATTTTCTTTTGAATCGATAGTGACTTCTCCGGTGAAAAGTAATATTAAATCGTTGCCATTAATCAGAGTTAGCTTTTATAAGTTCGAAACCACGGCACTCTTAGATTTAGGTTGTTCTTTGAATATAATTTCTCAAGATATATTTGATAAGTTAATTAAGTTTAAATTAGGTTCTCCTTTTTATGAAACAAAGAAAGTTAGGGTTGCTAATAACAATCTAGTGGAGTTAAACACAAAAATACGAACTATAATAAAAATAGGCTCGCTCACGTGGAAAATAGAATTATGGTTGTTACCGTTTACAATTTTTCCTGTAATTCTTAGTTACCCTACTTTAAGTAAAATGAAAGCATGCATTGACTTATCCTTAAAAAATTTGTCTTTTGAATTTTCATCGCATATAAAAATTCCTTTTATTGAAGATTTCTTTCCTCTTCCTAATCTCCTTATTAATTGTTTAGAAAATTCTTCAAATATTCAGAATTCTTATATTTCTGAACAATTCAAATGTCTTAACGAAGAATTTCCGGATGTTTTGACAGCAAAGGTAGGGACTGCAAAAGATTATTTACACAATATCAACCTCTCTGATAAAATACCTGTGTCTCTTCCACCGTTTCCACTATCTCCTCCAAAGGCTCAAATAATGCGAGAACACATAACGGAACTATTACAACAGAACATTATAAAATCTAGCCGTTCTGAATATTCTGCTCCGGCCTTTCTCATTAAGAAACCGGACAACACATTTCGACTCTGCGTTGATTATAGGAAAATTAATAAAAAAATACTAGTTGATCCCTTCCCCGTTCCGCTAATTCAAACTATTTTCCAATCACTACATAATGCTTCGGTATTTTCTACAATTGATCTAACTAAAGCTTTTTATCAAATTCAATTGCATCCAGATTCTACCTTTTGGCCTTAAAACATCGCCGAGTGCATTAAATCGTCTGATTTTTAATATTTTTGCCGATCTTAGATATAAGTTCGTCGTTGCATTTTTTGACGATATCTTAATTTATAGCCAAGATATGAAATCTCACCTTGAACATGTTAGAATTGTTTTACGACGCCTTCGTAACGCTGGATTAACAATTAATCCCGATAAATTTAAATTAGGTTTATCTCAAGTTTCCTTTTTGGGACATACTATTTCAAGTTATGGAATTCAAACCTCGTCTTATAACAGGGTCGGCGCGTAAAAATATGCCGCCTAAGGCGAATACAACTTTTGCCGCCTCCCCTCACATATTAAAAAAATTAATAAACCGATGATATATTTTATTTACTTAACAAATAAAAAACAAATGTAATTCTAATAAACGCTGTCTGGCTGCCTGTAATTTGTGAATACCCCCTTTACAACTTATGGTATTTGCGCCGAGCGGCTGGGCGACATGCGACATCTTTTATCTAGTAGTAGAAGGTAGAACTAAGAATCGGTGAAAAAACGAACAATATAATCATTTTTAAAAAGTAGAATACCGCACGAAAAATTCTCTGCTACAAAAATATGCCGCCCTAAAAATATGGCGCCGTAAGGCGATCGCCTGTCTGACCAGGCGCACGTGCCGGCCCTGTCTGATAAAGTTCAAGCTATTGCTCGTCTTTCTATGCCAAGAAATCTAAAACAGATGAAAACCTTTATAGGAATGGTATCATATTATAGCAAATTTATTCCTGACTACGCTAAACTTATTAGACCTCTGAATGATCTTAAAAAGAAGAATGCTAAATATAATATAACGGAAATTCATGAAAGCTCTTTTAATTTTTTTAAAAAATCTCTTTGCAACGCGCCTATTTTACGTTTTCCTGATTTTTCTCGTCCATTTATAGTTCAGACGGACGCTAGCGGTTTGTTTGTAGGAGCTGTCTTATTACAAAAATTCGAAGACGGAAACTTTCCCATCCAATACGCCAGTCGCTGTTTGAATACCGCTGAACAAAAGTACAGTGCGTATGAGTTAGAGACTCTAGCCTGTATATTTGCCCTAGAAAAATTTAAATCTTTTATACAATTCCAAAAATTTAAATTGCAAACTGATAGTATGGCTCTTGTGTGGCTATTGGAACATCCAAAAAATTTAGGGCGAATAGGACGTTGGCTACTACGTCTTAGTCAATTCAATTTTGAAATTGAACACATTCGTGGCTCAGTAAATAATACAGCTGATTGTCTATGTCGTTTGTTTACAAGTACTGAAACTGTTTTAAATCAGTTTAAACAGTTTTAATCATCTCCTGATGATGCCAACTTGGTTGGCGAAACGTACGTCGAGAGTGTTTGTTATGGTTTGGTGTTTTGTGGTAATTGTAACATTTCGTATCTTTACACCAAAGGTTCCACCATTTTTTATTTATTTTTTTTTTTTTATTCTGAAACTGACTATTATCCCATACCTCAAGAAGATGTCGTTAATGTACTTCAAGATCCTCCCAATCCTTTCACTACTATACTTCAAATGCAAGAACAAGATCCTTCATGGGGGCTCATGTTATCAGACATAAAGTCTGGAAAACGTGTAAATAACTTCCTTGTTATGGATGGACTTCTAGCAATTCGTTGTGGTAAAAGAAAGTTCAAGAGGATAGTCGTACCAACGGCTGCTATAAAACTTGTTATTCACCACTTTCATGACACCGAATTTATATGTCATCCTGGATTAACCAAAACATATCGTGCCATAGCGAAACGATTCTGGTGGAAACGCATGTATCTGGATATTAAAGAATATTTACAACAATGTACGTTGTGTTCTCAATTCAAACCTAACAATCATCCTATTAACGTTCAAATGTCTTCTTCTATTCCAAAATCGGTTTGGGAAAAGATTTATATTGATACTGTGGGCCCTCTAACACCCACACCTAAAAATAATAAATATGTTTTAGTTATTCTAGACGCATATTCGAAATTTACTATTTCGTATCCATTGGAAAATCTTAGTTTTCCCTTAATTGTCGATCGTTTAATTCAAACATTTTCTATTTTTGGTACCCCTGTATCTATGGTATCTGATAACGCCACTTATTTTTCTTCTGTTTTTAAGAATTTTTGTCATTATTGGGGAGTGAAACATATTTACACTACTCCATACCATCCTCAAAGTAATATGTCTGAACGTCAAATTCGCACTTTGAAACAGACCCTTTCTTTACTATTACACAAATATTCTGAAGTCCATAATGATTGGGATGATTATTTAGTTTACGTGGATTTAAATTGTAATAATTCATTGCATGAAAGTACCCAGAGTACGCCTGGAAGAATTTTTTACAACCGAGAAATGTTGACCCCGGTGGATTTAAAATGGAATTTAACCTCCGTTTTGCACCCGTCCAATCAAACGGGTATGCATGTAAAACAGTTTCTTAAACATTCTCATGAGAAAGCTGCGAAGTATTATAAATTATCACATCGTCAATATAATCCACTGAAACTGTATGATACCGTAGTATTCAAGATTCTATCATCTCCAATGAAGAACAACATGTCAAGAAAATTCAGACCCATCTATTCGAGTCCACAAGAAATTGTAATGTTTACTTCGTCTGCCAGTTGTATTGTGCGCGATTTGGAGACAAAAGAACTAAAACGTGTTCACTTGAGCCAACTTAAAAAAATCAATAGATAATAATAAAAATAAATTAATTCATAGTGTTATTTTGCAAATAAGCAAAATAAAAAAATAACCCGAGGGGACTGTTACCACAAGTTTCTCACTATTATTTTAATGTTATGTGATCCAGTCTCAACTGTCAGCCTCCATTCAAAATTCCTATCAGTCTCAAATATATAAGCAATAAGCATGCTATGCTTAATGCGACAATGCCAATGTACGTTGTTTGGCAACGAAAAAAGAAAAGAGTGCGATTTTTCTATTGACAATCAATAAATAAAAAAATAAGTTTTTATCTTTGATAATAAAAATTAAGTGAAGACTTTTTCAATATTTCTAAGTTTGTGTTTCTTTATAAATGTTTTCTATTACCATTTTTATTTTGTAATCTTGTGTTTTTTTTTCCTTAAATTAAACTTTTTAAACTTTGCCAGTTTTTTTCTTTACTGAATTATTAGTTGATGTGAATTATCAAATCTGGACATTATCAATTGGGCCCGCTTTTACATCTCGATAATTCGTTACAAGTTTGTAACACAATGTACCATAACACACAGCTTTGTTGCTTTAAAACTGACATGTCGAGTCGCTCGGCAACAAGAAGCCGACACGCTGCTTGGATGGAGCGTTGGTGGGTATACGGTATATACAGTGTGTCTCCGGATTGAGTTCACAATAGGTGAGATTGACCAAAAATTTTCGAATTGGAATTTCATATTTTGAGATTCCGCCCTGCTTGGTCTGAAACTTATTTTTAGTTTACTTTCGATTTTTTTAAATCAAGTACGCCTTTACAGTTGAGCAAAACCTCTTTTCGTTTCAGGTAAAGTACCTTTTCCGTTCATAGTACGCAAAAGTGCCACTAAGAAAAGTTGTTCACAATGAAAAGTTATGGCGTTATAACAACGGTGGATTCTCTTTGGGGGTGGTTTTTTGTATGCACATTTGAATTAATTTATAGATATTAATTTATTTATATCTGAATTTCGATGAAATTTCGTCAAATCCAAAGCCAGGGCTGGGAATAGCAATATGCCGATATGGAAATTTCCGAGAATTTAAAACATCAGTAAAAAAATTTAGCTCTACATAATTTTTCACAAGGTTTTGTAGTTATTTTACCTAAAATGCTTGAATTGAAAGAGCAATCTTAAAATCAATTGGTATTTGACATGTTCTATTTTATTGCCTTCATAGACTATATCAAAGCATCTGACTCAGTAGAACACGTCGACGTATTCAGAGCCTTAAAAACACAGGTGTTACATATGAAGTATATACGTATAATTAAAAATATATACGACAAAAGTGTTAATCGTGTAAAATTGGAAAAATGTGGTAAAGACTTCAGTATTAATAAAGGTGTTAAGCTAGGTGACCCGATATCTCCTTTGCTATTCAAAAGTGTGCTTGAATCTGTTTTTAGGCAAATAAACAGGAATGATCACGGTATTAATATAAATGGTGATAAGCAGAGCCAGATTTAGGGGAGGGGAACCGGGGCTACAGCCCCGGGGCCTCCACAAAAGAGGGGCACCCACAATAGAAACTTCGGAAAAAAAATTCTCTGAATTCTCGGTTATTAAATTTTGTCGTTGAAAATATGTTAAATCGCGTTAATAATTTTATTAAGTAATCATGAGGAAATGTTTTTTGACTTCCACTGCACAATAATTACGTGGTTTTGGCATTTCGATGAGGAAACGCGGTAAATTATTTATTGGAAAACTCGACTGAAAAAAATTGTCCATTTTATTTGGAAAATAATTTGGGGCCAGGGGGCCTCCAGACCTCTAAATCCGGCACTGGTGATAAGCTAACACACCTGAGATTTGCAGACAATATTATATTGTTTGTGTACAGCACTGAGAACTTATAGACCGAGAGCTAGTGACAATTTTTTGGTGTTATTTATTCAAGGCCTTATTTTTGTGAAGATGTTGAGAGAGGCATATAAAAGTGTCCTGTGTAAGAGATTTTGCTAGATAGCGGTATGGAAGGGATGCAGACCGCCCCCAACATGTAACAAAAAAAATTGTCACAATTATTATTGCTTCAAGGCTGAAATTATTTGTATAGCTTGTCGGTGACCCAATAATGCCATTATAATATTTTCAGATCGATTGGTCAGTATTAAAGGGGTGGCAGATCACCCTAAATATGTCATGTACCCGACGAAATTTATATTATTAGTTCAAGATTCAAATTTTATTATGTTGTTACGGCGACTGTTTTAAGCATATATTTCAATTTGCAGAACAAAATTTCGGTATTAACCCCCTTGCAGAACGATATAAACACCTAGGCTAGCAAGTTTCCCTCTAAGAGAGGGGGTTAATACCGATATTTTGTTCTGCAAATTGAAAGAAAAGCTTAAAACAGTCGCCATAACAACATATTAAAATTTGAACCTTGAACTGATAATATAAATTTTGTCGAGTACATGACACGTTTAAGGTGATCTGCCACCCCTTTAATACTGACCAATCGATCTGCAAATATTATAATGGCATTATTGGGTCACCGACAAGCTATACAAACAATTTCAGCCTTGAAGCTATAATAATTGTGATCTTTTTTTTTTTGTTACATGTTGGGGGCGGTCTACATCCCTCCCATACCACTATCTAGCAAAATCCCTTACACAGGACACTTTAATATGCCTCCCTCAACATCTTCACAAAAATAAGGCCTTGAATAAATAACACCAAAAAATTGTCACTAGCTCTCGGTCTATTACAAGTAATGTTATACAAACTGGATAGAGAAGGAGAAAAAATAGGACTGAATATGAATTTATCTAAAACTAAAATATTAACTAACTCAGTGCATAATAAAATAGAACTTAATAATATAGAGATAGAGCATTAGAAGAATACATATATTTGGGTCAAATTATAAAGTTTAAAAATAAACAAAGTGTTGAAATTAAACGAAGAATAAACAGTGCATGGAAACGTTATTGGAAACTAAAATTTATATTTAAAAGTAAAATACCTATAACTTATAAGTCTTAAAACTTAAGTGTTCAATGCCTGTATAATCCCGTTTTCGACGTACGGAGCGCAAACGTGGTCACTCACAAAAAAGGAAATTAAAAAACTACAAGTCACACAAAGAGCGATGGAAAGAAGTATGCTCTGTCTAAAAATGTTGGATAAAGTTAAAAATAAAATATTCGTAATAAAACAAAAGTACGCGATGTGATCTATGTATGCAAAAAAGCTAAGTGGAAGTGGGCGGGTCATGTACATCGCTGTGCGGATAATAGATGGTCGTACAGGGCAACAATGTGGTATTCAATATTTAGTAAAAGGAAGTTGGAAGACAAACTACAAGATGGAGGGATGATCTTGCCAAATTCGCCGGATCTGTTTGATCAAGAAAAACCAAGAACCGTTCCGAATGGAAGAAGGAGGAGGCCTTTTCCCTGCAGTGGGAATGTTAAGGCTTATTATTATTTTAAAATAAACGCCGAGTGTTTCGCTGTCAAAAATGTTTTTGTATTACCTACCATGTGTTACATACAGTGTGTCCCACCGTAACTGAGACATAGCATTTTAACATGGTGTTACGATAATTTGTTAATATTTGCTCCCCGTTAACTGTTTTTGTTATTTTTATTTTACGATCTGGTTCTAAATGTCCCCAGTAATGATGTTGTAGACTTATTTTTATTTAAATGTCTTTAAAAATTAATAAAATCACATTTTTAAAAAATAAATCATAATCTTTGCTTTGTATACCAGTTTAATGCACAAGTGCTCAATGTCGCTGATAGCTTAGTTGGCTAGCGCGTTGACCAACATCAGTAACCTTCACGCCAAGCCCAGGTTCGAATCCCGAGAGCCCATAATTAATTTTTTTTTTTTAATAATGAAAATACATTGGAGAACAATTAATAATGCTTATTATTTACAAATAAAAGTATAGCGATTTTATTAATTATTTTCATTAAAACTAACACGTACAACTCTGTTTTAATGGAAATAATTAATAAAATCGATATACTTTTATTTGTAAATAATAAGCATTATTAATTGTTCTCCAATGTATTTTCATTATTAAAAAAAAAAAAAATTAATTATGGGCTCTCGGGATTCGAACCTGGGCTTGGCGTGAAGGTTACTGATGTTGGTCAACGCGCTAGCCAACTAAGCTATCAGCGACATTGAGCACTTGTGCATTAAACTGGTATACAAAGCAAAGATTATGATTTATTTTTTAAAAATGTGATTTTATTAATTTTTAAAGACATTTAAATAAAAATAAGTCTACAAAATCATTACTGGGGACATTTAGAACCAGATCGTAAAATAAAAATAACAAAAACAGTTAACGGGGAACAAATATTAACAAATTATTGTAACACCATGTTAAAATGCTATGTCTCAGTTACGGTGGGACACACTGTATGTGTACAAAATTTCAAATCAATCGGATATGTGGAAGTTGTTCAAAATTGACTTGGAATATTTGACATAAACATACATTCATACCAGCAAGTTAAATAAAAGCTTGTCAATATAGAATAGAATTAATTGGGCATACTATATTATCTAAAAACGTTATTTTTCAAGTTGAAATTAATAATGACAAACTAACCCTTTATGTTGGGTGGCGTTGGTATAGATATAGCTGCAAGTGTCGCGGCCATCGCCGATTCCAAAGCCGACTTGCTCTGAGATGAATTTGATACCGAATTAACAGGTGGTGTTGAAGTTGGAAGAGCACCATTACCGTTTGAAATGGCCGGCTGCGTTCCGGGCGCTGCTTAAAAACTTCACATTATAATTTCAAAAGCTACAAGTTGCATAAATGAGAGTTGTAATTATTTACCTGGCAAAACTGGTGGAATATTATTCTGAGACAAAGCGCCCATTGGCGGAACAGCTGCCGGCAGCATGATGTTCATCGAAGAAGCTGTGTCAACAGGTTTTGATGCTGCACTAAAAATAAAAATTACGCTTAGCATTTAATGGCAGATGCGTGATTAAGCAAGGATTGAAACCGTAAACGAAACTGTTAAAAACCGTTTCTTTACAGTAACCGAAACCGAAATCACTATTTTAGCAGGAAAAAATTTTGGAGCATACAAGTAATTCAAGAATTACAAGGCGCGATATTCATGTAGGTACTGTGTGTAAACGGTTTTATTGAACATAGGGAAAATAACACTGAGAAGATTTATAATTTTGTAGTAGGCTATGAGCCATAAGACCTAATATAAATATGTATTGGATTACATAGAAAAAATAGTACAGTGAATTTTTTAAACAATTTTCCATAGCAACGGTTGACAATTAAGCGTTACTCGGAACCGGCTAAATAAAAAAGTCATGATATGTCGTAAGACACCCGACAGAAGCTATGCTTTTTACGCATTGTATATAAAACCGAATTTATCAAAAATATAAATAATACAATTAAAAAGTTATTATTTGATCGCCATTTTGAAATCTGACGCCATTTTATTTTTTTGTGTCTTATTAAATTCTCAAATATCAATTTTCAAAAGGATCGGATAATTTTTACAAAGAAATATATACCTATGACCGCCATTTTGTAATATGACATCATTTTATTTTTTTGTGTCCTATAAAACTCGCAAATATTAATTTTCCAAAAGATCGGATCATTTTTGCAAAAAAGTACATATGGCCGCCATTTTGAAATCTGACGTCATTTTATTTTTTTGTGTTCTATGAAACTCTCAAATATCAATTTTCAAAAGGATCGGATAATTTTTACAAAAAAGTACATACGGCCGCCATTTTTAAATCTGACATCATTTTATTTTTTTGTGTCCTATGAAACTTTCAAATACCGATTTTCAAAAGGATCGGATAATTTTTACAAAAAAGTATATATGGCCGCCATTTTGAAATCTGACATCATTTTATTTTTTTGTGACCTATGGAACTCTCAAATATCAATTTTCAAAAGGATCGGATAATTTTTACAAAAATGTCCATACGGCCGCCATTTTTAAATCTCACGTCATTTTATTTTTTTGTGTCTTATGAAACTCTCAAATATCAATTTTCAAAAGGATCGGATAATTTTTACAAAGGAGTACTACATATTTCCGCCATTTTGAAATATGACGTCGTTTTATTTTTTTGTGTCCTATAAAACTCGCATATATCAATTTTCAAAGGGATCGGATAATTTTTACAAAAAAGTACATATTATGGCCGCCATTTTGAAATCTGACGCCATTTTATTTTTTTGTGTCCTATGAAGCTCTCAAATATCAATTTTCAAAAGGATCGTAGAATTTTTAGAAAGGAGTTCAACATATTTCCGCCATTTTGAAATCTGACATCATTTTATTTTTTTGTGTCCTATAAAACTCGCAAATATCAATTTTCAAAAGGATCGGATAATTTTTACAAAGAAGTATATATGGCCGCCATTTTGAAATCTGACGTCATTTTATTATTTTGTGTTCTATGAAACTCTCAAATATCAATTTTCAAAAGGATCTGATAATTCTTACAAAAAAGTACATATGGCTACCATTTTGAAATCTGACACCATTTAATTTTTTTGTGTGCTATAAAACTCTCAAATATTAATTTTCAAAAGAATCGGATAATGTTTACAAAAAAGTACATATGGCCGCCATTTTGAAATCTGACGCCATTTTATTTTTTTGTGTCCTATAAAACTCTCAAATGTTAATTTTCAAAAGGAGCTAATAATTTTTAGTGTGCTTTATTTCCTTAGTCTGATTTTATTACATTTATCCGAAACGTTACCGGAGAAAGACCTTTTGCCTGTGAAAATTCAAAAGTACGATTTGCACCCGGACGAAACTCGGGCCGGTCAGCTGGTTACCATAATATTGTATTGTCACTGGAGCTACACATGTGTGCAAAATTTCAACTCAATCGGATCATAGGAAGTGGGTGAAAATTCAAAAGTACGATTTACACCCGGACGAAAGCCGGGCCGGTCAGTTAGTTACCATAATATTGTATTGTCACCGGAGCTACACATGTGTGCAAAATTTCAACTCAATCGGATCACGGGAAGTGGGTGAAAATTCAGAAGTACGATTTACACCCGGACAAACCGGGCCGGTCAGCTAGTTACCATAATATTGTATTGTCACCGGAGCTTCACATGTGTGCAAAATTTAAACTCAATCGATCGCAAGATTTGTAACAAATATACGGGATCAAGTTAAATAAAACCATACCGTTTAAAAAACAAAGCATCTACTACCTACTTATTTTTGCGTGATGCCAGAACATACGTTTTATTTGAGAATCAGTTCGGTTGCTTTTGCGTGATGCCAGAATATTTTAAAACTCGCAGTAGCATAAGAAGTTATTTACTTGAAAAAAAATCATGTAAATCGGATCAGTGGTTCTCGAGTTATAAGCGTACAAAGGGACATAGAGACAGAGAAAGTCAAATTGTTCGGGAAGGTATGATGAACGTCGAGAAATTTTGGTCCGATCCGATCGACGTCAATAATTAGTTACACGTCATTTTAACTCAGTAGGCCAGGGTTTTTAAACTTAAATTCAAACATCAGCAGTCAAAAAATTGAATAACTATATTGAAATAATGCAATATAAGACAGAGCATACGCTATCTTCCAATATCCATATCACACTGTGCAACAGACAAGGACAACCGAAACAAGTTCGCGATTTATTAGATAAAGTCGCATTTATTTAGTTAAATAATCATATAAATCTGTATAAAAAAACTGTTTTGACACAATATTATACATGAAATCTATCTAAAATTGTCTGCTCTTTCGTTTAAGATAGGTTTCGAATCGATCTGACTTAAACTGAGCAAACTATAAGCAAAAAACACCGTTTTTTCTAATTTGCTCCCCTCTGGGGCCAAAATTCAAAAATCGGGCGACGTTAGGATCAAATAGACCCCGAGAGGAATCGAACAAAAAAAGTTTTTTAAAATCGGTTAACCCGTTTGGGCTGTACGACTGATACAAAAAAAGCGTCACAGATTCACAGACGTACAGACAAAGCGAGTGTATATAGGCGCTTCTAGCTTCGCTAAGATCGCGCCTAAAAAACCGAAATAAAAAGATTGGTAAGTACTGCTGTAACACGCTGGACTCATTATGATTGTTGATATAAGTTTACGAAGACCTAAACTTTGATATTGTAGAGGTTGCCAAACCAAATTAATGGTCATTTGTTTTTCATCCCTCATCACAATCCCTTCCCTCACACTTTTGACAAAAACGGCTTTTATAGAAAATCTCCCAAATTCCACCACTAAGGGGGTGAAAAGGGGTGAATGTGTTATTTACAGATTAAATAATTATGTCCGTTCTATTGGTCTTTGAAACATAAAATTTGGATGATAGAATCCTTTTATAACGTAGGCACGCACTAAGAAAATAAAAATTCGACTGATGACCAGTCCTATACTTCCCACCATCTTCCCATCTAGTAAACAATAATTAACTAAAAATTACCGTGGTAACAAATACAATGACTTTCAAGTAGTACCTCAACGTTCAAATTTGTGTGTTATCTATCCCAATCCGGCCGCGCGCGACAACTATACCTACAGGGAAGATACACAGCATATTATATTTGCAAGAAATAAACAATCTTCTTTTTATTTTTTGAAGAAAATCATGGTTACCTTGATATACGTACAATTTTTTATTTAGTAAAATTTTTTTTTCTCGGAAACTATACATTTCAGAGAAAAAATTGAGATTTTTTCATATTAGAACATCTAGAATTCATTTACATTTTTTTTAACCTATGTTAATACGTGACACTGAGTTAAAGGCTGATAAATACAACAGAACAAACGGCATGACCGTATGTTGTTCCGTTTTTACGATATCGAAGGCAACAAATTGACCAAACACATGCACACAGAGACATCAGTCAGAAAATGGTTTTAAACGATTTCTTGGGTATCAAAACGTGAAGATCTGTTAAAACCTCGAAATATTTTTTTCGGACTAAATCCAATACTTTCCTACCATAGTAAAGGTGGAAAGTAAAAAAATTTATTAAAAATTATAATTTAAAAAAACTAAAAAACACGCTTTAATGAACTAACAAGTAAAAAATAATTAATTTTATTGTAAAAAAGCGTGGGGTGCTTTGTATCATATTTTCATACTACCCCACGCTTTTTTACAATAAAATTAATTATTTTTTACTTTTTAATTCACTAAAGCGTGTTTTTTAGTTTTTTTAAATTATAATTTATTTTTCCTTTTTAGTCCTGGAGATCCTGGTCAGGATAATGGGACAAACTTATGGAATTATTGTATTGTAATCGGTCCTTGATAAGTGTGCAAAGTTTCAGTTCAATCTGAAGTGTTTTGCTTTTTTTTTAGTCCTGGAGATCCTGGTCAGGATAATGGGACAAACTTATGGAATTATTGTATTGTCATCGGTCCTTGATAAGTGTGCAAAGTTTGAGTTCAATCTGAAGTTTTTTGCTTTTCTTTTTAGTCCTGGAGATTCTGGTCAGGATAATGGGACAAACTTATTGAATTATTGTATTGTCATCGGTCCTTGATAAGTGTGCAAAGTTTCAGTTCAATCTGAAGTTTTTTGCTTTTTTTTAGTCCTGGAGATCCTGGTCAGGATAATGGGACAAACTTATTGAATTATTGTATTGTCGTCGGTCCCAGGGCCGGCACGTGCGCCTGGTCGGACAGGCGATCGCCTTACGGCGCCATATTTTTAGGGCGGCATATTTTTG
Organism: Mongoloraphidia duomilia; assembly: GCA_039654895.1. Lineage (NCBI taxonomy): Eukaryota > Metazoa > Arthropoda > Insecta > Raphidioptera > Raphidiidae > Mongoloraphidia > Mongoloraphidia duomilia. The sequence goes on from CM077519.1 coordinate 30,331,018, forward strand.
TAGCAGCGAATTTTTCGTGGGGTATTCTACTTTTTAAAAATGATTATATTGTTCGAGTTTTCACCGATTCTTAATTCTACCTTCTACTACTAGATAAAAAATGTCGCATGCCGCCCAGCCGCTCGGCGCAAATACCATAAGTTGTAAAGGGGGTATTTACAAATTACAGGCAGCGTTTATTCGTGCACTATGTACGTATATATTTCACGTTGTGACGTTTATAAAAGTGTCTATACCTATATTATTTTTTGTAAATATTGTTATTAGAATTACATTTGTTTTTTATTTGTTAAGTAAATAAAATATGTCATCGGTTATTAATTTTTTTAATATGTGGGGGGGGCGGCAAAAGTTGTATTCGCCTTAGGCAGCATATTTTGACGCGCCGGCCCTGGTCGGTCCTTGATAAGTCGACAACGTTTAAACTAAATCTGACCGTTCAAAGTTGGTCAAAATCAAGTTCAAAGAAGTCGGTTACAAACTGACAAACAAGCAAGCAAGCAAACATACAAGTGAAGCTAATAAAAGCGTGTTAAAAAAACAAAAAACCCGACTGCGTAAAAATCGAACATAAAAGATGGAAACAAGATCAAATGATAACATGCAGTCGGAAGCATAGTAGTAACAAATTAAACAGAAATACCTCCGACTGCATGTTATCATTTGATCTTGTTTCCATCTTTTATGTTCGATTTTTACGCAGTCGGGTTTTTTGTTTTTTTAATAATTTTTTTATTTCCTTCCTTTTAGTTGAATCTACTCATCAAGCCTTTTCATTTGATACCCCACACACAAGGTTTTACCGATTTTTTGCGTACTAAAAAAATGGCGTCTAGCGCACGCCATATTGAATTTTCCGTGACGTCATGGGTAAGTTTTGTTTTGAGTTCAGATCGATCTGAGTGCTCTAATGCGTTCGAAATTAACATTTATATGCTCTGAAAGATCTCCATCCTGCGTTCGGATTTAAAATCTGGAGGAGATCAAGCACGCTCTATGAGCTCCGTGGAAAGCGAGCGAGCAAACAGATTTAACCATCTTCAGAGCATTCATTTTAAAAATGAGCGGAAACACTTGTTGTGAGAATGGATAAATTTCGAAGTTTATTTATATGAGGTATTTTTTCAATAGGTAAAAATACACGAATAATATTTATTCAAAGAATAGTAATAACCATTAAATCTAGATCACAGAATGATTCAATAAAATATTTGAATTGGTAAGATTAAGAAGGGAAAGATTCCATATTTTGTTAAAAATAAAGTGAGATAACCATTTTATTTAAAAACTGAAGACGTATCTACTGATGCAAAAACGGGAAAGATTTCCACAATCATAATGTGTATTGGTAAGCCGTTGTAGTTTTTACTGAGATATAGAACCCATACATTAGGATTGTTGGAATCTTTCCTGTCTTTGTTTTAATAACAAATGCTGAATTACCTACTTATTTTTGAGGAAAACCGCTTTTTAAATCTCAATTTTTTTTATAATGCTTCAGAAGGGACAAAAAATGAATTTTTTTATTGTAATCATATTCTTTACGAATAAATGTTATTTTCGTGTTTGACAAATGGATTTTTATTATTTTCTAGTAATAGTGTTCAGAAATGAAATCAAAAAGGAAAAGATTCCACTATCTTTTGCATATTATAAATAATATTTTATACAAATTAAATTTTAAAAATGTGAATATAATAATTTAATAAGGCCATAAGGAACAACTTTGTATTTATAAGTTCTTCATTTGACTATTAGTTCTTTAGTAAAAATCTTTTTTTCAATTTCCCGAAAATAAGGTCAAATGGAATCTTTTCCTTTTTAATCTCACCAATTCATTTATTATATCTATGGGTCGAAAAAATCAACAACCGGTAGTACTATTAATTTTAAAATAAAGGAATAAAACGAAAAAAATTGTGAATCATGATTTATTATTATAACAATGTTGAATTAAATCAAAATGAAGAGCAATAAAGAATATACTTCGGCTTTAGTAATAAGAATTTAAATTACTGGCGCCATTTTATTCTGACGTTTGAAAAAATCTGTTAAGGTGCGGCCTCATGCAGTCGCTCGACGCTCGTTTTGAGCGTCAAATTCAGTCACGTGGTGAAATTTTAAATCTCCCACCACATGAAAAATCGCAGCGACAAAATCCACTGGTGCGGCCTCATGCAGTCGCTCGACGCTCGTTTAGAGCGTCAAATTAAGTCACGTGGTGCAATTTTAAATTTTCCGCGACATGAAAAAGTGTAGCGTCAAATTGCAACTTCAACATGGCTGCTTTATAATAAACGTCAAAATAAATCGATATTTATATTGCTTGCCCCTAACCTCATTTAGTAGTATGTATATATAATAATATACAAACAGAAATATAAAATCGTTGTAAAGCTGTTATAATGAATAATTACATATTAATAATTTATACCGAAATTTCCTATAAAATACGTTTTGAAGAAAAATCGTAATAGAAAATAATTTCATATTGTTTAATTTATTATACATAGGTTATCAACATAATAGAGCGATGTCTGATATCATGCGACTGCATGAGGCCGCACTAAAGGTGCGGCCTCATGCAGTCGCTCGACGCTCGTTTCGAGCGGCAAATTCAGTCACGTGATGAAATTTTAAATCTCCCACCAGCTCCCACCACATGAAAAATCGCAGCGATAAAAGTAAACACAGTTTAGTTTTGCAGCGCGATTCTAGTGCAGTTCTGACTAGAGGTGGTACAAACTGTTATTTTTTAATAACAGTTCCGTTCCGTTCCTGTTCCGCTTACGGAACAGTTCCAAAAACCTGTTACTTTTTAACAGTTCCAACGTTGGAACTTTGACATTCTTGAAATAGCTTGTAACATGCAACGTATAAAAATTTGAAATTATGAAGTGTATATTATTTGTATTTTTTCGTGAATTAATTCTATTATTCAAGTTTAATAATTTAAGGTACCTAATTATTAAAAAAAACAAAATAAATTTGTCGACAATATATTAAAAATATACTTTTACAGAAAATCAATAGCGAAAAATGGATTTTACCATTAAATAAAAAGCGTTATTTAATAAGGCGCGATGTCGTGTGCGACGCATGTTAATGTGATGGTGTGATACTAAAATCGACTTTACGTACAATGTACGCTAGCCATAGGTGACAAGCAAAACTGTTGCAGTTTGCAACGTAGGTACAAATGTACAATTGACAACGGGAACGGAGAATGTTTCTTTTATATGCAGAAGAACGCCCGTTTTGTTACTCGGAACAGTCGAAGCATTGGAACAGCCCGGAACAGGTATTTTATTAACCTGACAACTGTTCCAATCTGTTCCTCGTTCGAAACTGTTCCAAAATAACTGTTCCTAGTATTTTGTATCATCTCTAGTTCTGACACTTCTGACGTTTGAAAGCTGCTTCAAAAAGCCGATGAGTTCCTAGGAATTTTAATAATGGATGAATCCAAAAACGTTTTTATTACGCTTTTTCATTTAATGGCCGGAAAATTTCATTAATAATAGTAATAAATAATAATAATAAACCCACATTTGATAGATATTTATTGATATCAGACATCGCTCTATTATGTTGATAACCTATGTATAATAAATTAAACAATATGAAATTATTTTCTATTACGATTTTTCTTCAAAACGCATTTTATAGGAAATTTCGGTATAAATTATTAATATGTAATTATTTATTATAACAGCTTTACAACGATTTTATATTTCTGTTTGTATATTATTATATATACTACTAAATGAGGTTAGAATGAATTGTAAATTATAGACGCCCGACAACTGAGGTCATTAGCGTAAATGAGGTTAGGGACAAGCAATATAAATATCGATTTATTTTGACGTTTATTTATGCAAGCAGCCATGTTGAAGCTGCAATTTGACGCTACACTTTTTCATGTCGCGGAAAATTTAAAATTGCACCACGTGACTTAATTTTACACTCTAAACGAGCGTCGAGCGACTGCATGAGGCCGCACCAGTGGATTTTGTCGCTGCGATTTTTCATGTGGTGGGAGATTTAAAATTTCACCACGTGACTGAATTTGACGCTCTAAACGAGCGTCGAGCGACTGCATGAGGCCGCACCTTTAGATTACGTTCGGAATTGTTCAGATGGCTCGATTTGCTCGCTTGTCACGTAACCAAAAATCTGTGCGCTCAGCTTGATCAATCGAGTGCAAAACCGAACTTACCCCATGTACCCTATTTGAAATGTCAACGAAACCTTTCTTTTGTTTTGATTTTGGTACCTATGTATATCAATGTATTTAGAAGAATTACTTTTGCATTCTGACAAAATGGCGTCTAGCGTCCGCCATATTGAATTTTCCGTGACGTCATATACCCTATGTCACTCTGGGGATTCAGACGAATCTAATGACACCTCATTTTTCAAAATCCGTCAAGCCGTTTAGGCTACAGAGCGTGATAAAGAAATATACATACATAGATACATACATACACTCGAAAAACATTACCCTCCTTCAGGCGCAGTCGGGTAAAAATAGATGATGTACTATAAGGAGGTTACGAAAAACAATAAATTGTCCATTTTCATAATGAAGTCTTGGATGCTTGTGGATGCAAAATTCTTTAAGGAATTCTTCCTTCGCATATAATAATAATATTTCTGCAATTACAGTAGTTATAATGAAATTTTAGAAATATTTTTCTCCTCACTAGGGCCAAAGATCTTGTACCAAGGAGAAAGAATTTCCTTAGGACGTGTCAAACTTGTAAGCTGATTTAGATATCCACTGGGAAATAATTCGCAGTTAGCTGAATTGTTGTATACACCTTTGTTATGGTGTTTTAAAAAACGTGTAAAAATTCCCCATCGATATTGTATCGGCGTTACCAGATATTCGAGGTTCAAGGTTACGAAAAACAGTGTTTTGCGAATTTCTCGGTTCTGTTCCAGTTTTAGTAAAAAATGGTTATTATCAATCTTGTAGAGAACAAAATTCTCTACAACTTTTGTATAAAAATTTTCAGTCTTACTTATTTAAGCAACCTCGGCTTCCTCCCCCTCAATTTTACATAACGGCATTATGTTGCTTCCCGGGAATTTGCGTTGCATTTTAGGTTTTTACGCCGATTGATTGTTATGTTTTTCGATAAATCTGGTATGACTAATAAGTAAACCAAGCGTTAGCTGACGCACCCGCGGTTAGTGTGAGTGTGAGAGGCTGCGAAAGTGGTAAAAAAAAATTTTATTTAATAATAATAGTACTTTTTTAATAAATAGTGTCAGCTGCATCGTGGAGGGGGTATTGTGAATGAATGAATGAATTGTGGATTAAAGACGCTCGACAACAGCGGTCATTAGCGTCTGAGGGGGATTGTGCGTCAGCTGCTGATATGAACTTGTAAAAAAACACGTAAAATATTGCGCATTTCACTTTTTTGCACTGACAGCAGCTGAGACAATTACGTTACCTAGGATTATGATAGCGATATGATCATAATCCTAGGTAACGTAATTGTCTCAGCTGCTATCAGTGCAAAAAAGTGAAATGCGCAATATTTTACGTTTTTTTACAAGTTCATGCGAGCAGCTGACACATAATTCCCCTCCATGATGCAGCTGACAATTTTTTTTCAACTCACTATGACGTCAACTATTTATAAAAAAAGTTTCAGCCGGCGTGCTATTACTTAAATTTTTTTTACCACTTTCGCAGCCTCCCACACCCAGACCCACCGCTACTTGAGTAGCTGACGGTTGGTTCACCGATTAGTTGTATGAGATCAACTATCGATATCAAAATCAGCCGGCTTAATATGACTTTTTCATTTGCAGCGCTGCCTCCCGGACTATAATGATTTGATACATTTTTAGAGTGTTGGGTCTCTAAGTCACTATATGAATATTATGAAGTATTTGAAATATCTTCTATTATGTCCGTCTTGTGACTTCTTGTGATTTATCACTACGCGTTTCAGCAACGAGTTGCCATCTTCAGGTGTGGTTAATTACTTTTTAAAAAAAACACACACTGAATATTCGTAACACTATACGAATACTCAATGTGTGTTTTTTTAAAAATAATTAACCACACCTGAAGATGGCAACTCGTTGCTGAAACGCGTAGTGATAAATCACAAGAAGTCACAAGACGTTTTTATTGAGTCGGTAGTGTCACAAAAATCTATTTTTTGTGTCCATAAATGTGACGCAATGTATGTACATTGCATATTTTACTGTGAAATTTGATAACTCTATGTCTTGATAGCTCGAAATTTTTTTGTGGCAAGTCATGGTTCGAGTTATCAAAGTTCGGTTGTATTTTATTTTATGGCAAAAAGTTTGTTTTTATGTACAAATGTTGACTCACAGAGCGTTCTTGGTTTATCAACACAAAAATAAATTACTGTTATCAATAAAACAGAAAAAGAATCAACATACATCTTCTCCTCGTTCGCGATCATGTTTTTAATATCATCCAACTCTGGTGGAATAACCCAGCGAGACTCCTTTGTATTCATGTTATGGTAATATACTTTGCCACTGTCACTCGTGTATTCTTTCCATGGACATTGAGACAGCAACAGCTGCAAGTACAGTCATATTAACATTAAACTTAAATTATAATAAACTAATTTCCCTGACCCAATTATACATAATATTATATAGTGATTCGATCACTTGGAGAATCAATAGCTAAAAAATACTTCGCTAATATAATTTAAGCCAAAGTCCTCAAGGAACGTACTTTAAGTGAGGTTATATAGCTTTCGGGCTGATAGAGATTTTGGTTTGGCAGCGAAATAATCAAGAGCAACAAATCTGATTGGCTTTGAATTTTTGAACACTGCTCATCCCCCTTTTGTCGTAGTGTAAGGAATTGACTTTTAAACAGTGAAAGAATTTTTCAAATCGGTTCAGTAGTTCCTGAGATCAGCATTGAGAAACAAACAAATAGACAAACTTTATCTCTTCATAATATATTAGTATAGATATAGAATTTGACTTCTATTTGTTGTGGGACCCAGACACCAAGCAAAGGTTTGAATAATAGCGGAAAGTGCCTCAAAATCAAAATAAAAACGACGCTAGAACACAGTGAGCGGTTAGTTCGCAGTGTCTGCTTGAATCAGAAAAAAAATCATCTTCTCGTGTTCTTCCGTGATCATGAATAATATTTCCTATCTTTTCGACAATCTCTCTAACTTATTAAAAATCTATGACTCTCAGATTTTCTGTGGCCACTCTGTAATATTTTTAACTATCTATCCTTTAACTAAGAAATCAAATTTCATTAAACTTTAATCTAAAATTTTACCTCTGTAGGCGTTTTGAGTTCATCCGGTTTATCCCATAAACTTTGTTTCGTCTGCGCATTATAATAGTACGTTCTTCCATCGGGCGCTTTATGTTCAGTCCACAACAACGCGGCGGCCTGTATGGGCTGAGCACTCGTGGGTATTGCGGGAGGCGCAGCGGGCGGTACCGCATTAGCAGCACCAGTTGGTGCAGATCCCGCAGGTACAGGACTTCCTTCAGAACTGGACGGAAAGCTGTCACCCGGCGTTATTACGGCGCCCATTGGAGGCACGGGGAACGGTGCAAATCCTTTAATAAACACCAAACGACATTTGTAATCCAAAGCACAGATAAACAAAATCAAAGTGCGTTAATTAACAAGTCGGAACCTATTACAACTATACTTACGATAAATTCAATGCAAATTGCAAACTATGTGTTTTTCTTAAACCATTACCTGGTGGCGGAACGCTAAATTGCGGCACCATAGGTGGAACCGGGAATGCATTCATCGGTCCTGGTATCATAGCAGAGGGCATCAATGGAGGGGTCCCCAATGGAGGCGGACCCACAAAACTGTTTTGCGGCACGGCGGGATTCAAATTTGAATCCTGAAACGTAACGCAGTTTGCTTTTAAGTAACGTCAATGTTCGAATAATAATACGAAAAAATCAAACCCTTTCTATACTGTCATAACCACAAATATTGATATGATGTATAATAAAAAATATACATACCATGTTTAATGAAAATGTTTTCTTAATTAATAAAAATGCACATAACACAAACTACCTTAAATACAATTTTATTAATTTATTACTATAAACATATTAATTAAAATTTTCCGAAAAAGTCCGGAAGGTATCTGTCACGCTTAACAGTTAACAGAAACCACATGAGAAACAAATAAATGTTTTTTCAGTTCTCTATGATAAACTGAAGTCCATAGATACAGGAATCTATAGAGATGTATATTATGAAGTATTAGAAATACCTGGGTACCTATTGTGTAACTAATTTCTAGTGATATCACTAAAGTGAGATTGTTCACGCGAATATGCATTTTTCGCACTAGTGAAATAGAACCATTTAAAGTGAATTTATTCGCCATCGAATTTGTCAGTGAAAGATGAAATATTTCACGTTTCACTGACAAATTCGATGGCGAATAAATTCACGTTAAATGGTTCTATTTCACTAGTGCGAAAAATGCATATTCGCGTGAACAATCTCACTTTAGTGATATCACTAGAAATGAGTTACACAATAGGTACCCTTGTATTATGTCCGTCTTGTGATTTATCACTACGCGTTTCAGCAACGAGTTGCCATCTTCAGGTGTGGTTAATTATTTTTAAAAAAAAACACACTGAGTATTCGTAACACTAGATAATATTATGATGCTAAGCATTGTATATTATGTCGTGGTTTGTGAAGTACTAATTTAAATTTCTAGATTTTATGATTTATATAGTAGGTAGACAAAATGGAAATGTTAGTATGTCTGTAGACGATTACTGAGTATTAGGTGTTTGTGTGTTGTTAATTATTGTGTCGTATATTATGTTCGATTTTAGTGTTAGTTTGTCATTAAGAATGTTGGTATTGTCGAATTTTGTAACTTTATATATTTCATATTCTTCCAGGGTGTCCATGTGTTTACCTTTACTGCAGTCAGGGTTGCCAAGTTAGTAGATTAGATATGATTTTATTGCATATACTTTAAAATTATATATCACGGATTGTTCATTTACTCAATGTGCGGTGAGTGAAGTCCACAAAGAGAGCAAAAATATATCTGTGTCTCTTTTGACGAAGTTATTCCGCATTTATTCCGATGACGTCATTGGTCAATGTACGGGCGTTCCATCTGAACAAAATGTTGAAATAAATATATCTTTCATTTCGAACAAAATGTAAACAAAACGCTTGACAGCTGTTGTCATTGTAACGTAACCTAGTTTAATTTTGTTAAAAACTGTTTTTTACTCATATTCCTTGAAATTCATAGTGATGTAAGAAGTAAACACAGGTTTCGGATCTTTTTGGGCAAAATAATATTAAAAATTAGTCTTTCTAAAAATCGTGATGAATTGTGATAAAATAACTTAATTTCAAAGTAAAAGAAAATCTCCAATATATACCTTTAATAAAAAGAAAAATAATTAGTCTTGTAGTGGGTTCGTACTTTTCTACTTAGACTTACTAACCGTTTGCGCTAAGTAGAAAGGAACAACTCACTGGCACAATACAAATGATTTTTTCTTTTTAAAATTTTTAAAGACAAAGAAATATGTCATGGATGCCATTGACGTAAAACCTCAGTGCCGTAGTCAATAGTATACCTGCTCTCTTTTAAAAATTCTGTCTTTGTCTATGGAAGTAGCCAATCAGGAACCTGCCAGCTGAGCCCCCATAAAAAAGACAGAAATATATACCCGCACTTATGTTGGCTTTACGATTTTTGATCTATCAGCAATACAGGTTTCATAATATGTACTACATGTTTTATAGTCATAAAGTATAAAATAAAAAAAAATTTGATCATACAAGTAATTCAAGAATTACAAGGCGCGATCATATAGGTACTAAACATAAGGAAAATGGTTTTACTGAACATAAGGAAAAAAATTTTGGAACATATACTGTTATACAAGTAATTCAAGAATTACAAGGCGCGATATTCATGTAGGTATTGTGTGTAAACGGTTTTACCGAACATAGGGAAAATAACACTAAGAAGATCAATTTTGTAGTAGGCTATGGCCATAAGACCTAATGTAAATATGTATTAGATTACATAGAAAAAATAGTACAGTGAATTTTTTAAACAATTTTCCATAGCAACGGTTGACTATTAAGCGTAACTCGGAACCTGCTAAATAAAAAAAGTCATGAGGTGTCGTAAGACGCCCGACAGAAGCTATGCTTCTTACGCATTGTATATAAAACCGAATTTATCAAAGATATAAACAATACAATTAAAAAGTTATTATTTGACCGCCATTTTGAAATCTGACGCCATTTTATTTTTTTGTGTTTTATTAAACTCTCAAATATCAGTTTCCAAAAGGATCGGATAATTTTTACAAAAAGTACAAATTGCCGCCATTTTGAAATCTGACGTCATTTTATTTTTTTGTGTCCTATGAAACTTTCAAATACCGATTTTCAAAAGAATCGGATAATTTTTACAAAAAAGTACATATGGCCGCCATTTTTAAATCTGACGTCATTTTATTGTTTTGTGTCCTACAAAACTCTCAAATATCAATTCTCGAAAGGATCGGATAATTTTTACAAAAATGTACATACGGCCGCCATTTTGAAATCTGACGTCATTTTATTTTTTTGCGTCTTATGAAACTCTCAAATATCAATTTTCAAAAGGATCGTATAATTTTTAGAAAGGACTACTACATATTTCCGCCATTTTGAAATCTGACGTCATTTTATTTTTTTGTGTCCTATGAAACTCTCAAATATCAATTTTCAAAAGGATCGGATAATTTTTACAAAAAAGTACATACGGCCGCCATTTTGAAATCTGACGTCATTTTATTTTTTTGTGTTCTATGAAACTCTCAAATACCGATTTTCAAAAGAATCGGGTAATTTTTACCAAAAAGTACATTTGGCCGCCATTTTTAAATCTGACGTCATTTTATTTTTTTGTGTTCTATGAAACTCACAAATATCAATTTTCAAAAGGATCGGATAATTTTTACAAAAATGTACATACGGCCGCCATTTTGAAATCTGACATCATTTTATTTTTTTGTGTCTTATGAAACTCTCAAATATCAATTTTCAAAAGGATCGTATAATTTTTAGAAAGGACTACTACATATTTCCGCCATTTTGAAATCTGACATCATTTTATTTTTTTGTGTCCTATAAAACTCGCAAATATCAATTTTCAAAAGGATCGGATAATTTTTACAAAAAAGTATATATAATGGCCGCCATTTTGAAATCTGACGTCATTTTATGTTTTTGTGTCCTATGAAACTCTCAAATATCAATTTTCAAAGGGATCTGATAATTCTTACAAAAAAGTACATATGGCCGCCATTTTGAAATCTGACACCATTTTATTTTTTTGTGTCCTATAAGACTCTCAAAAATTAATTTTCAAAAGGATCGGATAATTTTTACAAAAGTGACGTTACACTACTTCGTGACGTGACGTTTCAATTTTTTAAAGTGCTTTATTTTCCTTAGTCTGATTTTATTACATTTATCCGAAACGTTACCGGAGAAAGACCTTTTGCCTGTGAAAATTCAAAAGTACGATTTGCACCCGGACGAAAGCCGGGCCGGTCAGCTGGTTACCATAATATTGTATTGTCACCGGAGCTACACATGTGTGCAAAATTTCAACTCAATCGAATCACGGGAAGTGGGTGAAAATTCAAAAGTACGATTTACACCCGGACGAAAGCCGGGCCGGTCAGCTAGTTACCATAATATTGTATTGTCACCGGAGCTACACATGTGTGCAAAATTTCAACTCATTCGGATCATAGGAAGTGGGTGAAAATTTAAAAGTACGTTTTACACCCGGACGAAAGCCGGGCCGGTCAGCTAGTTACCATAATATTGTATTGTCACCGGAGCTACACATGTGTGCAAAATTTCAACTCAATCAGATCACGGGAAGTGGGTGAAAGTTCAAAAGTACGATTTACAGCCGGACGAACCGGGCCGGTCAGTTAGTTACCATAATATTGTATTGTCACCGAAATAGAATGTGGGCACACTTGCTAGTAGTGATGTGCCGGATCGTTAAAAATGTATATCCGCGGATACGGATCTGAATACGGATATTTGGTCTCAAGATCCGCGAATACGGATACGGATACGGATCTTAACTTTCTTAGAGTACGCGGCGGTAAATACTAAATATTGCACATCGACCTTTGGAAAGAGACTATCTGTTATGGGAAAAAGTGATTGACCACGATATTAAAAAATAAAAAAACTCGGGTCGCAGTGCCAAACCCTGCCGACAATATAGTGTATTTGCTAATACAGGCATTGTGGCGGTATTATGTGAACTTAAGTTTGTTTTTTGACAAAATAAAAAATTTAACCCCTTAATACATCCCTTAAAATAATTAAATTTTTCTAAATTTCAATATTAGACATGGATTTTATCAGTACAACATCTGCACCAAATTAAATACACCCTTCCATAAGTAAATCCGTATCAACAAACTAGTGTTTTCATAAAATTTGAAAGTCCGGTCCTGTCGGGCCGATTTTATTAAAATTTTAGCAGCACATTTTAATCTTTACTAAAGGGTTAAATTTCAATTTTGAAACGATTCTGACAAATTTTTCAGTATTTTTGGGCCCAAAAACTTTTTCGAACCCCTAAATACAACCCTGAAAATGGTCCGATCGGGCCCATTTTAAATAGGCTTCTTGCCTTGATGGGTTCCAATGTGTGTACCAAATTTCGTTTCAATCGATTAAGTCTGTCGAGAGTTATCGTGTACACACACACACACACATATATATATATATATATATACACATACATATATATATATAAACATTTTCAAAAATGGTGCCAAAGTGTTCAGGAGGCTATGAAACGTCGAGAAATTTTGGTCCGACCCCTAGGTCCCGCCATCCGACCGACGCCAATAGTGTATGTGCCATATTATGGCAAATACACTAAAAATAATCTGAATGGAATTTAACTGTTTTTCATTATTACCTAATCACCTATATATATAAAATTTTATCTATGAATTGAAAATTGATAAGGTAAAAGATCCGCCAAAAAACTAACGGATACGGATACGGATCTTTTTCTTTTCCCTCGGATATCCGCGGATACGGATAGGGATATCCGGCACATCACTACTTGCTAGTAATTACAGCAAACGCACCACCACTCGCTTGTACCACATCTATAGATTTCTATGTCTATGCTGAAGTCGTACCAACTTGATAAACACCATTTTTAGGCACGACCTATACAAGTTCTATGATAAGAGAAACTTTGGCGCGGTTGAAAACGTGAGAAATTCAAATTCAAGTAACAACTTAACAATAATGAATAACAGGGATTTATTACATTTCGTTTATTTATACATTACAAAACATTTTCAAATGTGCCCTGTTCTCTTAGCCTTATAGAATAAAAATTAAAATTATTAGCAAAAAAACAATTTTATCATAAAAAAAAGAATCATACTATTTATAGGCCCCTTTTTTCCAAGTTTGTTTGATATTGTTTTGTTCGTGTACAAATATATATATATATCACTGATCGTTCTGAAACCTCACTCGGACTCGGTAGGATTGTTATCCTTTTCTAACATATATAGCTATTTTAAGCAATTGAAAGACAGAGCATTCTAGACAACTTTTATCTTTTTCTTCCTGATAAGTTAAAAAAAGACAAGTGTGCTCTCTTTTGTAATATATGAAAAATGAAATATCATATTATGTATAATGAAAAAGAAAGAATTCTCCGCCGGCTCAACTGACCCGGAGAAATTGACGTAAAACACGGAGACCCGGAGATCGCCCCCGAAAACCGGAGTCTCCGGGTCAAACCCGGAGAGGTGGCAACCCTATAGGGAACCCATATGCCAATGAAGAATTGAATATAGGAACAGGCAACAGCGATAAATTTCCGACGAGTTGGAATTCTATATCTATTGCCTTATAGCCTACCAATCAGCGTTCAGAGCAGATTTCTTGTTGAGATACTAGATACTTAACCTCAAATTTCAAAATAATAAATGTCAAATCAACTTTTTCAACGTTATTAAAAAAAAAAAAAAAAAATTTGAGCATACAAGTAATTCAAGAATTACAAGGCGCGATATTTATGTAGGTACTATGTGTAAACGGTTTTATCGAACATAGGGAAAATAACACTGAGAAGATTTATAATTTTGTAGTAGGCTATGAGCCATAAGACCTAATATAAATATGTATTGGATTACATAGAAAAAATATTACACCTAACCAGAGACGAACACTCGACGGAGAATTAATTAGTGGGCCAGATACCGACCGAGAGATCAAAGGGCGCCAGAACTTATAGGACCACACTGCGCAAGTCTCAGGTCATCCAAACTGAGACGTAGAGAGGGGTCACAGTTAGGGATAGATCGTGGAAGATAACCGCATTGGCCAAAAGAGATCCGAAAAATATTCCGGAACTGAGTCCAGAACCACAATCACAGTTATATTATTCCAAGGCCTAACGCTGTTACTTCCTTAGCAAGATAAACGGAAAAAATCAGAGGTGATTTCAAAGGCCAATACCACACGATAACTTAACCTAAAATACCAACAAAACAATAGATTACGAACACAATATCGGGACACACAGTATTCGAGATACCAAAAAATAAAAGCGGCACTGTAATCACAGGTCCCACGAAACTTCCAACAATCGAGACAAAAAATCCCAATTCAACAGGCCTCGAAGCCTCACAAGAACCTACTCATTCTATAGCAAAACGCTGGCAGAATTCTCAACACAAAATCTTCATAATTCTCAACACATTTATTTCACACTTATTCCGTGCCTGTACGGAAATTCCTGTGCCTAAAAAAAATACATAGCATAGGATTCGGGACATAAACATTTTAAAATCGGCGAAACTGGCGACGTGGAATCTAAACTTAATTCATAATAAGATTCAAAATATTCCGGAAAATTCCCAATCTAGTGCAAGAAATCCTACAGGAATACAATCGACGCAACATTGTAACGATCTCACTGCGTATCACCGGATAGCGTACCGCGAAAGATCAATTTACCTACAATTTTTCACAAAACTAATTGAACAACAACAAAAGAATTTGACCTAATCACGTGGTCACCGTTTTTAGTATATAAAGGTGGGGGAAAACGAAAGAAACCCCCAGGGAACTGAATAGACGATGAGGTTTCTAACAAAAAAGCAACAAATATTTTGGTTTTGTAAACGCACCGCGTTAAGTGTGCACGGACCCTTATTGCGCGTTTTAAATTATTGTCACGACAAGCGTGGCTTGAAACTTAAAAAACTAATCTAAAACTATAAATATTATTGAAAAGAATACGGTTTTCAACCACAAACCACCCAAAACCAACAACGAATTATCCTTAATAATAACATAACTAACCGTATCGAGTACCACGATTACACTTTCGTAGAATTTATAGATAAAACGAATAATATCATATCCTTAATATGGATACAATTATAATAATAAACAAATAAATATTTAGGTACATATAATAATACGAAACACAATATTAAACAAATAACAACAGAGCATTGGTTATCCTTGATGTTACAATGCTGCAGAATAAAATGGAAAGAGCTCACCCATGTGTTGAAATGTATCCCCTTAGAACACTAAAGGTTAAGACGCGAACCATCCGAATACACACTACGGAAAATGGTGAATGAATAATTTCACTTAAAACATAATACTTTCCAATAAATTTTCTTCAAACAAAGATTTTAGCAAAACTCAATACATAGATAAATTAGTATCACCTCGCACGGTGTCTATGTCGATCGCCAGATCAACCAATACTCACTCAACAAGATTATTTCATCCCAATAAATTTACCGATTTATTTAAGGCCTCGGTTACATTGCCCCCTCAGCGGTTCGAAAGGTATGAAAAGATCTAGCCTGAGAACAGCTTTTAAACATGATTATTTATTTTCCGAAGGTTAACTACGTTGTGAACTCCTAAATCTGAATCATTATCAGGATCCACCAATCGATAGGCATTCTGAGACACGATTTCTTGAACTCGGTAAGGCCCCTTATACAATAGAGCCAACTTTCGAGTTTCCCTATCCGCCAGTGAAGATATGGGATTGGCCCTAAGCAACACCATGTCCCCTTGCTCGAAGGAAGTAAATTTAAATTTTCCGTCATGCTGTCTTTTTCTTTTTTCGGCAGCCTGAAACATTTTATCAGACGCTTGCTGATGCAATGCATCAAAATTCGGTTGCTCATTAATACGCTTCAAAACCGGAAGCAGGGAATCTAGATGCCCAAATGCAGACCTCCTCCATTGCAACTCGAAAGGAGTACACCCAGTAGAGGAGTGGACAGTGTGATTCATCCATATCTCGGCTAATGGCAACCATTTAGCCCATGCTGTATGTTTTTTGTAAACGTACGCACGCAAAATCCTTCCCAACTCTCGCATAACTCTTTCTGAAGGATTACTTTGAGGGTGCCTAATTGACGAGTAAACTATTTGAATGTCCTCAAGTTGCAGTCCCTCAGTCCAAACACGTGACGTAAATTGAGGCCCACGGTCGGATAAAATTCTCCTCGGCTTACCGATCGAGGGGATGTAGTGATTTTTCACTCGATTGAAAATGGCTTTAGCCGAAGCTTTTTTCAAGGCATACAATTTAACGTACTTGGTGAAGACGTCTAGCACAACTAGCACGTTCATAATGCCTCCTTTTGAACGTGGGAGAGGGCCGAAAATATCCACCGCAATCAAGTCATGAGCAGTTCCTGGCAGAATCGATTGTAGGGGACCATGCAGGTATTCGTTTGGATACTTGCTCTTAAGGCACAAAAGGCACCTAGACACTGTTTGTCTAACTCGTCTAGATAACAACGGAAAAGCGAACGTAGCTTTTATCAAATGTAAGCACTTAGCGATACCGGCGTGTCCATACGTCTCGTGAATACCCCGAGTTAACTTATCTACTATACTCTCGGGGAGGCTAATTTTTAAAGATCCTTGAACCCTTTGCAGTAAAAGCCCATCTCTCACCGCATAAAGTCCATCCTCATGGCCCAAATTCCCTACTCTCTCAAGGATAGGTGACAAAATTTCATCTAACCGCTGATAACCTGCAATATTTTTCAGTTTGGTCGCCAACGGCTTAGGAAGGCGAAGAACTTTTTCTATTATTGCCGCCACGGTAAACAGATTCTCTTTACCTTTTGGATTTACGGTGCCTGATTCAATTGGCCGAGACAATGAATCAGCAATAGTATTCAGCTTACCAGGTAGATATTGCACAGTCAGCTGATATTCCTGAAGAATGAGCATCCAACGTAGAATCCGAGCATTGTATGCTGGACCTCTTGATAAGAAGGTCAGTGCCTCATGGTCGGTAACTACGGTAACCGGAACACCGAGAAGGCAAACTCGCCAACGTTGTACAGCCCAAACGACGGCCAAAGCTTCTCTTTCAGTGGCAGAGTAATTGATTTCAGCCGCACGTAATAATCGGCTCGCATAGGCCAATATACATCGTTCCCCATCGATATTAAATTGGTACAACACGGCACCCAACGCCCTATCTGAACTGTCTGTATTGACAAAATATGGTCGATGAAGGACCGGATGTGTGAGCTGACTTAGATTCGAGAAAGCATGTTTCACGGCATTAAACGCGGAATTTTCATTTTCAGACCACGACCAACTTTTACTTTTCTTCAGAAGAGCCGTTAACGGATGAGTAAGAGAGGCATAATTACGACAAAAACGCCGATCGAAATTACACAACCCTAAAAATGACTGGAGCTGTTTAACCTTTTTCGGAACGGGGAAGTTCATCACCGCCTCTATTCTTTTGGGATCTGGACGGATACCGGTTGAAGATAATATGTATCCTAAAAACTTGGCTTCTTGTTTGCAGAAAGAAGATTTTTCAAAATTCAATGTCATTTTGGCTTCACGGACACGTTCAAAAAGGCGTTGAAGGTTACTTATATGAACCGAGAAAGAAGCCGACGTAATAAGCAAATCGTCAACATAAGCTGTTGTAAACGAACCAACCTCCGGTCCTAACACCTTGTCCATACACCGGGTGAAACCCACTACGGCAGTGCTCAAGCCAAATGGAATTACTCGAAATTGGTAAGTCTTAGAATCGAATAGAAAGCCTGTGTATTTACGATCCTCGATTCTTAAAGGGACTTGCCAATACGACTGAACTAGATCAATGGTAGAAATGTGAGAAATGTTTTCAAAGCGCTGTAGGATCTCCTCGGGTATCGGAACACGTTCGTGATCTACAACAACTCGTTTCTTCAATTCGCGCGCGTCAAGACAGACTCTTACTGTACCGTCTTTCTTAAGAACAGTCACTAACGAGTTTACATAACATGTGTTTGACCTTTCGATAATGCCCCATTCAAGCATTTTATTGATTTGGTCCCTGACCTTATCTCGATACGCAAACGGCACCGGATATATTTTACCCCGAAATGGAGCAGTATCATTCATTTCGATAGAATGGACATATTTATCCGTGAGGCCGGGTCTATTCTTAAAAATGTCTCGATTATTATATAATAACTTTACCAGAGCATTCCTTTGATCGCTCGATAACGATTCTATTTTATGCACAGCTGCTTTAATTTTATCAACTGTTACTTCTAGATCGCAGGATTGATTACCCAGCTCGAAATCGATACATGTTCGATTCACTTGAACGGGCCGGACTGCTTGACTGAGCTGAATTTGTTCAACTTTTTCAGGTACGCGAATTAACTTCGTGATACTGATTCGAGGGATCAGACGATTTTGATTAGAACTTAATTTGTTCACAAGAACAGTAAAGAAATTAGGGTCGCGGAAAAGCGTACATGGCAGCAACTTTACCGAGGAGTCAAAATTTATATTTTCCTCATTATTTTTTACCCGAATTTCAGGTGCGACGCCGCCGATGGTTTCCCGACTTGGCCGAGGCAGCCATAGAGTCCGAGATTCTCTCGACAACTGCAAAGGATTATTTATGGTAAGGACTTCGGAACATCTTGGGTTGTTCGTTGGGATTGATATCGTAATATCGTCGTCGTAACTCTCAAGCGAGCAATGCTCGATTCCAAACCTTATACATGCCGGACAACAGAGATTCAAAGTCGCTGTATTTAAACGACATATTTCCATAGGTGATTGATACATTGGACAGGCCACCGTCTTACTATGTGCAGACTGGGCGTCATCGGTATCATTAAAATCTTTTAAGTGAGCGGTCGCATTTGTGTTTGTCTGCTTCCGACTCACAGATTTTATATCCATGTCACCAAAACGTTCATTTTCTGGTGTAGGTATTAAATTCGTATCTTCGCTTATGAACGAAGAGACGGCTCTATATCTGTTATGGGAAACGGATAGAGGATTGGTTCGAACAGTTCGAGTGATTCGTTCACTACCGCCTCCCGTGGCAGGCGACCGACAAGCGGCTATCGCTACGGCATTAATCTCACTGCCAAGAATCGATTCTTTACTATGAATTGATGCCACGCCATGTTTTTCATGCGATAAATCTGAGTTAACTGTGTGTGTGTTACTACTTAACACCTCCGAGGATTCCTCCTCAGTTGGCCCCGGCTCAACCTCATCGATAGATTCGGTCTCTTTCGAGCAGGCAAATTTCAACTCGAAATTGGATTGATCCATAGAATCACGACAGACGATTTTCTGTAAACCTACATCTATGACAATACGATTCTCAGTCAGCCAGTCCATACCGAGAAGCAGATCGCAATTTAAAGATGGAACTACGAATATGAAATTAGTGAACAGTTTGCATTGACACACAAAATTCAAACAAACGCACGTTTTTATCGGTTTACTTTTAGTTTGAGTAGCCGTAATTATTCTTGTTTTAGACGTTGGAAGAGTCATGAACTCGTCCTTGTTTGGAATAACCGACCAAAATTCAGCAGACATACAAGATATTTCTGAACCGGTATCCAACAGCGCCTTGGTTGCAATTTCACAGACTTTAATATTAATAAAAGGCACGGGGTATCGTTTTCGGGGTTTAAGCGAATGAATTGACCGCGATTCAGCAATTATATCGAAATCTTCTGGAGGGAACACGGAATTGGAATTAAACAGAGTGCCCTCTCGATCAACAGAACGTCCCAATGGGCACTTTTGAGACGTAAAATTCAGTTTCCCTGATCAGTTTCGGAGCCTACATCCTCAACCTCTACTACATTGACAGAAGGTCGGGTTTTATTTGAGGTTACGGCAGGATTTTTCCGGGAAAAATTTGCTGCTGTAGCCCCCTCAGCCTGGGCTAGACGATTTCCAGTTCCAGTAGAGAAACCCTTACGACTATCAATTCGTTCGAACGTCTGAAGCA
Organism: Mongoloraphidia duomilia; assembly: GCA_039654895.1. Classification (NCBI taxonomy): domain Eukaryota; kingdom Metazoa; phylum Arthropoda; class Insecta; order Raphidioptera; family Raphidiidae; genus Mongoloraphidia; species Mongoloraphidia duomilia. The sequence continues at coordinate 30,351,429 of CM077519.1, forward strand.
GCGCAAACATCTCCATAACATCCCGACAGTGCGCTGCAGCAATATTGCGACAAATGCTTGTAGGGAAATGAAAAGAAATTTCAGCTAAAAATTCGCTTTCAGGCATGGGGGGTTGCAATCGTTGCGACTTGTCATAGAGTTTTAACAGATAATCCGACATAGATAAACCTGCAGAGCTATTGTATCGTCCAGATACAATCTCTAATTTAATTTCTCTCTGAACTTCCGGTCCCCAGAACTGTTGCAAAAAATATTGTTTCAGGTCTTCATATTGATGACACCTATTTGTGACTAAACGCACCCACAACTGTGCCCTTTCCGTCAAGCAATCAACGAATAAACCTATCATGTGTTCCTGTCGAACCCCTCGCTGTCCAAAACAGCGCTCTAAATTTGCCAGAAAATTTATAGGATCTTCGTTAGCAGCCCCTGCAAATTTTGGAAATGGCGAAAAATCCTGATAACACGGTAGGTAGCCTAAAATCGGTAACATCCCTGGCTCTGCTGTAGGCATTACATCGTTGTTTGATCTTCCCGGAATGTACACGGTATTGATTGTCTCAAAGTAGTGTTGACGACGCGTGTTGATATTGGGTTGCATGCCACGTCTCACATTTGGCTCACTGGTTTGAACCCTGGACGGACCCGGAATTCCGGGATCATTTCTTTGAATAGGGGGTTGGGTATAATTATAATTACTACCAACTGGTCGCGAAGGTGGCCACGACACATTTAAATTTAGTCTACTATCTAATCCATCGGATCGCCTACCTCTATTACCGGCATTATTTGCCGAACGAAACACCCTGCCCGATACAGGTCATTTTAACTCAGTAGGCCATGGTTTTTAAACACATAAATCAAACATCACCAGTCAAAAAATTGAATGACTATATTAAAATATAATACCCGTTTTTATTATAAGTCAGAGCATACGCTATCTTCCAATATCCATATCACACTGTGCAACAGACAAGGACAACCGAAACAAGTTCGCGATTTATTAGATAAAAACGCATTTATAAATTTTAATTTACATTTAAATCTGTATAAAAAAACTGTTTTGACACAATATTATACATAAAATCTATCTAGAATTTTCTGCTCTTTCGTTTAAGACAGGTTTCGAATCGATCTGACTTGAATTGAGCGAACTATAAGCAAAAAACCCCGTTTTTTCTAATTTGCTGCCCTCTGGGGCCAAAATTCAAAAATCGAGCGACGTTAGGATCAAATAGACCCCGAGAGGAATCGAACAAAAAAAAGTTTTTAATAATCGGTTAACCCGTTTGGGCTGTACGACTGATACAAAAAATCCGTTACAGATTGACAGATTCACAGACGTACAGACAAAGCTAGTGTATAATCGCGCCTAATAAAATAAATACTGTGTCAAAAGTATGGATCATAGAAATTAAGTACGATTTGACAGTACAGGTTATGTACTACTATGTCATATACGTTTACAAAGTAGCACGACTGATTGGTTGGCTTTTATTCCTATCGCGCTATTGTGCAACGGGTGGCGTATATTTTTATCACTATTTCTATTCTATCGCAATTTCCCTATAACTATTGCTATCGCCTAGCATTGTGTAAAGGACTACTAAGGGTCAAACTCAAGTGGCAGGCGGTAGCACCAGTCACCACGTCCAAGACTCGGGGATTCCCTATAATACTCGACTTGTTTTAGTTTTATTTTCCTTCGAATTTATTATTATTATTATTATCGCGTGTAAGTCTACGAAAAATATGAAATTTGGTGATTTTTTGCAGTCTGGAAACTTTTAAAGCAAGTGCCTGGTGATTTTCAGTTTTTTCACCTGGCAACATTGGTCAGCAGTGAGCCACTGAGCAGTTTGAGTGCAGCATTAGCATTCAATTTCGGCAGACTAGCAGCAGATGGCCACTGGCCAGATTCCATTAACAAGATTGGCAACGAGCGAAAATATTAGTGCCCTGATAAACAATAGCAATTAATTGGTTGTATTATTGTTGCAGAAATATTTGTTGGTTATTTCACGTGTTATTCAGAATGAATGTAGAAGAATTCGTTTGTGAAGTCGCCGAGGAAGTTGTCGAGACTTCCGTGTTGAATATATCAGAAGCAGGGGATATTACTGTCATCAATCATAAGGTAGAAATTAACTATCTTGCATGCAACCTTCTCTAACAACAATAATACATTATTTCATTCTAAAATACAAAAGTCCGAATGTTTGGGAGCATGTAAATTAGTTTATAGTACCTACAGCTGGAGACTTCATCAACGTAGGTAATTTATATTTTATGATTGACCTGAATACGGGTATATCTACTCAAAATTTATTTAATTTTTGTTGTGGCTAATAATTAAGGAATTTCAAATTATTATTGTTTTTAGGCGCCACCTACGCAAAGTTAGAAGCTCCTATAATACACTCGCTTTGTCTGTGAGTCTGTCACGCTTTTTGTATCAGTCGCACACAGCCCAAACGGATGAATCGATTTTAAAAAACTTTTTTGTTCGATTCCTCTCGGGGTCTATTTGATCATAACGTCGCCCAATTTTTGAAATTTGGTCCCAGAGGGGGCAAATTAGAAAAAACGTTGTTTTTTGCTTATAGTTCGCTCAATTCAACTCAGATCGATTCAAAACCTGTCTTAAACGAAAAAGGAGAAAATTTTACATAGGTTTCGTGTAATAGAATGTGTCAAAACAGTTTTTTTAATATAGATTTATATGCAAATCCAACTATTTACATTCTATTTTACCTAATAAATCGCAAACTTGTTTCGGTTGTCCTTGTCTGTTGCACAGTGTAATATGGAAATTGATAGATAGCATATGCCCTGTCTTATAACAAAAATTCAATTTTTTTACTGCTGGGGTGCGTTCCGAATGCGGGTATTTCGTCGGGACAAGATTTGCTAGAGTAAGATGACGTCATGCGGTTGGACGTTTCTATTCTGTACGAGTGCTGTAAAACAACAGAATGTTTTGAAATTGAATCGAAAGGAAATAGCTGTCAAAGCATATTAAGTTTTTTTCGTTTAGACCACGTCAGTAAAATTTTCCATCGTTAATAAATATGGGCTAATAACTATAATAAAAATCGTCAAATTATCGCATTTATCAATTACTGAAATAATATAGGTTTACACTTTATATTACTTACGGGAATTGAGAAAAATTATTAATGTTATGATTATCCCTACTATGGATGTAAACAAAACATGACAGTGACATGAGATAATTCGTGTACACATCACCCTACGCATGTTGAGTAACTTTTATCTCATTTGTCATCCGGGCAATTTTTTAAACCCATTCTGAACGACGATTTACGAACGCCTGGACGAACATCCGGTGAAAACGAAGGGTTTTGGTTAAAAAATAGTTGCCCGGGCGTTGATTCGGAACACACCCCTGATGTTTGATTTTTTATGTTTAAAAACCATGGCCTGCGGAGTAAAGAGACTTGTAACTTATTGATGATTTAATTTTGGTAGAAGGGTAGAAATAGGGGTGTCGCTAGTAGTGATGGGAATAATCCAATGACTTTAACAATCGAAAGGTTGCTACTCGAATGATTTTGACAATCGAATGATTCGTTCGAAATGTTTCATTCGAGATGTTTTATTATATTGACTACTAGCCGTTACCCGTGATTTCGCACACGTATTTTTCGATTTATGATTTATTATCCCCCCCGCGAGAAATTCTCCTCCTGTGAAGCGAAGCCGGGCTGGTGGTGTTTATTCGCTCGAATTTTATAATACATAACTCGCTCGTTTGCTCGGATATTATTAATACATTACCCACTCGCTTCGCTCGTTCGCTCGAATTTTATTAATACATCACACACTCGCTTCGCTTGTTCGTTTGAATATTAATTATACATTACTCACTCGCTTCGCTCGTTCGTTTGAATATTAATAATACAATACTCACTCGCTTCGCTCGTTCGCTCGAATTTTATTAATACATTACTCACTCATTTCGCTCATTCATTCGAATATTAATAATACATTACTCACTCGCTTCGCTCGTCCGATCGAATTTTATTAATACATTATTGCTCATCTACGTTATATAAGGAACTCCTGTGCAAAATTTCATGCTTCTAACTTCAAAAATGATGAACTTCCATACAAACTTTCATCCCCTATTTAACCCCTTTAAGGGGTGAATTTTCAAAAATCCTTTCTTATTACTCATCTACGTTATATAAAGAACTCCTGTGCAAAATTTCATGCTTCTAACTTCAAAAACGACGAATTTCCATACAAACTTTCATCCCCTATTTAACCCCCTTAGGGGCTGAATTTCGAAAAATCCTTTCTTAGTGGGTACCTACGTCACAAAAGGAACCTACTGTCCAAATTTCAAGTTTATATCTTCAGTGGTTTGACCTGGGCGTTGTCTGTCAGTCAATCAGTCAGTCAGTAACGGAACTGTTTTATATATATAGATTGAGTAAATATAAATTGAGAGGTTGCTATTTGAACGATTTTGATAGCTGAGTGATTCATTTGAAATGATTCCTTTTAATGATGACGTATCACTACACTACATGAAGTTATGCTTACAGTCTATACTACAGTCGCTCAACACTGCAATAAAACCAATTGAGAGATTGGACAAAATTCTCTTGCGGACAAAATTCATTCATTGTATAATATCTCGAAAGGTATATTTCGAGCAGTTTAGATACTCGGACGATGTTACTACAAGCTAGCCGTGAGCAGTGAATACAAAAAGAAACTTCATTCGACCTAAAATATTACTTCGATTGAATTATAACGTTATCTTATAAACACACAAAATCCATTCGCAGTATAAACACATTCTGAATAAAGTTTGCATTTGTCTGGCACACATTGTCATTTCTCGGCTCCTGCTTCGCAATACGTATGACAAAAAAAATCATTCGAGTGATTTTCAATAACCTCTCGAGATATTTTAATAATCGAATGATTCTGTGTTTTATTACGAGATATTCCCATCACTACTCACTAGTCGCTAGTGCGATCCCAATGGTCTACCCCAGTGTTGCCAGTTTGGTAGTGTTAAAAAGTCCCTAAAGAATGGCTCGAAAGTCTCCATTTTACAGGGAAAAGTCGCCAAATGTGTTAAACATAAGATTTATAAACATTTTCTTAAAAAAACCGTATAGTCCAGTCACGAGAGGAAGTCCACCTTGCGTTTGGTGCAGCAAATGATTTTATTTTTTTGTGTCCTCAAGCATGTTTAGGAGATGTCAAATCCAAGTTTGCGACCTCTAAAACAGGGCGGGGGAGTTTTGGTGGGCTAAAAACCACGATTTTTTTGCACTTTTTTCGATTTCTTGCTTATAATATGGAAACGGCTGGTCCTATTCAAAATTAAAGGGCACAAAATTTACTTCAAAATGCACTAAATATGTTAATGTTCCCATTTTTACCGGCTCTACAGAACTTAGAAAATCGCCAAAATTTACCAAAATGAAAAAAAAGCATTTTTTCAAGCTTTTAACTATTGAAAAATTCGAATAGCCTATAACCTTCCTTAATAAACGGGCTATCTAACAAAAAAAAAATTTTCAAATCCGACTGGTAGTTCCTGAGATTAGCGCGTTCAAACAAAAAAAAAATAAATTCTTTTTTTGTTTGAACGCGCTAATCTCAGGAACTACAAGTCCGATTAAAAAAAATTTTTTTTTGTTAGATAGCCCGTTTATTAAGGAAGGTTTTAGGCAATTCGAGTTTTTTTAAATTCAATCCCAAAGGGGGTAAAACGGGGGTGTAAGATTTTTTGTTATTACAAAAAATCTTACTCCCATGTTTTACCCCCTTCGGGGTTAAATTTAAAATAAACTCGTATATCCTACAACCTTCCTCAATAAACGGGCTATCTAACAAAAAAAATTTTTTTTTAAATCGGACTTGTAGTTCCTGAGATTAGCGCGTTCAAACAAAAAAAGAGTTTATTTTTTTTGTTTGAACGCGCTAATCTCAGGAACTACCAGTCCGATTTGAAAAAAATTTTTTTTTGTTAGATAGCCCGTTTATTAAGAAAGGCTATAGGCTATTCGATTATTTTTTTTAATTCAATCCCACAGGGAGTAAAACGTGGATGTAGGATTTTTTGTTATTACAATAAATCCTACACTCCCGTTTTCACTCTTTGGGATTGAATTTTTAAAAAACTCGTATAGGGTCTCATTGATTAGTACTTTGCTTCTTTTACAGACTGGTAGTTCCTGAGATTAGCGCCTTCAAACAAAAAAAGAGTTTATTTTTTTTTTTTTTGTTTTTCTAAGTTCTGTAGAGCCGGTAAAAATGGGAGCATTAACATATTTGACTAGTGCATTTTGAAGTAAATTTTGTGCTCTTTAATTTTGAATAGGACCATTTTTTCGATAGGATAAGCCGTTTTTATGTTATAAGCAAAAAACGTAAAAAAGTGCAAAAAAATCATGGTTTTTAGCCCACCAAAACTCCCCCGCCCTGTTTTAGAGGTCGCAAACTTGGATTTGACATCTCCTTAACATGTTTGAGGACACGAAAAAATAAAATCATTTGCTGCGCAAAACGCAAGGTGGACCTACCTTTTTAAGCTCTCGTGATTGGACTAGTAGAAACGACTTAATTTTAAGCATAGATTTTTACTATAATAGGGTACATGCCAGTGGACAGTGATCAATATAAAACTTTGTTATAATGAAAGTTTATGCTCTAAAATATTTATTAGAATTTTTATTTTTATTAATTAAGTTTCGTAAACATATTTAAATTAATAAATAAAATCATGATTTTTAATTTAATTGTCACGTGACTTAAAACACCGCGTGACGTTAGTTTTGAGTAAAAAATACGTGTATCCATAGCAACGCAGCTTAGATTGTTTACATTATGTTTACATAAGTACAAGACGGTATTTTTCAATACTCTGTTTCTGGGTCTTTAAATAATATTTGTAGCTAATATAAACGAACTTTCATAAAATTATGACGTCATATTTGAGTAGAGCAAAAACGATTTTTAGCAGGCGGGGCCAACATAACTGTTTCAAAAATTATTTTTGATCTTATTTGAAATCAGAATGAAGTGATTTAGGTGTCATTTTGTTCATAATTTACTTCCCTATTCATATAACACAAAAGAAAAAAAAAAATTTAGTCATCTACCCTATTGATCATATTATTTATTTATTAGTAGATTTCGTGTCCATATTTATATAATTTTATTAAAGTAGTAAATTCGCAGGTATGTGGACAGTAAATAATAAAACAGACAGTTTTTTTTAATTACGACGTTTCGTTTATTGATTTAAACTTTTTCAAGTACTTTATACTAGCAGTATAAAGTACTTGTTTTGGTTCTGATATTGATTACGATTTGTATTGCGTACACTCATCAATTTTATGTTATAATTTACTAAATGTGAAAGTCTCCAAATATTCTCCTATTATTTTAAAAAAGTATTTAAAAATAAAATTAAGCAAAATCGCAGGATAGTGGACAAAATAATTTGATTTATTAAATTAAATGTACGACGTTTCGTCTATAGATTTAGACTTTTTCAAGTACAATCATAAAAATAACAATATTTATGAAAATTAATATTAATTACTAACCATAGCAATTAACATAAGATAGGGTACATAAGACAAAAACATGGTAACATGGTAACAAATTATGTTGACTATAAATTTTAACAATCAATAATAATAATAATACAAAAATTAGTATAATTTCATAATATAATTGTACTGACTACTTAAATTTTGAGTGTCTGTTCTATAATTGATTGAATTGTTTTTTCTAATAAAACACATTTCACTGATATTGCGTTTCTTCCAATTTGACTCTTTATCTAATATTTGAACTTCATTGAAAAGAAATTTATGCCCAGTGTCGAAATGATGAGATGACAACGCCGTTTTATTATAGAACAGACACTCAAAATTTAAGTAGTCAGTACAATTATATTATGAAATTATACTAATTTTGGTATTATTATTATTATTGATTGTTAAAATTTATAGTCAACATAATTTGTTACCATGTTACCATGTTTTTGTCTTATGTACCCTATCTTATGTTAATTGCTATGGTTAGTAATTAATATTAATTTTCATAAATATTGTCGCTAATCCCAAAAAAAAAAAATATTGTCGCCAAGGACAGTTCAGAATCCCCTATATTTAGCGACTGATCTACCCCAAAACTGCTCATAAGCAGGGCCGGATTAACCATTAGGCAGAGTAGGCAACTGCTTAGGGGCCCCGCGCGCACAAAAGAAATTGAAAATGTTTCATAGAGTGAAAATTTAATTGGAAAATTTATATCCTCAATGACAATAGATATTATTGCATTTTTTGACGCATGCTGTCAGTTGATGAAATACTCCATACTTACAGAGCAGAATAGTCTCGTATCGAGTAGTAGAACTAATAATATGGATGCGTTACGTAGCGTATTGTATGAATCATGCAATACGCTACGTAACACATTCATATTATTAGCTCTACTACTCGATACTAGACGGTTCTGCTCTGTAAGTATGAAGTATTTCATCAACTGACAGCATGCGTCGAAATACAGTATGATAAACAAAAGTTTTGAAATGCTTGATCTTGTAATGGCGATTTGTGAGTTTGGCGACCGTGCATGAATTTAATTTAAAAAGTTTTACTGTGCTCTGTGTTTCAAAACTTATTTTTATAAAGTATAAGCATTAATTCGAAAAAAGGGGCCCCGAGAATTGCATTGCCTAGGGGCCCCAACACGGTTAATCCGGCTCTGCTCATAAGGACTTCCTCAATGGAGTATCTACTTGATCTATGACAAAAGTTAGTCTATTTTTGCACTGAGAATTTTTATTCAGTTACCCCATTAGTGAAATTAAAAATTTTTTTTTTCAAAGTCGCGCCTAAAGAAGTTTTACTTCAAAAATTGAATTATGCACAACACTAGTAAACACTAAACACAATTGTAACTTTTCGCAACTCGCATGACACTTGATGGCGACCGAGCACTCTTCGTTGTTCGTCGGCAGTCTACTAAGTTCCGTTAAACCTTCGTTTTGAATTTATTGCTACCGGAGTCAGATTTGGAGTTACAATTAGAAACGTAGATTTCGGATTCGGAGTTGAAGGTCAGTAACTTCCCTAATAATAACTTACCGACCCGGCTTCACCTGGGTGAAAATCGGATGTAATCTCGGAAACAACTAATTTCATTTTTTTTTTCACTGTTCGATAGGTGGTACTTTGCTTTAGAACATAGGCTATAATAGCTGGCCGGCTCAGCTTCACCCGGGTGGAAATCGGAGATAATCTCAGAAACCACTGAACCGATTTCAACTTTTTTACTGTTTGATAGGTGATATTTTGCTTTAAGACTTTAGCTGTAGAAACTGGCCGGTTTCGGCTTCGTCCGGGTGAGAATCGGAGGTAATCTCGAAACTACTGAGCCGATTCCAAATTTTGTTCACTGTTCGATAGGTTGTACGTGCTTAGGACATAGGCTATAATAATTAACTTGAGCGAGCGAAGCGAGTGAGTAATGTATTAATAAATCATAAATTCGAGCGAACGAGTGAAGCGAGTGGGTAATGTATCAAGTCGATTTAAATTATAATAATAATATAAAATAGGTCGAAACAAAAACATAGTATTTACTGTGTATCTGTGTCACCCTGTAATATGGAGAAGCTGAAGGTTTTTGTTCACATGTGCCATAACTATTTTTCTTTCTGTAATTCTGAACATATCTTTTTAACATCCTGGTGTATAAATCGAGTTTCATTGGATGCTGGGAAAAGTCAAAGCAAGCAACAGCATGTACATATATGAATTGAGTTTCATCTAATCACCCGGCAAAGCCGAAAGCAAGCAACCGAGTCTGTTGAAAAAGAGCGTTCAGAATTGTTTCTTTATAATAACATAAACAATTAAAATTATCATTTCTTTCATTTCTAAGATACTTTTCCAAATAGCCTATTTCTCACCATGTTGAATTTCGACGTGGTCAACGTTAGTAGTTAATATTAATAATTCACAAATGACAATTACTATTAAATTTAGCACAAAGTGTTTGAAAAAAATAAATGACGAGCTCAAAAGGTCTAAGATATGTGCCTTGAGGCAATGAACATTTCTGGCAATGTTTCATAATGATGTTGGACCTTTCATGATATTGTGATATAGAATTTTTGGTCGCGTAGTTGATCACATAATTTTAATCGTTTTAAAGTGCTGTAAATTTTCTCAATTTTATCGTGCTAAACAAACCTATCAAGTCGTTAAATTACGCGTTTTTTATGGTTCCTTACCTCCGAACGGAACCCTATTACTGAGCCTACGATATCTGTCCGTCTGTCTGTCACAAGGCTCTATCTCACAAATGATAAGATAGCTGGTTGAAATTTTCACAGATAGTGTGTTGTTGTGGCATGAACCCTGGCAAATAACAATTAGAATTAAATTATCAATTAATTTAAATAAATTAGTGTTTTTATTTTACTATGATGCTAACTCCAGCCCGTACTTCTATACTGTACTATAGGTATAGAGCTGTACCAAGTGAACCATTCGAACAATGATGTTAAACATCGTTTGACTGGCTCAGTTAGTAATGTTAATTGAAGTTTCAAAGGTATCCGGTTCAATCCCGGTTTTTTTTTGTTTTTTTATTTATTACCAGTAAAATTTACATACGTAAACTCTCACAGAGGCACAAGGAGTTGCCTGTATGTGAGACTAGTGAAAGAACTTACAAACTAAACATTAATAGTTAATATTTAATTAACCATTAAAAAGAATCAACAATACAATAAAATAAAAGATAAAAAAACAATAACAACAAGATGTAAATAATAAAGTAAAATAATAATAACGTAAAATAACGGAGTTTTTTTGTTTTGTTTTTTTTAATCGTCAAATATCCTATTGATACATTTTTAAAATTTTTTTTTTGTTAAAAAACGTTTTTTAAGTTTATTTATTATTTAAATAAACAAATTTATGGTTTGCGATTCTCTACATTCTACAAGATAAAAAAAAATATTTTTTTCATTAATGTTTTATTTGTTTACTAGCCGTTTCCCGTGACTTCACCCACGTATATTTCGATTTATGATTTATTACCCCCCCCCCCCCCCACGGCAAGAAATTCTCCTCCTGCGAGTCGGGCTGGTGGTGTTTATTCGCTCAAATGTTATTAATACATTACACACTCGCTTTGCTCGAATAGGTATTATTAATATACTAGCGGCCCCGTCCGACTTCGCCCGGGTGCTAAGAAAGCCTGGGTGCAATACACTATACACTACTCACTCGCTTCGCTCGTTCGCTTAAATATTATAAATACACTACTCACTCGCTTCGCTCGTTTGCTTGAATATTATAATTACATTACTCACTCGCTTCGCTCGTTCGCTATATATATAAACCTTCCGTGAAAAATTATCTAACTGATGGTGAAAACCGCATCAAAATCCGTTCCGTGGTTTAGGAATTACATTACCACTCGCTTCGCTCGTTCGCTATATACAGGGTGAGTTCGACCACCCGTATCAGCCGTTTTTTTCGAAAACGGTTAGTCGTAGAGAGGTGTGTCAAAAATTTGTATTATAAAAGCCCTAATAAAGAATCGAATGGTGATAATTTTTTTTTCCGGGAAGGTCGGCTTCCCTATTAGTTTGCTCCAGAATGTCCAGAACTCCGGAATTATAAATGTAACGATAGGTCGAAAGTAGTATTGTTGAAAAGATCTTTAAAAAATAAGCAAGTTTTGTAGGAAATTTTTTTTTATTACTGCTACCCCTGTAAATTTCTATAAGTATAAATATAAATTATTATATGTTCAAAACTCCGGAATTTTAGAAAACACGATAGGATGAAAGTGGTGCTGTTGAAAAGCTCTTTAAAAAATAGGCAAGTTTTGTAAGAAAAAATATTTAATTACTGCCACCCCTGTTAAGTAACAATCGTTTGAAATTACTAAATCAAAATTTCATAATAACGATCGAAGTCGGCATTAAAAATCTAGCAACCTTAGACATTGTCACAAGTGTTCAAACTGTCTTCCATTTACTCTTTAATACATACTACTGAGCTCTTCTGGTTATACTGTGAGTGTACGTCTTCAGTGTTTAATGATCGATAGATAGGTAACTAGATTTTAAATGCGGACTTCTAAAAAATTCGTTATTATGACATTTTAATTTAGTAATTTCAAACAAATATTACTTAATAGGGGTGGCAGTAATAAAAAAAAATTCGTACAAAACTTGCTGATTTTTTAAAGATCTTTTCAACAATACCACTTTCGACCTATCGTTACATTTATAATTCCGGAGTTCTGGAAATCCTGGAGCAAACTAATAGGGAAGCCGACCTTCCCGGGAAAAAAAATTGTCACCATTCGATTCTTTATTAGGGCTTTTATAATATAAATTTTTGACACAACTCTCTACGAGTAACCGTTTTCGAAAAAAACGACTGATACGGGTGGTCGAACTCACCCTGTATATAAACCTTCCGGGGACAATTCCGTCATACATGATTTTTGCGTAACTTTAACTGTTTACGCAGCGCACGCAATGGAAGCTCTCAAAAGGAATAATTTTTCCCGTTTTTGCAATATTTTTCATTGATGCTTTGCTCCTATTGGTCGTAGCGTGATATTATATAGCCTTCCTCGATAAATGAATATCCAACACAAAAATAATTTTTCAATTCGAACCAGTAGTTCCTGAGATTAGCGCGTTCAACCAAACAAACAAACTCTTCAGCTTTATAATATTAGTATAGATTACTCACTTGCTTCGCTCGATCGTTTGAATATTATTAATACATTACTCATACCTCCATACCTAAACCTAATATTTTAATATGGAAATATTAGGTTTAGGTATGGAGAACCCTTAATAAAAGTGTTAGTAAATATCCTAAAGAATACAATTCCAGCAAAAAATAACCTCGTTGTATTTAACAATCAAAAGTTACACGTGATTGAAGTTAGGTAAAAGAAGTGCATTATTTTGAACACCCTGTATAATAAATTCATTTTTTAGGACAGACATTGATTTGTCCGTTCATTATCTAGTGATCTTCAAAATTTCAGTTTGATTAAGGTTTCGGTTTTGGCTATGTCGAATTTTAGGTAAAGGTCTGCACGTGTCAAAAATTTCTAAAAGACTTGAATAACTCAAAAATTACTGAATTTTCGAGCATGGCTTCCCTTACAAATTCTATTCACATTTAGGTGCAGAATTGAAAAAACAAATAAAAACGGTGATTGGTTAAAAAAAACATAACTTTGATCTGCCACGCTTAAATGGGACAGGCGGTATAATTGAAAATATTTTTAGGTTATATACTATTAAAATTTATACAACTTTTGTATTTAAACTTCTTTCCTATCTTCACCCAAAATCAATATATCGGCCGACAACGCAAGTCTTGGGCACCCTGTATAAACAAAAATGTTCTTTTCCTTAAAAGGACTAAGTAGAAAATAAACATATTATTTAGCATTAAATAAAAACAAAACAAAATTTAATTCGGTTCAAAACCCTTTAACAACACATTACATGAACTATTCTTTGACTTTTCTACCGACTTATATTAATGTTTAAAGAAATTTCTATTTCCTTGCCAATTACCCCTCTGAAAGAGTTCGTCCAGACCCAAGTCGCTTTCAAAATTATACGAAGTCACCGCCGACAGCGTCGACCCTGGAGTCACATTCATTCCCAGCTTTGAGGAGATCGTTTTTAACCACCCATTTGTCACACTTCATGAGGCTGCCTGCACCTTTCCCCTGGTGGTAATAAACAACTTATTCAAACTCATGCAAGATTTCCTTCTACTCTGAGATAGGTCTATTAGCTTTCGCGTCCACTTCATCGGGTCCTATTCCGTTTCCTCCACCGTTCAAGCACCACCCGAACTGTCTATAGTTGATCTTATCTGTTTTTGAGCCGAACTCGGGCTAAAAGGTAATGGAGTTCTCCTCTAGAATACAATTATCTGTCCCGATGGACAGCAATGTTAAATCATGAATTCTTTTCCGATGCTAATACTAACAAGGTCGCCGTGTGACAAGCAACCTGAAAAAAGCTGTCTTCGTCGGGCTGGTTCAGCCTCAGTCAATTCAAAAGAACTTCAATATTTCAAATGTTCGGTCTTATACTTGATCTGCCACTCAAGGATTCAGCTCTTTTCACCCCAATAGCTTTTAAAATAGATTTCACCAATGGGTGTGAAGTTAAACTTTCTTTCTTCTCTGGCTTCGCCATTGACACAATTGCGGACTTTTGAGTAAGTATAGAGCCAAAAACCAACTTCTTTTTGAAGAATAGATGGCTGAGAAAGGATACCAAATGCTGTGCTGACGGGTCATTTGGGACAACTTTGTTTTTAGCATACCAACAATTCCAACCTTTCCAAATCGAGGAGTAAGTTTTCCACGTCGATCCTCTCCAGGCTGCACTCAATAAATCTACTTCTTTTGAAGACAAGCCTGATATAGTTCACTCCAGCCCGTATCTTTCAGACCTCCAAATGCCATGTCTCTAACCCCGTTGCTTGATCTATCAAGTGATTTTTCAAGTTCCATAACTGGAACGGAGCTGCTACACTCCTGCTCTTGAGGTCCGCTCTCCAGAAGGTTTTCTGCCACCGTGCAGCTACTATCAGAAAGGTTCCTTCTGCTGAATTGAGGTGTTGCAAGACCCTTGGCATCAGAGATGGAGGTGGGAAGCCCCAGGCAAGCTTCACCATCCACCTTCTGCTGAAGGCATTGATAAATTGAGCTTCTTGATCGTTGATCGAGATTTTTTGTTGCGAAGAGGTCTAAATCTGGTGTCCCCCACTTCTTGAAAATCATCAGCGTCATCGTTTTGCTCAAGTGCCAATCTGGTAATGGGTTTTCCCTTGACAAACTGTCCGCCATGCCATTGTATTTTCCTGGGAGATAGAACGCTGTTAGGTTGATGCGCGATTGACTGGCTATTAACCATAGACTTTTCACTGTTTTCTGAAGAATCTGCGACCTCGTGCCGCTTTGCTTGCGAATGTAGACCATTACTGTTCTGTTGTCCGACTGGGCCATCACTGCCGAGTCCTCTAATTTCTTTCTGGGACTCTGAACTGCCAACAACACAGTGAATAGTTCTTTC
Organism: Mongoloraphidia duomilia; assembly: GCA_039654895.1. Taxonomy (NCBI): domain Eukaryota; kingdom Metazoa; phylum Arthropoda; class Insecta; order Raphidioptera; family Raphidiidae; genus Mongoloraphidia; species Mongoloraphidia duomilia. Next base: position 30,366,586 of record CM077519.1, read on the forward strand.
TGGTTCACATGCCAACTTTCTGCTCTACATACCATTTTCCGAAAAACTGTTAGTCATCCAGGTGAAATCCCCAACCTTCCTCCGACGCTTCCATTGTCAGGAAATACTTCGAGCATTTCTCGAAGATTATATTTCTTTTCTGAATATTCTGTAGCCACCAGACGCATTCTTCCAATGCCCTCGTTGGAATCACAAACTTCTTCTTTGGTTGATTCTCCCTGAGCTTTCTGCTCGCCTTTTGAAGCTGCCTTGAGAATAATCTTCCTAGTGAGATTACTAGAGAAGCAAAGTTGAACCTGCCCAACAGGGATGAACCCACTAACCAACCTCTTTACAGGTACGTGAAAATACGCTTGGGATAAGTCTAACTTTACCATAAAATCGTTCATTGAAGAAATCTGGGACGTCTCGTTGGCTTATTAGGCGAAACTTTCGAGGTTCCAAGAACTCATTGAGCTGAGAGAGGTTGAAGATTTGTCGAAAGGTGCCGTGTGGCTTCGGAATTAAAAACATTGGGGACAAGAACCCCGTAGGCCATACTGTCTTCCCCAGCACTCCTGAGCGCCGGCAGCTGACTTAATTCCTGTCAACTGTTTGGATTCTCTGGTCTCGAACCTCTGAACATTGCGTGCTCTGTAAACGCGACTGTTGGTGGCTTTTTTACAAAAGGAATGGCATAACCGTTCAGCATGCTTATTATATAATCTGGAGCCCCCAACCGCTGCCACTCCGGAATGTAACGAACTAACTGGTCTCCCTGGAATTGTGGTACATAATCTTCGTGGACGTCGGTCTCTCTTATGAGAAGAAGTTTCTCTTGGGGTGCTTCTTTTCTTGTCTCTTGTACCAGATCGTCGAGATGATGATGCAGCATCTGACGATCTCTGTGGTTTGCGGGAGAAATTTTGGTTTGAGTTTTCTGCCCGCTGAGGCCGACGAAACCCATCCTTATTTTCAAGAAACTCCTTATTCTTTACAAATTTATGACCAAGGGAGAATACTTTCTGGAAACCACATTGTTGACTTATAAAGCTTGCTAGCAGCTCATCCTCAAACAAAAAGGATTCTGATGCTGGGATCTCCGCTAACCTCGCAGTTTGAAATGGCTCCTTTGACTTAAAGCATTTTCTTCTTAGTTTAATCACCTCTCTTTTCGCACTAGTATAATGCAGCAGGTCGTCAGAAACACTCTTGAAAGAGCTACCCCCCAAGAATAGTTCCTTAATGTCATTGGAAACATCTGGATATTTCTGCGCCAACTTTCTCATACCCTCTGTAATCCTTTCTCTCTTTTAATAGACCATGGCACACTGTTCCCAATGTCCCATCCATTTTAGTTAGTAGGATATGTCCAAAAGACTTTGGGATCAAGCCCAAAAGACGAGGGCTCACTTTTAAAGTGTCAAACACCAGAACTGCTTGCGAATTCTTCTGGACCTCCTTGTATCTGATTTTGTTCCATAACTGCGAGTTCAGTTTCTGGCAATCTAAACCTTGTTTTTTAATTGTTGGATCAGGCGACGGGATTGCCGGATCATTCTCTTTCACCTGAGGATCTAGAGACAGTTGATCCAACAGCGATTGATTAATACTTGGGTCCTCAATGCTTGGTGGATCCCATGTTGCCTCACAAAGATCGCATTCAGAATTAACCGACCATGAATCTTCGGAGATACTATTCTCTTTCACTGATTCAACCCTCTCTTCGTAACGATGACGACTAGGGCCAGGATTTGCTAAACTGCCTGTCCTGTCACATAGGTCCATATGCATTGTGTTCTTGCGATCTTCAAGTACGTCAACTCTTGATCTTTTTCTTGGAGGGGCATCATTAACTGAATCTTCACTAGCTCTTTTCACGTTTGGTGGGCATTTCTCATCATCAGAGGCCTCTACTAGCTCCGCAAAAAACCGTCTATCGTGAACTTGAACCTCGAATATCTGGCAACGCCGGCACGATATCGATGGGGACTTTTTACACGTTTTTTAAACCACCATAACGAAGGTAAATAAAAGAAATCAGCTAACTGGGAATTTTTCTGCAGGTGGGTCATATCAGTATCTAAAATTACTGGAGTATTAATTATATATTAATTCATGATTGCTATTAGTTTCTCTATTATTGCTAGGCAACTACTGTACAATTAAGAACGGCAGGCTCATGAACTAAAAGCATTTTTTGGAAAAAAAATTAGAAAATAACATTCATAAAAAAATTTAAAAACAAAATCAAAATTTTTGCAAAATATTACGAATTAATAGTGCGATAACAAAAATCAAAATTAAATTTAAAGTGAAAAAAAATGTACCTACTCTGAAACATTAGCTGAGGGCTGTGATAATTATTACAAAATATAAAAATTTAAATGGAATACAAAAACTTTTAATGGCATTATTGAAGGACTTTCATATTGATTATAAAACTGGATATTTTGAAGATCAGTTTGATTTTAAAGTCACGGCTTATTATTCCTAAACATTTTTGACGTTCATTTTTAACTTTAAAAATCTTTATTGTTTCATTCCAAATTTTCAACTAAATTTCATAAGAATCGAGAAAATGTCGGTAAGAGGCCTAAATTAATAATTTTAGGTAAAAAAAAAACAAAAAATGGTCCTAGCCTCGTGTCAGTTTATTTTTATTTTTGCGGACAAAAAATTTTATTGCCTGTACTACGGTTTTGTTGTAATTGTTACAACAAAACAGTTAACAAAGTAACTAGATCTGGCGATTTCAAATAGATTTGGTAATTAGTAGGTATATTAAAAAAATCACTTAATGTAATACAATCAACACATTATTATCTTGACTTAAGCGGGAATTAACACTATAAAAATTCTTTGACAACAATCTTTTATAAAACTTACAATGTACAGAGCATTCAGCTTTGTAGTGGACGCCAAGTTGGTGACATTTGGTGACAAAGTAGTACTGTCAAAACTAGAACATTACGGAGTCCGGAAGACGACATTAAATCTTTTTGAATCTTACTTCACCAATCGTTTGTAGTGTGTTAAAGTAAATAATGTACATTCTGACATGAAAAATATTAATCACGGTGTTCCACAGGGTTTCATTATGGGACCTATTCCATTTATTATTTATATTAATGATTTGCCTGTATCAATGAATCTCAATGAATCTTTATACTACTTATCGTTTTGCTGATGATACCACCATATTATCGACTGACAGTAATTTATGCGATCAGTCAAGGGCTTTGGAGTGGTTTACTGCCAACAAATTAAGTCTGAATGTAGATAAAACTGAAAGCAGAATATTTAAATTAAAAAAAAATTATGCGAATAATACTGTAGCAAAACCCCAGATACGCCGCTGGCGACAATAGAATCATCGAGAACAAGTAACAATGATGAGGCGTGGCATTAGAATGTTCTGGAAAGCGCGCTAGCGGGGGGGGGGTCAAGCTGCTAGCTCTATATAAGCAAGAGCAGTCACCGGAAAACAATTTTATTTGTTTATTGTAGATTATAGACGCGTCGACATCTAAGGTCATTAGCGTTTTTCAACTACACTAAATAACAACTAACTTAAAACTAAATAACATCACAAAACATCCATAAGCGCAGGTGGGATTCGAACCCACGGCAGTCCAGTCTAGAGGTTGCGGCGCCAAGCACGCTACCATCTAGGCTATACTGCCCTCACCGGAAAACAACGAGAGTCGTGTGACAGTGTCGATTTGAAATAAATACAGCATATAAATTGTTCAGTGTTAATAAAGCGCTTCAGTTCGTTTAAGAATTACTGTTCGTGTTATTATTATATAAACAGTGTTGAATTGAGATATAATTGTTACATCTTTGATCTTATTGTTATCTATTTTTGTTACATTTTTAATTGTTGTAAATAAATAATTTATTCCACCCACGTAAGAAAACAGTTTTGTTACAGTGACTGGTGTCAGGTGTGCGGTCCTCAGTAATGATTCTGTACACTTATTTTTATTTAAATCCCCTTAAAAATATTAATAAAAACATTAAAAAAAAATAAAATACTAACTTTACAGTGAATACCAGTTTTATGGACACGTATTCCGCCTTGCTGTATAGCGTAGTTGGCTAGACTGCTAGAGCGTGTGTCCAGCAACAGTTACACACGGCAAGCACAGGTTCGATTCCCAAAAGCTAACAATATATAAATTTTTTTGTAATCTAAATGTGAACGAAAATCTCTATCATTTTATGCTAGAATGCCCTCTTTATAAATGTTATAGAGAGCACTTTTTAAATAAATACTCCGCTAATATTTATAATCAACCCGATGCTAATATACTACAGCGTCTTCTAATTATTAACAATGAACAAAAAATTGATGAAATTTTCTATTATATAGCAAACAGTCTAAGACTTCGAGCATTTCATCTTTGCGAGTAGCTTTCCTCTTTGGTCTCTTTTGTTTTTTATATGAATTTATATAATACAATACCGATTAGTTATTTATGTGTGTATAAAATGTATAAAAATATAATACCTACGGTATAACATGTAAAAACCAACCGCCTGTAATATCTTTGATCAAATACAGTAATTTATCTATGTATTTATATTTTTTTAATAATAAAAATACATTGGACAACAATATTTATATTATAAAAAAATAAAAATACAATTAATAATGCATATTATTTTAAAATAAAAATTAATTATAGCGGATTTCTAGGATTACAGGATTTTCTTAACGATGTGCGAATATTTAAGGGTGTGATTCTACATGACAAATTAATGGTAATTTGCTTTATAAAACTATGGTCCAAAAATGTTCCGTTACGAAAATACGGGGTGTTAAAATTTGCGAAAAAAACAAATTAATTAATATTTTCGAAACAGCTTGAGATTTCAATGATATTTAGTACGTAGTGCCAGTTAATCAGCTTTAGCAGTGTCTTGCGTACGAGTATTGACTTGATATTTTTAAAGAAAAAAATGGTACGCCAATGGTTTTTACCCAAAAGAGACCTATTTGAAAATGTCAGATGAAAAACGTAAGTGACATGTTCCAGGCCAACTAGATTTACTGCAAAATTGTATTCTCCAACAATTATTACATTAATTTTCTCGAACAATATAACGGTTTTTATTTTTTTAATCAAAAACGGTGCATCGCAGGAAGAAAAGTCAAAAGAGCTCTTATCTTATATTGAGTGTAGAATTTAAAAATAATTTTTATTTGGGAAAAAACCATTGGCGTACCTCGGCGTACCATTTTTTTCTTTAAAACATCAATGCTCGTACGCACGCCACTGCTAAAGCTGAAAATTAGGTTTTATGGAAAAATATGCGCCTTTATTAACTGACACTACGTGCTAAATATCACTGAAATATCTCAAGCGGTTTCGAAAATATTAATTAATTTGCTTTTTTTTTTTGCAAATTTAAACACCCCGTATTTTCGTAACGGAACATTTTTGGACCAGAGTTTATAAAGCAAACCACCATTAATTTTCCATGTAGAATCACACCCTTAAATATTCGCACATACATACATATAAACACACATTCATACACACACATACATACACATACATACATACAGACAGACATATAATACATAAACATTTTCAAAAATGGTGGCAAATTATTCAGGTGGGTATGAAACGTCGAGACATTTTGGTCCAACCCCTAGGTCCCGCCATCCGACCGACGCCAATAGTGTATGTGCCATATTATGGCAAATACAATAATAATAGGTATCTACTCTGAAAAATCATACTTGAAAAAGTAAACACCAAGAAATTAATACTGAATCGATTATTTTTAATTGTTAACTTTGTTTTGTTTTTTTTAGGACCAAAGCGGATCGGAATTAAGTGCTGTATTAAGGTATGAAAAATTGTTTTTCTTTTTGAATTTTTCATTGAATTTATATTTTCGTCCGTCTTAAGGTGCATTTTCATATGACAATAGACGCTGGTCACAAACCACCCAGTATTATAGACGCGTAACGACCGTGTTATCACTTAAAACAAACACCTCTGTTGCTCGGAAGGTGAACTAAATCTATATTGGCGGCAATTCAAATGTGATATCACTGTTCTTCATATAGTCTAGTTAACATCTTGAAAAACGTGTAAATTCTTGTTACGGCTAGTTAAAATATGTGTGATAGTTCATTGGATTCCTAATAGATCGAGAGCTAGTGACATTTTTTTGGTGTTATTTATTCAAGGCCTTATTTTTGTGAAGATGTTGAGGGAGGCATATTAAAGTGCCCTGTGTAAGGGATTTTGCTAGACAGCGGTATGGGAGGGGTGCAGACCGCCCCCAACATGTAACAAAACAAGCCGTGAGGTGGGTCGTTTATTAGGACTAAAGTGCGACCCTTGAGGTCCACACGACGAACTTCCCAGTTTGATAAATATTTAATAATAATAATTAAATTAGATATTACACAGAAAAGTAATCATTTTAATCATTAAAACATCAATAATTAAAAAAAAAAAAAAAAAAAAAAAAAAACGGCTGAACCGATTTTTATAAAATTTATGTCGGATGAAAATGACGTTAACACGCCTCGATTGACACCCTTACGAAGTCGATATAATTTTTTATTCGCGAGATATTGTGTAAAATCTACTTTTTTGGAGGTTATTTGGTTAAGAAAAAAGAACGGCTGAACCGATTTTAAAAAAATTCCTTTCAGATCATATTTACGTTAATACGCGTCGATTGGCACCCCAACGTAGTCGATATCATTTTTCGTTCTCGAGATTTCGTCTTAGAAAGAAATTGACACATACATACGTACGTACGTACGTACGTACGTACGTACGTACGTACGTACACACACACACACACACACACACACACACAGACATCTTTCTAAAAGTAGTGTAAAAATAGTGTAGTGACCTTGAAACATAAAAATTTTTTTTCCTTTTTGATTTCGATTTTCGGACCCATTACAATAACTTCCAATGGGAAGTTAAAAATGGTCATTATTATTATTGCTTCAAGGCTGAAATTGTTTGTATACCGACATTTTCGTCTGCAAATTGAAATATATGTTTAAAACAGTCGCCGTAACAGCATATTAAAATTTGAACCTTGAACTAATTATATAAATTTCGTCGAGTACATGACACGTTTAGGGTGATTTGCCACCCCTTTAATACTGACCAATCGATTTGCAAATATTACAATGGCATTATTGGGTCACCGACAAGCTATACAAAAAATTTCAGCCTTTAAGCAATAATAATTGTGTCCATTTTTTTTGTTGCATGTTGGGGGCGGTCTGCATCCCTCCCATACCGCTGTCTAGCAAAATCTCTTACACAGGGCACTTTAATATGCCTCCCTCAACATCCTCACAAAAATAAGGCCTTGAATAAATAACACCAAAAAAATTAGTCTATAATGACGTCTAGAAAAATGTGCGAAAGTTTGAAACCCGCAGATAAAAAATTGCAAAAGTTATTAACAATTAAAGACTCCAAAAAAATGGGGATCAGTTTTTTGCAAATAATTCGAAAACTATTAATATTTAAGAATTTAAACACAAATATTCTTAAAGAGGAGGAAATTTCCAAAAAAAATTTCGACTCCCGGAATTTCATCTCTGTTATTAATAGTTTCAATTTAATGTTGAAAATAGGGCTTTTCGCGGCGAGCGCTGTGCCGTAACGTAGCCACGAAACCGGCCATTGCAGATAAAAAGTTTTTTTGTTTATTTTTATTAATTAAGTTTCGTAATAGTTATTTTCGATACGTGTGCGTAAAGTGAGGTATTCTAGTAGGCTTAAATTGAAGCACGAGCTAAGGGACTGACGCATACACAACCAGATCGAGTGCGCCGAATACCCCCTCGAGCCGGTAGGCGAGTGGGGGTAAGCGCACGAGATCTCGTTGTGTATGCGTCAGTCCCTTTAGCGAGTGCCTCAATTAAAGTCTACTAGATATCTCACTTTAAGCGGACGTATCGAACATAATTTTTTATAACGACTGCTTCTAAAGTTTAATAAAGAGAAAAAAAAATTATGAAAATGGAAAATTCGCTCTTCGAGTCCATAAAACTTTACAATTACAGACCAAGTTACGATTTAGTTTATTTTTATTAAAGTTATTAACTTCTGTATAAATCATTAAAAAAACATGACTCTCTCATGATGTGGACTTTGTAGGTGCGTTACTATATACAAGGTGTTTCATAATATATGCGCAGGACTTCAGGATGTGATAGCTCGTCCAAAAATATGAAAAAAAGTTTCTATTAACTTACCCTCTAAAATGCACCATTTTAGAGATACAGGGTGTTTGAGGAATTTTGAAAAGACAACTTTTGTATCATTTTTTCATTTTTTTTTAATTTTGCAATTATGAAGTTAACGTTTGGTTTTGTTACTTGTTCTAACGTTTAAATAAATTTTGTTCAATTAGTAAGAAAAAAATTTTATTGAAAAAAATTGACCATGTTTTTCAACATAAAAGTTGATTTTTCTCGAAAACGATCGACTTTAGAGCTTATGACCAAGAGTACCTTTTTTGTGTAGAAAACATTGGCGGTTCAAATGGGTGTCTCAAAACCGTACTTTTTTCAGTAGCGTAGAAGTTGGGGAGAAAAACACCCACTACCCCTTCAAAACCTTCACCAATTATGACTAAAAAAAAAAATCCGCACAAAACATAGCTTATTATGAGTAGAAAATGCTTACAAAAGCTGTTTTCTGTACGATAAACGGTTCCGGAGATATTCGCAAAAAACGAAATTTTTTTTCAATTTTAACATCCTGTATCTCTAAAATGGTACATTTTAGAGGGTAAGTTAATAGAAACTTTTTTTCATATTTTTGGACGAGCTATCACATCCTGAAGTCCTGCGCATATATTATGAAACACCCTGTATAGTAACATCGATCGATAGCCAGTAGAGTGCTTGTATTGTACAAAGTGCGGAAATTTCGAATTTATAAGATGTAGAGATTGTACTTTCACGTACGCTTTGGACTTTTACGCACTGTGATGGTGGTACTTTCGCGCACGCTTTGGGACTTTCACGCACGGTAACTGTACTTTTACGCACGCTTACTAAAATACGCCTTTTTACGCCCGCCTCACAGTGCTCGAATATTGAACTATAGAAGCAGGAGTTATAAAAACATATTTAAATAAATAAATAAAATCATGATTTTTAATCTATGTGTCACGTGACTTCAAACACTGCGTGTCGTCAATTTTAAGTAAAAAATGAATGTATCCATAACAACGAAGCTTAGAGATTGATTACATTATGTTAACATTGGTACAAAACGGTATTTTTCAATACTCTGTTTCTGAGTTTTTAACATACGAGTATATGTAATACTCATATATTGCTAGCCGGGGTCTGGAGTCGGGCGAAAAGCCTACGGTGCAGACCATATATGTAATATTCCTATATTGCTAGCGCCCGTAAGTGGAAATATCAGGCCGCAAGTGAGACAGCAAATGACTGTTTCTATCTTTGTCAAGAAACCCATCTCGTTGTGCGCAAGCGTTGCAACTCTTGTGGGGGAATTGGCAAGTATGGTGGGGAAAGCTTATGGGGATATTAATCACACAATATTTATAATAATAATTATATTCGTTGTCGGTATTGATGTTTATTTATTCCAAATAATTAATTTACAATTTGCTATTTTACTTTTCATTATAATCTTTTTTTTACTTGTCAAAATCACTGTTTTTATAATAATTTTTCACTACCCTAGTTACAGCATTATTTTGAATTGTTGATCGAAGCTTAAAACCTAGTTATAGTAAACATCTCTTTGTATTCTCGGACATGCGCATAAGCCTCAACGTCTTTTGAGAGAGACAGACATATATATGTCTGCACCGTAGGCTTTTCGCCCGACTCCAGACCCCGGCTAGCAGTATAGGACTTTTACATATATGATGCAGACGTATATGTCTGTGTCTCTCAAAAGACGTCGAGTCTAATGCGCATGTCCGAGATGTTTACTATAACAAGGCTTTAAGCTTCGAGCAGAGGAGGCTTGTAGCGATCAACAATCCAAAATAATGCTGTAACTAGGTAGTGAAAAATTATTATAAAAACAGTGATTTTGACAAGTAAAAAAAAGATTATAATGAAAAGTAAAATAGCAAATTGTAAATTAATTATTTGGAAAGACATAAATATCAATTCCGACAACGAACATAATTATTATTATAAATATTGTGTGATTAATATCCCCACAGGCTTTCCCCACCATACTTGCCAATTCCCCCACGAGAGTTGCAACGCTTGCGCACAACAAGATGAGCTTCTTGACAAAGATAGAAACAGTCATTTGCTGTCTCACTTGCGGCCTGATACTTCCACTTACGGGCGCTAGCAATATAGGAGTATTAGGTACCTACATATATGGTTTTTGAATAATATTATTAGCTAATATAAACGCACGTTCATAAAATTATGACGTCATACTTCAGTAGAGCAAAAACGATTTTTGGCGGGCGGGGCTAACATAAATATTTCAAAAATTATTTGTGAGCTTATTTTAAATCAGAATGAGGTTATTTAGGTGTCATTTTGTTCATAATTTATTGCTCTATTAATATAACATAAAAAAAAATTTAGTCAAATACCTCAAGCAACAAAAAAATTAAAAAGTTAAAAAAAGGGGTCAAAATATTTATTTTATTGAAATTTATTGTTATCACTATTTTTATATATGAAGGAGATGTGTGTGAAGTTAGCTCCGCCATTTTTTTTTTTTTTTTTTAGAAAAAAAATGTGCTGCAATGTGCTCAAGATGTGCTATTATGTGCCGTAAAGGAAACAAATTAATCTCAAAAATTGCGATTTTTATAAGCAACATCATTTTTTGGCGTGAAGTTAGCTCCGCCATTTTTTTTTTTTTTTTAAAGGAAGGGTGTGCTGTAATGTGCCCAAGATGTGCTATTATGTGCCGTAAAGGAAAAAAAATAATCTCAAAAATTTCGATTTTTTTGAGTCAAAATTTTTTTTTTATTCAAAAAGTCAGTCCCGCCTTTTTAATTGTGCTATAATGTGCCCGATGTGTGCTACGATGTGCCGAAATAAAAAAAAATTTCTTTAAAAATGTAATTTTTATTGGGACCCGTCAAATGATCATATGACATCTGGTGGCAGAAAATTGTATCAAAACGGAGGAAAATTTTACATGCTAATAGTGCAAATTTATCGTAAAATTGGTTATTACAAGAATAAAACAAGTAAAATAAACAAAAAGTTTATCGAAAATGGAATTTGCGACGTTTTCTAATATCACGGCATTAAACACTGTCAGTTATTGCCTTGTAAAACTTACTTTACAGCGAATTCTTTTTAAATGAAATGTGGAAAAACTGTATTTATGAATTAAAAAAATATTTTATATTAATAATAAGATGTACTCATTATCATACTGTACTACAATAGTTAAATCTCTGAATATTGACAAAATTAGGACTAATTATGTGTATGCAAATATTTTGAGGTTAGTAACTTACCTACTTATTACAATATAACATATTATGTTGCAGTTATGTGTTTACATTATTCACCTAACACAGCCTTAAAGGAGCATTGAACGGATAATTAATTTCGTGGAGATTTTCTTTTAATTTTGATGTTTTTAAGCAATATGCCGTAAAGATTACTACTTTTGACAGTTCATTTTTCATGAATTTTTCTCGTTATATTTCCGACATTTGATAATATGTTCGGCTTTGAGAATCTGTTTCCTTCAATGAAATTCCTTTGTTTAGGATTCGTACCAGCCCAATCACAAATTGCACTTATACAGGGTGAGTTCGACCACCCGTATCAGTCGTTTTTTTCGAAAACGGTTAGTCGTAGAGAGTTGTGTCAAAAATTTGTATTATAAAAGCCCTAATAAAGAATCGAATGGTGATAATTTTTTTTCCCGGGAAGGTCGGCTTCCCTATTAGTTTGCTCCAGAATGTCCAGAACTCCGGAATTATAAATGTAACGATAGGTCGAAAGTGGTATTGTTGAAAAGATCTTTAAAAAATAAGCAAGTTTTGTAGGAAAATTTTTTTTATTACTGCCACCCCTGTAAATTTCTATAAGTATAAATATAAATTATTATATGTTCAAAATTCCGGAATTTTAGAAAGCACGATAGGTTGAAAGTGGTGCTGTTGAAAAGCTCTTTAAAAAATAGGCAAGTTTTGTAGGAAAAATTATTTAATTACTGCCACCCCTGTTAAGTAACAACCGTTTGAAATGATTAAATCAAAATTTCATAATAACGATCGAAGTCGGCATTAAAAATCTAGCAACCTTAGACATTGTCACAAGTATTCAAACTGTCTTCCATTTACTCTTTAATACATACTACTGAGCTCTTCTGGTTATACTGTGAGTGTACTTCTTCAGTGTTTAATGATCGATAGATAGGTAACTAGATTTTAAATGCGGACTTTTAAAAAGTTAGTTAATATGACATTTTAATTTAGTAATTTCAAACAAATATTACTTAACAGGGGTGGCAGTAATAAAAAAAAATTTCCCGCAAAACTTGCTTATTTTTTAAAGATCTTTTCAACAATACCACTTTCGACCTATCGTTACATTTATAATTCCGGAGTTCTGGACATTCTGGAGCAAACTAATAGGGAAGCCGACCTTCCCGGAAAAAAAATTTATCACCATTCGATTCTTTATTAGGGCTTTTATAATACAAATTTTTCACACAACTCTCTACGACTAACCGTTTTCGAAAAAAACGACTGATACGGGTGGTCGAACTCACCCTGTATATTTTATCATTTCTTATCACTTTGAAAATCATAAAATTACACGCAAAAGTATACCGCGTATATGAAATTTCCCCTCCTCTGCGCCATGTTTTTTAAACTCCACCTATCTGACGGATCCCAATAAGCAAAAATATATTTTTGGCGTGAAGTTAGCTCCGCCATTTTTTTTTTAAAGGAAGGGTGTGCTGTAATGTGCCCAAACTGTGCTATTATGTGCCGTAAGGGAAAAAAAATAATCTCAAAAATTTCGATTTTTTTGAGTCAAAAAATTTTTTTTTCGAAAAGTCAGTCCCGTCTTTTTAATTGTGCTATAATGTGCCCGATGTGTGCTACGATGTGCCGAAATAAAAAAAAATTTCTTTAAAAATGTAATTTTTATAAGCAAAAATATTTTTTTGGCGTGAAGTTAGCTCCGCCATTTTTTTTTTTTAATGGAAGGGTGTGCTGTAATGTGCCCAAGATGTGCTATTATGTGCCGTAAAGGAAAAAAAAATAATCTCAAAAATTTCGATTTTTTTGAGTCAAAAAAGTTTTTTTTCAAAAAGTCAGTCCCGCCTTTTTAATTGTGCTATAATGTGCCCGATGTGTGCTACGATGTGCCGAAATAAAAAGAAAAATTTCTTTAAAAATGTAATTTTTATAAGCAAAAATATATTTTTGATGGAAGTTAGCTCCGCCATTTTTCTTTTTTTTTGAAAAAGGAAGGTTGTGCTGTAATGTGCCCAGGATGTGCTATTATGTGCCGTAAAGGAAAAAAAATAATCTCAAAAATTGCTATTTTTTTGTCAAATTTTTTTTTTCAAAAAGTCAGCCCCCCCCCCTTTTTAACTGCTGTAATGTGCCCGATGTGTGCTACGATGTGCCGAAATATAAAAAGAATTTCTTTAAAAATGTAATTTTTACAAGCAATAACAAATTTTCAATATAAAAATAGTACAATATACCTACTAGGTGTTCTATTTTAAATGGCGGTCAGGAATAACACGAAAAATATAAAAGAAAAAGCTTTAATACGTAATAGTACATGTTTTCAGTCAAAAAGTAAATAAAAAGAAGAACTTGAGTTGAAATATTGCCGTAGAGAATAAAAGATATTTCCTGCTAATAATAATTGTCCGAGAGCTAGTGACATTTTTTGATGTTATATATTCAAGGTCTTATTTTTGTGAGGATGTTGAGGGAGGCATATTAAAGTGCCCCGTGTAAGGGATTTTGCTAGACAGCGGTATGGGAGGGATGTCAATTATTTGTTTAAACAAATTGCGCTAAAAATTGTATTCTACTGTTATGTAATAGCTTCCTCATATCTAAAAGTAAATAAATAAATTTTAATAAAAACAATTTTTCGACCCCTTTTTTTAACTTTTTAATATTTTAGTTTAAATAAATCATAATTCGTAGATTATAACAATTAAAAATACCGTAAGTTGATAATCTCATTTAGTATAGTTGTCAAAAGGTATCCACGAGGCGAAATAATTTTAGAAGCTTTTGTTTAAAAATTATCCGATTTGGAATGTAAACAAGAACTCTAAAAAAATAGTTAATTATTTATTATTTTATGAAAAATGAATGAAAAAATTTTTTTCCACCGGGATATTATTCCTTCAAATGTCTAGACATACATTAATTTTTTCAGACTTTTAAATTAATATTTTATACGGTAAAAAACACTTTTTATCTGCAACGGCCGGTTTCGTGGCTATTTTACGGCACAGCGCTCGCCGCGAAAAGCCCTATTTTCAACATTAAATTGAAACTATTAATAACAGAGATGAAATTTCAGGAGTCGACATTTTTTTTGGAAATTTCCATCTTTTTAAGAATATCCATGTTTCAATTCTTAAATATTAATTGTTTTCGAATTATTTGCAAAAAACTGATCTCTATTTTTTTGGAGGCTTTAATTGCCAATAACTTTTGCAATTTTTTATCTGCGGGTTTCAAACTTTCGCACATATTTCTAGACGTCATTACTAATTCAATGAGCTATCACACATATTTTAACTAGCAGTAGCAGGAATTTACACGTTTTTCAAGATGTAAACTATACAGTGTGAGTCAGACCACCCGTAACAGTCGTTTTTTCGAAAACGGTTAGTCGTAGAGAGTTGTGTCAAAAATTTGTATTATAAAAGCCCAAATAAAGAATCGAATGGTGATATTTTTTTTTCCGGGAAGGTCGGCTTCCCTATTAGTTTGCCCCAGAATGTCCAAAACTCCGGAATTATAAATGTAACAATAGGTTGAAAGTGGTATTGTTAAAAAGATCTTTAAAAAATAAGTAAGTTTTGTAGGGATTTTTTGTTATGACTGCCACCCCTGTTAAGTAATATTTGTTTGAAATTACTAAATTAAAATGTCATATAATAACGAACTTAATTTTAAAAGTTGGCATTTAAAATCTAGTTACCTATATTCTATCGATCATTAAACACTGAAGAAGTACTTAGATACACTCACAGTATAATCAGAAGAGCTCAGTAGTATGTATTAAAGACTAAATGGAAGACAGTTTGAACACTTGTGACATTGTCTAGGTTGCTAGATTTTGAATGCCGACTTCGTTCATTATTATGAAATTTTAATTTAATTATTTCAAACGAATGTTACTTAACAGGGGTTGCAGTAATTAAATAATTTTTCCTACAAAACTTGCCTATTTTTTTAAGAGCTTTTCAACAGCACCACTTTCAACCTATCGTGCTATCTAAAATTCCGGAGTTTTGAACATATAATAATTTATATTTATACTTATACTTATAGAAATTTACAGGGGTGGCAGTAATAAATAAAATTTTCCTACAAAACTTGCTTAGTTTTTAAAGATCTTTTCAACATTCCCACTTTCGATCTATCGTTACATTTATAATTCCGGAGTCCTGGACATTCTGAAGCAAACTAATAGGGAAGCCGACCTTCCCGGAAAAAAAATTTATCACCATTCGATTCTTTATTAGGGCTTTTATAATACAAATTTTTAACACAACTCTCTACAACTAACCGTTTACGAAAAAACGACTGATACAGGTGGTCTGACTCACCCTGTATACCTGAGTGATATAGGCTATATTTTATTTTGATATTTCTCGCGGGGGGAGATAGCAACAAAACGCAACTCTGCAAATTATTCTTTTGCATTTTAGCGTATTGGCGGAATCCTACTGATATTATAACACCACCAGCCCGACTTTGCTTCGCAGGGGGAGAGATTCTCGCGGGGGAGGGGATGCGAAGATTCGCTGTTTACCGATCTTCTGCTGATTTGATTTTCTTCTTCTTGTATCCTGTCTGGTTAAATAAGGCTTCAAAATTTGTAGTAAGCCATCAAAAACTTTACAATCCATCCGTAAATAGTTTTTAAAGTCATTAGGATCATTTTCGTAAATTATTCAGAAGATTCATGTGACTGTACTTTTTTCGTTCTTTCAACCAGTTCTTTTCCCACTTCCTTCGCGGTTTTTTAGTGTTCACCATTTCAATCACAGCAATAGCTCTTCTTTTACGGTTTGTCAAAATCATTTTTATAATAATTTTTAACACGCCACGCCAAAACTATCAAACTTGTTGGAAATTCAAACGCGTCAATTTTGCAAGAGATAAATGTACACTTTTGATTCATAAACACACACTCTTGGCGCGGCGTTTCAAACTTGCAGGTAAACTTTCTTAGAACGTCACACTCAAGTCGTGCACGTTTGGCGTGTCGCGTGCCAAAAATTGCTAACAAAACTGTGTGTTGTGTATGCTTAGCTCTTTTACGCTCGAGTTCTACTGGTTCTACAGCTGTACTTAACCTATTATAGACAAAGATTAGTCTGTATGAAATAATGAATATATTTTATCTCAATAATAAAACGGATTTTGAAGAATTTTATCGAAAAAAAAAATCATTTTGACTTTGAAATCCAATTTTCATCTTATTTTTCTTATTTTATCTGTTACGCTATTTAACCCAAATGTGTTCGAAGTGTAAAAAAAGTTTTTGACAATGAGAAACCAGTTGACCTCAGACCTGTCAAGGTTTTCATAAGAAATGTTACTTAAATCATAATCGTTTGTTAATAATATTAAGATTTCTACAAAACCTGATATTTAATTATTAAATTTGACGCTATATTCCTTTTAGGAGATGCAGTTTCTCCGAGAGTCGGCAGGAGTCCGAATCTCCAGGTCCAGTTGATCGACTAACTCCATGCGATTTTGAGCCAAAGAATTTGATTGGCTGCGGCGCTTATGGCAAAGTTTACCGTGTCAGAAAAAAAACTGGCGAGGACGCAGATCGTTATTTTGCTCTCAAAATAATAAAGAAGAAGGACGTTTGCAACAACTCAAAGAACTTCGCCCACACCAAAGCGGAAAGGACGATTCTGGCAAACATCAGAGTAAGTTTAATTGACTGATCATAACATAGAGGTATAGAATAGAATAGGATGGAGGGAGGGTATGTCTTATAACGTGGAATTAACGGCCATCTTTGTACGAACCTAAACAATTGTTTCAAGGCTACCAGTTGATGGATATTGATTATTGAAAATATTCTGTTTCTTTTTTGTGTTATATGAAACTGAGTGTTTATATCAGGACAAATACTTTTATTGAGCAGCTATTTAATAGTGTGATCATATGTATGTTACAAGCCAGCAAGAATTAACAGAATATAGCAAACATGTAGTTGTTGCTTATAGGTATTTGTGATTTTGTTGTGCGACATTTAAAAAAACAATTTTTTTGTCTAAATGTACTAGAACAATACCCAAACAAAAATAGTAGCAATTTACAGTTTATTAGCTCTAAAGATGTAATCGATGTCTGTAAAAGTGCAGAAAAGATTATTAAGCAAGCGTTATATGAGAGCGATGGTCCGTTCTTAACCCTTATGTGCACGCATAAATTTTCAGTATTGTATTTAGCATCGTCCGTGTTTAATGTAAAGGCTTACATTCACACATAAATGATCAAAGCCCGCTGAAAATCATATTATAAATTTAATAAGAGCTATATCTGAAAAATACGTAAAACTACGACTTCATTATATCGTCAAAAATATAACTGATCAGTCAAAAAGTAAAATACAGCAGTATAATAAATTGGCATTATTTCAGGGTTATTAAAAACCTTGAAATAATTTTAATTTATTTAATTGACTATATTGAAGTATTATTACGTATTAGTAAACTTAAATCGCTACTATTTTTGTTTGGATAATGTTCATTTATTTAAATTGATTGTTGCCATCACTACATTTAAAATTTCTTATGTGTTTTTTACTGTTCTCTGTGTAACATTTTTACAATAAATTATTAAAAATATCGAATACCTAAATTGTTGAAAATTCTTATCGCTGATTACTTTTGGAAGGTTAATTGTATTAAATAATAATTTATTTTGTTCTAAAATACTACTTTTTGAGTACATTTTATTCCGAATTAAATGACATTCTGTTACTATAATAAAATTAAATAAACTTATGAAACTACACCTAGTGAAACAATGTTATAATATTATGTGGTTCGTTCCAAGATGGCCGCCATACAATCCCCCCTTCCGTTTCATGGCTTCAATTCTGTTGCCCAGAACGCCAGTTTACGTTCCCTCTATACTATTCTGTATCCGATCATCAATTCTTGCGGCTACAGCATAAAATATGAAGCCATGCTGTTCGAGAACGTTTATAAATTATTAGTGTATTTGCCATATGGCACATACACTATTGGCGTCGGTCGGATGACGGGACCTAGGGGTCGGACCAAAATTTCTCGACGTTTCATAACCTCCTGAACAATTTACCACCATTTTTGAAAATGTTTATGTATATAATATATATGTATGTGTATATACCGGGTGCTGATTTGATTTGCGGATAATAGGGATTTTACATGTAAAATCATGTTTATGAATTTTCCTGCTTCCCTATATATTTTGGTGAAAAAAAACAAATACAAACTTTGTTCATAATTAAAAACTCTACCTGACACGTATGTTTGCAAATTACCAATATGCAGCTTTTAATTACAAAATAATTATTAAGGAACTGTAATTAAGTTTAAATTATAGTAGATTGTATGTCTAGATACGTAATGGAGCATATTACGGTGAGTGATGACAGTATGTAAAAACGAGCGATAGCGAGTTTTTACAGTCATACCAGCCGTAATACCATTACGTACGGACATATATGGTATTTTTTGCCATACCCACTACAAAATACCTACTTTTTACGTCATTTTCAAAAAATTCTGACAGTTCATTTGCGCCGCCATCTTTTCTTCTAGTGTGCCGCGAAGTTCGTGCAAGTAAGTAATGACAGGCGCACCCAAGCGTACGCAGGCGTATAGAGCGAATTAACAGAAGTTGCCATGGCAACCGTTATTTTCTGCGCTAGTGCAGAAAGTAAACTATTTTCCGCACACCAGCCTGTTAAATGGGTCATTAATGGCCGCTATACATACATCGAAAGTAGCTACTTTGTAGTGGGTATGGCAAAAAAAAATATTTTATACGAATATCCATGATTTTGTTTAAGTCATGGCTATTCGGATAAAATATTTTTAATTTAAACTTAATCACAGCTGCTTAATAATTATTTTGTAATTAAAAGCTGCATGTTGGTAATTTGTAAACATACGTGTCAGATAGAGTTTTTAATTATGAAGAAATTTTGTATTTGTTTTTTTTTTTTCACCAAAATATATAGGGAAGCAGGAAAATTCATAAACATGATTTTACATATAAAATCCCTATTACTCGCAAAGCAAATCAGCACCCGGTGTATTATATATTTATATCAATATTTGTATGTGTGGGCAAGATAACTCTCGACAGACAATCGATTTAAACGAAATTTGGTACACACATTGGAACCCATAACCGCACGAAGCCTATTTAAAATGTGCCCGATTGGACCATTATAAGGGTAGGTTTTAGGGGTTGAAAAAAGTTTTTGGTCCCAAAAATACCGAAAAAAATCTCAGAATTGTTTCAAAATTGAAATTTAACCTTTCAGTAGAGATCAAAATGTGCTGCTAAAATTTTAATGAAATCGGCCCGGCAGGACCGGACTTACAAATTTTATGAAAACACTAGTTTGTGGATTGTGATTTACTTACTGGGTAAGTTCGGTTTTACGCTCGATTGATCGAGCCGAGCAAACAGATTTTTGGTCACGTGACAACGGAGCAAATCGAGCCATCTAAACAATTCCGAACGTAATCTAGCAGATTTTTCCAAACGTCAGAATAAAATGGCGCCAATAATTTAAATTCTTATTACTAAAGCCGAAATATATTCTTCATTGCTCCTCATTTTGATTTAATTCAACATTGTTATAATAATAAATCATGAATCACAATTTTTTTCGTTTTATTCCTTTATTTTAAAATTAATAGTAGTACTGATTGTTGATTTTTTCGACCCATAGATATAATAAATATTTTATTTAATCATTCTGTGCGATATAGACTTATTGATTATTACTATTCTTTGAATAAATATTATTCGTGTGTTTTTACCTATTGAAAAATTACCTCATATAAATAAACTTCGAAATTTATCCATTCTCACAACAAGTGTTTCCGCTCATTTTTAAAATGAATGCTCTGAAGATGGTTGAATCTGCTTGCTCGCTCGCTTTCCTCGGAGCAAATCGAGCGCGCTCGATCTGCTCCAGATCTTAAAACCGAACGCAGGATAGAGATCTTTCAGAGCATATAAATGTTAAATTCGAACGTATTAGAGCACTCCGATGAATCTGAGCGTAAAACCGAACTTACCCACTGAAGGGTGTATTTAATTTTGAACAGAGGTTGCATTGATATTTGGTAATAATATTGAAAATATTATTTTAAGGGATGTATTAAGGGGTTAAATTTTTTATTTTGTCCAAAAACAAACTTATTACTTAAGTTTACATAATAAAGCAACAAGGTCTGTATTAGCAAATACACTATATTGCCAGCAGGGGTTTGGCACTGGGACCCGAGTTTTTATTAGAATAAATTGACTTCTCATTTTAAAAATTTTAACAGGATATAGTCTTTCAGAAAAACGAAAAAACTATTATTAACTACCGTTTACCCGCGGCTTCGCTCAAATGTTAGTTTGGTTTACATGACATTACATACGAAACTTGTGATAAAATTAGATAATATCTTAATACCTATCAAATTTAATTACTGCTGGAGCTAAAAAGGCGATGTTTTTCGACGCTTGATAATTGCAAATGACTCAAATTTGGCACTTGCAATCACCCTGAAATTTTAACAGCTATTAGATATTACTGTTTTCTATAAAATGTTCTAATTTTATCAAATTCCTAAAAAAGTGATTCTCACCTTAAGTATTTATCATTATCTTATATTATAGTACCTTACCTTCTCTTTTTGCAGCATCCGTTCATTGTTGGATTGTTTTACGCATTCCAAAATGCAGGCCAGTTGTTTATGGCACTAGAGTATATACCTGGCGGTGAACTGTTCACTGTCCTTGCGGACAAAACTCGTCTCAGCTCGGAATCGGCAAGGTAATTTATTCAATTGTGACACTACTGTGTTATATTTTCAACATTTTGGAGACATGACTTATCAAAAATATTTCTCATACTACTACAGATTTTATGCATCCGAGGTGACTTTGGCTTTGGGTTACTTGCACAGCAAAGACATCATCTACAGAGATTTGAAACCTGAGAATATAATGATCAATTCAGATGGGCATATCAAGTTGGCTGATTTCAATCTGGCCAAGATTAACATCGACGACAGTTCCCGCACTTACACTTTCTGTGGAACACTTTCCTACATGTAAGTACCATTGTTGGTTTGTTTAACCAAAAACCAAACTACAGAACACTCTTTTATTTCCAATGAGATTACAGGCTTGCTTCATTATTATAATGGAAAAAATAGAAAATGTGCTTGTGAACTAACTTTACTGCCAAATAGCTTATACACGTGTTTTTGCTAACATTGGACTTGCCCGCGGTCGATTTTGACAGGATTTTTATCTTAATCAGAGCATAACTGAGCAAGAAGTAGGTATCCTGTAATTTAAGTTTAGGTGCTGATTGATAGTGTACAAAGTTTCGTCAAAATCAGTTTTCTACCAGTTTCAAGTGATGTAACGAATTTGTGTTTTAAACATTCGTAAATGCAAATATTTGTCGCAAATGCGGTTGCCAACATAGAAAGTTGAGATGACAATTTTTATTTCTCTTACTCCATTGAGTGGGCGTGGGGCATCATTGAATAGGTCCGCTAATGACCTCTGTTGTGCGTCTATAATAATGTACGATTCATTCATTGAATAGATCTTTAAAAACAGCTCAAGTGCGAGACGGACTCGAGCATCGAGTGTTCTGTACAATAATAAAAATAAGAGTTATGTAGGGGTAAAAAATTAACAAATTTGTTTTTAAAAAGTTTTTTTGACTTATATTTTATTTTGATTTTTTTTTTTACGTATCACAAATTAAAATATATTTTTAAAGTAAAAAATATATATTAGTTAACAGAATATTTGATGAATAAAAAAGTGTGTGTGTGTACTTATGTACGCACGTCAGAAGTTATACTTCTTTGTCGTAACAAAATAAAAATAACTCCAAAAATTTAATCCCGCGTGCCAGACGTTTGTAAAAAAGGCGGTAAAATAATAAAATAAAGATATTAAATAAATTAATTTAATTTAATAAATTATTAATTTATTAAATATATTTATTTATTATATTTAAAGTATATCTAATTATTTATTAAAAAAAGCATGTCTGTGTTGAGATTCTAACCCGAGACCTTTTGCGTATGACGCGGCCGCACTATCCGTTACACCACGCACATCTTACATAGCAGTGCTATAATATAATAGGGTATTATAATCATGAAAAATAATAATGTAAACAGTACGGATGTTGGAGTATGTTCAATAGGATAATTATTTAAGTTATTTAACTGACTCCATAACTATCATTTATTTTATACAAAATTGTATTTTCCTCCATAAACGGGCTATCTAACAAAAAAAAATTTTTTTAATCGGACTTGTAGTTCTTGAGATTAGCGCGTTCAAACAAAAAAAGAGTTTATTTTTTTTTGTTTGAACGCGCTAATCTCAGGAACTACCAGTCCGATTTGAAAAAAAATTTTTTTGTTAGATAGCCCGTTTATTAAGGAAGGTTATAGGCTATTCGATTTTTTTTTTTTAATTCAATCCCAAAGGGGGTAAAACGTGGGTGAAGGATTTCTTGTTATTACAATAAATCCTACACTCCCGTTTTCACCCTTTGGGACTGAATTTTTAAAAAACTCGTATAGGGTCTCAATGATTACTACTTTGCTTCTTTTACAGACTAGTAGTTCCTGAGATTAGCGCCTTTAAACAAAAAAAAGAGTTTTTTTTTTTGTTTTTCTAAGTTCTATAGAGTCGGTAAAAATCGGAACAAAAACATATTTGACTAGTGCATTTTGAAGTAAATTTTGTGCCCTTTAATTTTGAATAGGACCAACCGTTTTTATGTTATAAGTAAAAAACCGAAAAAGGTGCAAAAAAATCGTGGTTTTTAGCCCACCAAAACTCCCCCGCCCTGTTTTAGAGGTCGCAAACTTAGATTTGACATCTTCTAAACATGCTTGAGGACACAAAAAAATAAAATCATTTGCTGCACAAAACGCAAGGTGGACCTACCTTTTTAAGCTCTCGTGACTGGACTAAAGATAAACTTGAGAAAACTGACGTTATTTTAACCGCTTATGGAGGAAAAAAAATTAAGCCGCAGTAAATTCTGAACAAAATGACACCTAAATCACTTCATTCTGATTTCAAATTAGCTCAAAAATCATTTTTGAAATATTTATGTTAGCCCCGCCCGTTAATAATCGTTTTTGCTCTACGAACCTATGACGTCATATTTTTACGAATGTGCGTTTATATCTACTAAATCGATGCTAATTTATCAGAAACAGAATGTTGAAAAATACTGTTTTGTGCCTATGTGAACATGATGTAAACAATCTAAGCTCCGTCGCTATGGATACATTCATTTTTTACTTAAAATTGACATCACACGTTCTCACACGGTGTTTGAAGTCACGTGACACACAGGTTAAAAATCATGATTTTATTTATTTACTAGCGGACCCGGTCCGGCTTCGCCCGGGTGCTAAGAAAGTCCGGGTGCTAGGAATTTCTCAGGTGCAATACACTACTCACTCACTTCGCTCGTTTGCTTGAATATTATAAATACACTACTCACTCGCTTCGCTCGTTCGTTTGAATATTATAAATACACTACTCACTCGCTTCGCTCGTTCGCCATATATGTATTTTTTAAAGCTAAATAAAATAAAATCTGTGGATGGAACAGAATAATATAAAAATCGCGATTAAAAATCAGGAGTTGATCGTATAAGGGTGAAAATTTAGGGTTGTATGTATTTTTTAATGCCACATTATAAAAAAATAAAAAAAAAAAATTTTGTCCAAAAAATAAAAAAAAAAAATGTTAGGAGTGGACAACCCTTATCACTTAGGGGTATGAAAAGTAGATAGTAGCCGATTCTCAGACCTACTGAATATGCATATAGAATTTCATAAAAATCGGTCAAGCCGTTTCGGAGGAGTATGGTAACTAACATTGTGACACGAGAATTTTATATATAAGATTTAAATATGTTTACGAGACTTAATTAATAAAAATAAAAATTCTAATAAATATTTTAGAGCAGAAACTTTTATTATAACAAAGTTTTATATTTTATTTTGATCA
The DNA here is from genome assembly GCA_039654895.1 of Mongoloraphidia duomilia. NCBI lineage: Eukaryota > Metazoa > Arthropoda > Insecta > Raphidioptera > Raphidiidae > Mongoloraphidia > Mongoloraphidia duomilia. Next base: position 30,391,097 of record CM077519.1, read on the forward strand.
CTGGCAAGTACCCTATTACATACATAAATTGACTGTCTAGTTTTTTTAAAGTGACATTTTATTTATTGTAGATTATAGACGCGTCGACATCTAAGGTCATTAGCGTCTAAAGTGACATTAGAGCCGTCATAATAAATTCTTGAAATAATAGAGAAAAAACAATTTCATCTGAACCGCTTTAAAGGCCTATGCCTCCCTAAGGGTGCATTTTAGAATAGAATAAATATATATTTCTCTATATAAAACAAGCCATAGGCTGGAGAGGTCGCTACAAAAAATAAAATATATATACATAGGTGGGCACAGTTAATCCAAAAGTTAACTTCGTTAATCGTTAATTCGTTAGATAAAAAGTTAACTTCGATAATAGGTAGAGCGTTAAATTTTCGAAAATTTAACGCAAGTTAAAGTTAACCGTTAAAAGTTAACCATTTAAAACTTATACTGCTTTTGGGCTGAGAGAAATAGGTAAATAAAACAAAAACAAGTAGAAAGAAAAAGTTAGGTTACAATTTGTCGTATTCACTGGCAGTGGCACTGACTGAGCAGATTTGCTTACTTACACTCACGCCATGCCTAGCATAAATTATACAGTATATATGCATCACACTCGCACACGCACTTCGCATATATGATATCGTTCACCATTCGACTTGCCGACAGTCGCCGAACATACGTAATTCAAACAAACAAAATGACGACAGCATGTCAACAAACGATTAATGTAACGGACTAAAGTTAACGGAAGTTCAATTTAACGGAAGTTAACAAGAGCCCATGTGTTGAGTCGCATCCATGTTGATTTAATATTAATAATAATAAATTCTCGGGAACTTGGATAAAAATAAGTTGATGCTAAATTTTCAAAATTTGCAACGTTTCGTTGGTTTATTTTTCAACTTCTTCAGGCAATCTACAGAAATACAATTAATTAAATGACAGTTGCAACTGTCATTTAATTAATTGTATTTCTGTAGATTGCCTGAAGAAGTTGGAAAATAAACCAACGAAACGTTGCAAATTTTGAAAATTTAGCATCAACTTATTTTTATCCAAGTTCCCGAGAATTTATTATTATTAATGTTAACAAGAACGTTAACATTTTTTTAAGTTAACTTAAAAGTTAATCCGTTCAGCAGATTGTTAACTTCGTTAATTAACGATTAACGGATTAACGAGTTAATGCCCACCTGTGTGATATATATATATATATATATATATATATATATACATATATAAATTAAAAAAAAATACTACTTAAAATATAAAACAAAATGCTAAAAAGTTTTCGCCTTCATTGTGTGTGTTTTTAAAGACCACCAACAGCTATTCGCCTTCAAGTGAAGGTATCTTCAAACTTTGAGGATATAAACTCCTTAGTATTATAAAATGGATTTTGTTCAAATATTAATTTCAATTTTTTTTTTGAGTTTAGAGATGTTGTTTTCATTCCTCAAATTTAAAGGCAGCAATATAGAAGCGAATGCAGTTGCAATACATATTTTTACTGTACAGAGACAATCTGTGAGGTGGTATTCTCAACTTCGTTTTTGCTCTAGTGTTATAATTAGGAAGTTTCCATTGGACGAAAATACTAATTATGATCCTGTCACATCATTATAATAAAGATAACTTTAAAAATTCTGAAAGAATTATTTTGATATCTTTAATTTCAACGGAGATATTCAATTTCTTGTACATGGGGTCGCAAACGAAACTGATTTTTGAATATGACGTCACGCGGTACAAGTTTGCTGTTTTTTAGCTTTGTGAGTAATTAGAACCTAAGTTACTTAGTAACTATTTTGTTGTAATACAGACTTTTCTAATTATATTAAATTAAAATTAACTGTCAAAAATTTAAATATGTCAATATTTTCCGTCATCAACTGGTTTGTTTTTAGTGTTTCCATAACAATTTACGAGTTTATAGACAGAGATTTATCGGAAGTTACCATGTTAAATTACCACACATACAAATTGAAAATAACTTTTAAAAATATCGTGCCGCGTGACGTCACCCGGACTGAAAACGGAATTTCTTGGAGAACTGTCAATTCAAACTTTGAAGTAACATAACTTTGTTGTTTTTAAAGATATTTCAAAAATTCTTCCGCTATTAATTTTTTAATTTTTAGAACTATGATTTAGACCAAAAAAATAAAAAAGGGAAACTTCCTAATTATGAACATCACTGTTCATTATGAAGAGTTCTTTATGCTGTGCTACGAATACTATGCATTCAGAAATGAATAAATTTGGCAAAGTTAAAATTTTTAGTTGTTTGAATAGAGGTCTACATAATGTTCTTGTATCAGATTTAGTTATTATTCTAATCGCTCTCTTCTGAATAATAAATGCTCTTTGAATAGATGATGAATCACCTCAAAAAATAATGCCATATGCGCATACGAATTGAAAGTACGCATAATATATACTCATTAAAATGTCAATATTTAAGACAGATCGCCATTTTTTGAGTAAGTAGCAAATACTGTTTAATTTTGAGCATAGCATATTAACATGGACATCCCAGCTCATGGTGTCTGAAATATTTAATCCTAAGAGCTTTGTATCCGAAACTGTTTTTATTGATTTGCCATTTAAAGGTATATAAAACGAACATTCAGGTACATTCTGGATCGTATGAAAATTTAATAGCACTAAACAATAGTTTATTTATAATAATATCAATTTAAATGTCACATTTAAATGAGTTGTTTTGCACGAGGGGACGAATAACAAAAAATGACCATATGTTTATATGAACTTTTTGACTTATTTTGATGAATACTGCACGCTGTAGAAATTCGGCCCCTTATTTTAGAAACACCCTGTATACATGATTAAATGTATCGAAACGGTACAGATATCAAAAAAATTGTTAAAACCGTTCCTTATTTTATTTACAAGAAAAAAGGTCTTTACCAAAATTTGCCTAGAACCAACCGTAAACAAGTTACAGAGACAAAAAAAAGTTTTTTGTCATATAGGCCGTCCGCCAAAAAGTTGGGCAAAACACCTGGTAATATCTGATTGTGTGGCTCATGAGCTAATCTCACGTAGTCATACTATTCCTTCATTAAAAATCCCACAGAATTACATAAACCCCTGCACTATCATACTGTAACAAAAATCCAGAGATACGCCACTGCCTTGGGCGGAACTTACTGGAAACAAATGAATTCCGAGAAATGTGTTTGTTTGTTGGTAATCGCGCGAAAAATAAAGAATGTACTAGAAAAATCGAGAGACATCGTTCTTTAGGTATATAAGCGGAGACGAATCGACAATCAGGGCAGTTTACAATCAGCCTGTGATTTAGTGAGTAATCGGTGCGCCATACGAAGTGCGGGAAATAAATAACAGATAAATAAACATATACCTGTGTTAAAATAAATATTCTGCGTATTGTTAAGTGTGTCATTGTTAAGAATTGACATTTTCGTTTTGTGTACTTTTTTTGAGTTTATAATTATTCATTGTTATTAAATTATTGTATATTGTTGTTTACATATTTTGATTATTGAAATAAATAATTTTATTCTGCCAAATTCAAAAACAGTTTTGTTACAATACATTTTTTGCTGCGACTAGCGAGGCAACTACCTTAATGAAACGACTATTTTTTCATTACAGGGCACCTGAAATAGTTGAACATAAGGGACATGGTAAACCAGTGGATTGGTATGCATTGGGCGTTCTAGTCTATGATATGTTAAATGGAGCGGTAAGAGAAATTAAATACATTGACGTTAAAAAAAGAAAAGCAATCATGTTGCATTCCTTTTCAAACTCAAGTTATTTTCGAGTATTTATTTGAAGGTAGATAATTGCTAAATTGTATTATTATTTTTGTAGGCGATATTTGATCACAGGCGCAAGTCTGTAGTAAAATTAAGAATAATGAGATGTCGTTACAAAATACCAGATGAATTTGATTACAATTCAAAAATATTCATCAGAGCTTTGGTTCATAAAAAGGTTGCGACCAGATTGGGTACAGTTAATGATGTGGAGGCTGTTAAGAATCACATTTACTTCAAAAGTATTAACTGGGATGATGTCATCAATAAGAGGCTCAAGCCTCCGTACATACCAAACATTGTAAGTGATAATGAATTCTGTAAACAAATTGACATAAATAAATCGTTAGTAGGATCAGACAATGCATCTAACATATTTTGTAACAGTGTACTAAAAAGATGCAGTGAAGCACTGTCATGTCCGTTGATGTAGAGTGGGTCACCGAGTTAAAAAGGTAATAGAGGCGCTATACCTTATACAACTGCTATACAAAATTTAGAACGTGAAACGTCCTATTCATAAAGAACCGACAGCCTAACTTAGTGAACTCTACACCAATTGTAACTGGAATGGACTGAAAATGCTATCCGTGTGAAGCTGGTCAGTAACTATGCAACCCGCACTGAGTAGGTATTGGTTTCTCTGTCTTTCTTACACAAAAGTGTATGTTGTGTCTTTTTCTACAGGCAATTCAGGCCTGATTTATTTTTATTTAAATCTCTTTAAAAGTTAAGAAAATCAAGTTAAAAAAAAATAAATTTCAACCTTTAGTTTGTACACTATTTTAATAGCCAGCCTCTCTACATCGTTGTAGCGTAACGGTAGAACGAAGTTTATCAAGTTACATAAGTTTGCCAAGCACAGGGTTCGAATCCCGAAAGCTTACATTAATATTTTTTTTTATATGTATAATGAAAATGCATTGGATAACAATTTTTTATATTATAAAAAAATAAAATTACATTGAATAATAATTATTTAAAAATAAAAACTAAGTACTTATAGCAATTGAATTTTCTGTTGATATACTCAAAAACAACTGCTACCAGATCTTCATTTGTTTGCAGTTGTTTTTGAGTACATCAACAGAAAATTAAATCACTATAAGTTAGTTTTTTATTTTTAAATAATATGCATTATTAATTGTAATTTAATTTTTTATAACATAAATTGTAATCCAATGTATTTTCATTATTTAAAAAAAAAAATTAATGTAAACTTTCGGGATTCGAATCCTGAGCTTGGCGTACCTATGTAACTAGCCAGCACCTAACCGTTATGCTACAACGATGTTGGGTGACTGGCCATTAAAATGGTATACAAACTAAAAGTTGTATTTTATTCTTTTTAAAATTGATTTCTTTAATTTTTAAAGAGATTTAAATAAAAATAAGTCTACAGTATCATTACTGAGGACATTTAGAACGAGTAAAGGCAGAAATATGTACCTGCACCTATGTTGGCTTAACGATTTTTGATCTATCAGCAGTACAGGTTTCATAAGTACATGACCTAAACAGTAACAATCTCACTCGCACTGCGCCTGCATCACAGTTGGTCGCGATTTAGATAGAGCGAGTCCGTTCCAGCTATGTAATAATAAAGAGTTCACTAGCCTAACTATGTGCATCTCTCTCAAGAGCTTTATTTACGAATCATGCATCTCTATTTGAGTTAATATTCTTTTCAATTTTTACCCGACTATGGCATATAAGGAGAGTTATGAGTTTGGCAGTCTATATGTATATGTAGGTGTTCCTTCTATAAGGCATATCTTTTTAATTATTCAATTTACGACAAAAAGTGTCGAATTTTGTGGCTTTATATATTTCATATATAAAGCCACAAAATTCGACAATACCAACATTCTTAATGACAAACTAACACTAAAATTGAACATAATATACGACACAATAATTAACAGCACAACAAACACCCAATACTCAGTAATCGTCTACACACACACACACTCACATTTCCATTTCATTTACCTACTATATAAATCATAAAATCTCGAAATTTAAATCAGTACTTCACAAACCACGACATAATACACAGTGCTTAGCATCATAATATTGTATAGTGTTACGAATACTCATTGTGTGTTTTTTAAATAAAAATAATGTATACTATAAGATAATAATGTTACGAAATTTTCACGTGCTGAATTCAACAAACACTTCAATTTTGGTTATCAAGTGCTCAACACACAACAGGCCGTTCGCCGGCCCAGGCACTGATACCGTTATAAAGTTACATACCTATCCTTTCCTCCGAAGACAGGAATTCATGTACTATTATTTAATAATAATTTTATTTTTCATTTTTGTTTTCACAGCAATCGATAGATGACGTTGGTAACTTTGGAAAAGAATTCACTGAACAGGATCCCAAGCTTGATTTGGATAAAGATTCTGATTATGATGACAGCGTATTTACATTTAAGGTAAGCAATTTTTAGGCTCGTCTGTATACACTCGCTTTGTCAAAGTTTAATTTTTATTTTTGATTTTCTTAAATAACTTTTAAAATGATTTAGGCATTTTAATGAAATGTGGTATATGGGGATTTTTTGACATGAGAAATTCAAATCTGATCTTGGTATGGCTCTTACTTGTAGGGGGCGCCACTTAGATACCTTTTCACTCATTCAAATAGTCATAAGTTTTTTGTACGCACTCGTACTATTTTTTTGAATTAAAAAAATGATTTTTCCGTCATTTTTACGTAAAAAAGGTATACTTTTCAAAAGTGGCTAGTAGTAACCTTTATCAAGATATTTGCACTTAAAGTAATCAATGCAATGTGGTTTTACTAAAGAGTTAAATTTCAATTTTGAAACGATTCGGACAATTTTTTCGGTATTTTTGGGCCCAAAAACATTTTTCAACCCCTAAAAACCACCCTTAAAATGGTCTGATCGGGCCCATTTTAAATAGGCTTCGTGCGGTGATGGATTCCAATGTGCCTACCAAATTTCGTCAAAATCAATTAACTCTTTCGAAAGTTATAGCCCGTGCACACACACACAGCGGCGCTGGGAAGTGGGTTCACACAAGAAACCAATTACCAACAAGAAAAATGCCCAAAATTGGGCTAAAAAATCCGACCTTCCAACCACTTAAAATTTTATTACAATAAAACAACAGGCTAAACATTTACAGTCAACCCAACAACTGAAAATTTCTTTACACTAAAATAATAGGTAAAACCTTTACCGTAAAACTCAGCAATAGCGAAGAATTGAGTTTCGGAATATTTTTTGAAAATCAGACTGTTAAAATAATAAAAGGAAATGTGCTACATGCAAGAGGTCAAAGAAGAGACAAATTATACGAAATAGATTTCAAAATGGAGATACATCATGTAATGCTGCGGTAACCAACAACAGTTTGGAAATTTGGCACAAAAGATTTGGTCATTTGAATAATAATTCAATAATAAGCCTTTTTAATGAAAATCTTGTGGATGGTGTACCAGATTCATGTAGAAAAGACATTAACTTCTGTGAAGTATGCGTCAAATCTAAAATATCTAGATTACCGTATCATACAAATAATAAAAGAAGATCACGCAGACCTCTAGAATTAATTCATACGGATGTATGTGGGCCAATAAGTCCTGTTACATGGGATAAAAAGAAATATTTCGTAACATTTATAGACGATTAAACGCATTTTGTTACTGTCTATTTATTGGAAAATAAGGGCGAAGTATTTAAATATTTTCAAGAATATAAAGCTGCAGCGGAATCACATTTTGAAACAAAAATTTCAAGAGTACGTGCTGACAATGGAGGTGAATACAGTTCAAACGAATTTTTAGAATTCTGCAAAATAAATGGAATTAAAATAGAATTTACTATACCGTATAATCCTCAGCAAAATGGAGTTTCTGAAAGATACAACAGAACACTGCTGGAAAAATCAAGAGCTATGGTAATAGAAGGACAAGTACCTAAATTTTTATGGGGAGAAGCTATTCATACAGCGGCGTATATAATCAAAGTCCAACACAAGTTCTACAACAATATAATAATTCAAGCACACCGGCAGAATTATGGTATAAACAAAAATTTTCGTTGCACATACGTATACTTATTCGTATGTGCAAGAACAAAGACGAGACAAATTTGATGCTAAATGTAATAAATTTATAATGGTGGGATATTGTCCAAACGGATATCGATTGTGGGATCCTCAACGAAGAAATATAATAACAGCCAGAAATGTAATATTTGATGAGACCTCACACTATGAAAATTATAAAACAAGTTCTGAAACAAGAAGTGATATAAGAAAAGAACAAGATGAAGATGAGTTGAAAAATAATAAAGAAAATGACTCTTCTAAAACTGAAGAAAGTAAAGAAGAAATTAAAAAAGAGAAATGAACAAGAAAGCCGCCTATTTGGCATCAAGATTATGATATGACAACATATTATAATGCGTTAGCTTTGAGCGCGGAATTATTTGTAGAAGATTTACCAAGAAATATAAGTGAAATTAAAGGAAGACACGATCAAGAAAAATGAGAAACTGCAATAAACGAAGAATTAAATGCATTAACTAAAAATAAAACCTGGATATTAACGGAATTACCCGTTGGAAGGAAAGCTATTGATTGTAAATGAATATTTAATATGAAAAGAAATGAAAGTGAAAATTCTGAAAGATACAAAGCGCGTCTAGTGGCAAAAGGTTACAGTCAAAAGCAAGGCTTTGATTATAACGAAACATATGCTCCTGTCGCAAAAATGACATCAATTCGTACACTTTTATCAATTTCAATTAGATTTAAATATACTGTTCATCATATGGACGTGAAAACCGCCTTCTTAAATGGAGAACTAAAGGAAACGATTTACATGAAGCAACCGGAAGGATTTGAAAAATGAAAAGGATAACCGAGTTTGCAAATTAAATAAAAATTTGTATGGTCTAAAGCAAGCTTCAAAGGAGTGGAATGAACTTTTTAATAACTTAATGTTAAAAATGAATTTTGAAAGAATGGAAAGCGATCCATGCTTATATAAGAGACTAATAGAAAATACGAAAATTTTTTTACTAATCTATGTAGATGATTTGTTAATAATAATTGGTAATAATGAAGAAGATATAAAACAAATAAAGGATAAGCTAAATATGGAATTTGAAATGAAAGATTTGGAGGAAGTTAAACTTTTTCTGGGAATAAAGATAGAAAGAGATAAGGAAAATCAGATAATGTATTAAGTCAGGAGGAGTACATTAACCCAGATTATGCCGAAACTATTTTTTATAAATATTAAAATTTTCGTACCTCATAAGAGTTAATAGTTAAAAAACAAGCATTTTTTTCAAAAACATTTTTTCGTTAACATTTTTAGTTTTTTTGAAAACAGGCGTTCTTTTAAAAGGACAGTGGCTTAAACTACTACTATTTTTATTTTGCATTTTATTTTATTTTTTATTAGAAAATCAAAACAATTGTATTATAATTTATACGATAATGTATGATAATTTACAAAATAATTTTTTGAATGCAAGGCCAGGGAACATTTCTGACCCAAAAAATTACATTTCTTATGGCAAACGGCACACCATGTTTGCTTATCTTGGTAGACATCTAAATGATTCAATCCATCGTATCTAGAGTGTTCATGAAGATTTGATGGTTGTTTGGATGGGCCCCGTTTTGATGTTTTTTTAAAACTGTCCAAAATTCCCATAGTGACCGACCTTCTAAATGCTAATTGATCGTATTTGCCATCTCCATTTCTATACAGTTGCTAAGCACTGTGCAAAGACAAACAATGAAATATTATTGGAAAATACCATTTTTTCCCTCTTATTGAAGTTCTGCACAGGCTAATATTCTGGTCTGCTCTGTCTACCCCGCCCATGTTCTCATTATACTTTTTTATCAATGAAGGTTGGGGTACGTAAATATACTGTATTTTTTTCCTTTTGTGAAAATCTTTTAACGGGAATAGTTGGATAAACACTATTATTACTCGAAGCGATGGAAACAACATTGTTGTCATGCCACTTGCAAACTACAATGCTGTCATCATCTGATACGAATTCAAACGTACCGCAATCCTTCTTTTTGAGTTCAATTGAGTGGGGTAATGGGCAGTCAATACCTAAACCATTGACTAAGTAATATGGGTAAGACATCTAATGTCTGTTGTTTGAAACGTGGAGCCTCCAATTCATAAAGAACCGACAGCCTAACTATGTGCATCTCTCTCAAGAGCTTTATTTACTAATCATGCATCTCTATTTGAGTTGAGGCTCGACCGGTGCTGCCACAAAAATCAGCGGTAAAAAAATGACTCATTCCGATTAAAAATATTTTCAAACCTCCTTGTTGCAATGGTGACTTTCGTGCAAATCGCGAATGTGCTAACCTCCATGGTGCTAACCTTGGCGAATGTGCAGTAGCTTTGAAATTATATTTGAATTTATGACATTATTTTTTGATGTTCATAGGGGACTAGATTAATTAAATATTTTTCAAAAAAAAGACATCGCGTATTGGGCACAAAAGAATTTTGTCACCATTTGTGGGCTCCGTTTTTTACCATTTTAGTACGGAATTATTTTCAGTAAAATAAAAAATTATCAAAATATGCTGTTTTTTATAAAAAAAAACTGAAACTGAACATTTCTATTTGTTCTAAAAAAATATTATATTGCTTGTTTCAAAATTTCACGAGTTTTATCACAATCATTCAGAATCTTAATTTGAGACTATGCAGGTAAGAATATATAAAAGTGGACAAAATACCCCAAAAATAATAACTGTTCTTGAAATTCAAAATAAATTCGAAAAAGTATTTCAGCATTTAATATAATATAATATATAGTGCAACTGCAACCTCCTTACTCCGAATGCGAAAATTGCGAGGTAATTTGGACGTGTTTGAAATATTAATAGAAAGTAATTTGTCAGAAATTTTAAAATGCAAAATATTACACAAATTGAGAAAAAACAGTATCAACTCAATAACATGATTTAACAAAGAAAACGTTACCACGGTTATTCAAAATTATGTTAAAAATTTCAGAGCAAAGATCATAGACACTACAGCCAAGATCTTGAAATGCAGGACGCCGAAAAAAATAGCTTTTTTATATATTTTAATTTTTTCAAGGTCTTGTATTTATTTCGTAATTAATTGTTGTGTAACCATGATAAACGAGAAATTAAATAAAGTCCAAGGAGGTGTTATAAAGTCTATTTTTTTACCGTAGAAATGTATTTGTTTGACTCAAGTTGGTACCACAAACATTTAGTTATATTTTAAGGTTTAAAATTTTACAAAATAAAAATTGGAAACTAACCATGGTAATAGAAAACTAATATAATTTTTTTTATAACCAATTCTTAATTTGAGTGTTCAAAAATTAAATAATATAATAAAGAAACCGTGCTAATTTTTTGACGACAAATTTGCTTTAGAAAACAGTTATAAAGAACTATGAAAATAATTGTAACAGAAACCATTTTTATACCTACAAGTTTTCAAAATCGTATCTAAACGTGACAAATGTCAATATACAATATTAAGAATTATTATCACAATATTAAACTTTCGTAGCTGTTCATTATTTTAAATAAATTAATTCTTGCGGTTATTTATTATCTAATATGAATTGTTCGCTTATGGTTCGCTCAAAAATGGACATACAAAAAAGATTTATGACAATGACTTGCTGTAATTTTTTTTATAAGCTATAAATTCTTTTTATTGTGTAGTTTCACAAATCATTTATTCAATATGTTGAAATAAAACTCTATATTTAATAATAAAAATAGGTATCTACAATGAAACGAATATAATACACACGCACAAAAAGATTTACTTATAAAAAAATGCACATAATGTCAATTATATTAATTCTTCAAACTTCATAATATACAACATATTATAAAACAGCTATAAAACATTTAAATTATTATAGGTACCAGAAATTTCTAAAATTTAGTCAAAAAAATATAATGAAAAACACAATTCTGGAAATTTTTAAACAATTTAGCTTTTTTCAGATTTTTGACATTTTAAATATTAATTGACAGTCATTTATTAAATAAATTTAAATAAACAGTTTATGGATTGACCGCTGGAATCGCATGATCGTTGCGCTCTACACTAGCGACACCCTTATTTCTGTCCATAAACTAAACTGCCAAACCCCTAGAAACAGAGAAGTATGGTAGCTTTAATATTTTTCTTAACCTATGGTTTGGCAGTTTAGTTCATGGAGAGAAATAGGGGTGTCGCTAGTGTAGAGCGATCATGCGATCCTAATAGTCTCTCCAAAAACTGCTCACGTATTACGTCATAAGGAAAGGTATCTTCCTCAATGATTACTTGATCTATGCCTAAACGATTTTCTGGGATTGTGCTTGTTGCTTTCAAACCTCTACGTTTTAGTTCATCTAGAAGTTGGAGAATTGAAAAAAAATTGTCATAGTATAGATGAAACGATAAATTTGGAGATTTACCCTATATCACATCTGCAAATTGCAAAACAACGGTCGCCCCTAGTCCAAGATCTTTATATTTCGGAGAAAGAATAGTAGATGCCCCCTGGTATGGCTCAAACCACTAAATATAGCCAAGCCGACATGTACCAGTTCAAAATTTGTAGCCCCACCTAATGGGCTTACCCATTATAAATTGTTTTGCACCATGTCGCCCAAAGTAAGCAACCATGGATTCATCTATACTATGGCATTCTTCTAATGTACAACAAATGTACAACAGTAGTGGATTATGCCACCGTCCTTTTAAAAGAACAGGAAAAACTTTCCCGCCGTGCGGATTTTCCAACAAAGTATTTTGACAATTCACAATGTAGAAATCACGTACAAACCTTTAAATTTACGATACCATAGCATAACAAAAAATAAAATTAAGAAAAATAAGTAAATACGTAGCTTCTGTTATCCATAGTAATTCACAAATAAAACCACGCGCAAAAAACACAGCTTTCGTAACTTTTTCGGGCAACAATCAACAAAAACACATGTTTATCGGGTAAAATATTGTGACAATCACTTATCCTGACGCCGTCTGTTGCGAAAAATATAAACTAGTTATGGTAAAATAGAAATCTTTAGCGTGGCCTTTTAAAAGGACAGTGGCATAATCTGGGTTAATAAATTACTTAAGAAATTTAACATGACAGAATGTAAAGGTACAGCAACACCAATAGAAAAGAATTTACGTTTAGAAAAGGCAGAAAATAATTACACACAGAAACCATATAGAGAACTTATTGGGTGTCTAATGTACTTAGCAACATGCACACGACCTGATATAAATTTCTCAGTAAATTATTTTAGTCGATTTCAACAAAGTGCGAATGAAGAACATTGGAACCAGGCTAAAAGAATTTTGAGATATTTAAAATATACAAAAGATTTAAAACTTACTTTATGATGCAAGTGATAAAAATGCTTCAACATTGATTGGATTCTGTGATGCAGACTGGGGAGGTGACGTTACTGGTAGAAAATCGACAAGTGGACTTTTATTCAAGGTATTTAATTCGACAGTATCTTGGAGTACGAAGAAACAATGTAATGTTGCATTATCATCTGCAGAAGCAGAATATACAGCGTTAACAGCAGCAGTAACAGAATGTTTATGGCTACAAAAATTGTTAAGTGATATTGAACTCGTGGATATTAAGCCAACGGAAATTTTTGAAGATAATCAGGCATGCATTCAAATCGCTACAAATTTAAATAAGCAACAATCAAGACTTAGCATGTTCTGATTAAACAAAATTTTTTAAAGGACATAATTGAAAAAGGTTTTGTTAAAATAACGTACATAAATACAACTGAACAAAATGCCGATATTATGATCAAGAGTTTGGGCAAGAATAACAACAGTAATTGAGCAGGAGTGTTGAATATAGTCGTACTGAACACAATTACTGCGGTTTCATAATTCAAATAGTTAATTATTTAATTATTGTAAATGTATAAAACAGATTTTTTGATTTAAGAATTGATTAATTGATTTTGTGAAATACAACAACGTTATTATAAAATTATCTGAATAAATATTATTTTACAATTAGTTATTTTTCTTTTTAACTGTAAAACTGCGGCAATCAGATCACCGATCACATCGGCAACACAAACTTCATTAACTTCCAACAATGTTGGAAAAATACATAAATGCTCATTAAAATCTAAATGCTCAATTATTGTCTCCAGAATTCGCTTTACAATAATAGTGCACTAAACTATAATAACACCAACGTAAAATTCCACTGGGCTAATCTTGTCGAATAATCCAGTTAAAATTGACTGCCACTAAATTCCAATCCAAAATGAAAGTCGTTCAAGAATTCCACAATTATTCCAGAAAATCCAGATTTTTCTGGAGTAATTCTGGCATTCTTGAACAACTATCATTTTGGATGGTAGTTTTGTTGCGACGTCGATTTTTAATTGGATTATTCGACAAGATTATCCCAGTGGGATTTTATGTTTGTGTTATTATAGTTTAATTCACTATTATTGTGAAGCGAATCCTGGAGGCAAGAATTGTGCATTCAGTCGTTATTGAGCATTTATGTATTTTTTTTCGACAGTGGTTGAAGTTAATGAATATTGAGATTTCATCGAGTTTGCGATAAGGAATTATTGTTGGATTTTCCGGGACTCAGTAAATGTAGAACGGCAGTGCGACAGATTAGATGTTTTTCGATTGTGGTGAGGAACAATTGTCATTTGGATGTCGTTAATGAATGATGAGGTTTTGTCGAGTTTGTGATGAGGAGTCGAAGATTTTCCGGAAATAGGAATATCCCGGCGTATCCAGGATTCTGTTTTTATTATTGTGTTTGCATATTGAAAATGTTGGCGATCGTCCTCGACGCATTTATTTTAATTTGTTTATGGTCGTCCTTTTCAGGAATTTTGCGATCTAGTTTTAGTTTTGTGTTAGTGTTGATTGCGCTTTGTCAGTGACAAGTTCCGAGCCTCTCAGCTTCAACAACCGAGCGTGGTTGCTTGGAGGGCTTAAGTCGTGATGCCCTTACCATTTTCAGTCGGTAGCCCCTAAGTTTAAGAATATCCTGGTTACGTCTTGGCTAGGCAAGGCTCAATTTTGATCAGCGATCCTTTGTTATATTTTATTGTTGTTATTATTTATGATTTTATTATTTGCCAAGGGGGTGTTGTTACGTGTTTGTCTTATCTGTCGAGTGGTAGGTGGTTGGGTTTTTAAGCCCCATTTGGATTATTTCCGTTTACGATGATTTTATTTATTGCAATCAGGCTATTGAGTATGTTTAGCTTACTTGGCTATTGAATAGTGCCGTTTAAGTTACTTGGCTATTGAGTAGTTCAGCTTAGAGTTTTTGCTATTGAGTAATGTGGTTGGGTTTTACCGTAAATGCTTTGAATGTTGTTTTAGTCTAATGAAATTTTAAGTGGTTGGAAGGTCGGATATTTTAGCCCAAATTTAGAAATTTATTAACCAGAATACAGAAAGTATATTACATAATTTGTATGTAATCCTGCAGAGGTAAATAAATTACCTGTTTGGACATTTTTTTTGTCAATTTTTCCCAGCGCCGCACGAGCATAGCCGCGCACCCGATCAAATTACGGGGGAAAATAGAAATTATAATACCACACACACACACACACACACACACACACACACATATATATGGTGTCCAAGACTTGCGTTGTCGGCCGATATATTGATTTTGGGTGAAGATAGAAAAAAAAAGTTTAAATACGAAAGTTGTATAAATTTTAATGTTGTATAACCTAAAAATATTTTCAATTATACAGCCTGTCCCATTTAAGCGTGGCAGATCAAAGCTATGTTTTTTTTTTTTTTTTTTAACCTAGCACCCTGTTTTTTTTTTATTTGTTTTTTCAATTCTGCACATAAATGTCAATAGAAATTGTAAGGGAATGACCTAAGTTGTCGACGCGTCTATAATTTACAATAAATAAAGTAAGGGAAGCCATGCTCGAAAATTGAGTAATTTTTGAGTTATTCAAGTTTTTCAGAAATTTTTGACACATGCAGACCTTTACCTAAAATTCGACATAGCCAAAACAGAAACCTTTATCAAACTGAAATTTTGAGGATCATTAAATAGTAGACGGACAAATCAATGTCTGTCGTAAAAAAATGAATTTATTATACAGGGTGTTAAAAATAATGTACTTCTTTTACCTAACTTCAATCACGTGTAACTTTTGATTTTTAAATACAACGAGGCTATTTTTTTTGCTGGAATTGTTTTCTTTAGGATATTTACTAACACTTTTATTAAGGGTTGTCCATACCTAAATCAAATATTAATACGAAAATATTAGGTTTAGGTATAGACTACCCTTAATAAAAGTGTTAGTAAATATCCTAAAGAATACAATTCCAGCAAAAAAATAACCTCGTTGTATTTAAAAATCAAAAGTTACACGTGATTGAAGTTAGGTAAAAGAAGTACATTATTTTGAACACCCAGTATAATAAATTCATTTTTTTACGACAGACATTGATTTGTCCGTATATTATTTAGTGATCCTTAAAATTTCAGTTTGATAAAGGTTTAAGTTTTGGCTATGTCGAATTTTAGGTAAAGGTCTGCATGTGTCAAAAATTTCTGAAAAACTTGAATAACTCAAAAATTACTGAATTTTCAAGCATGGCTTTCCTTACAATTTCTATTCACATTTAGGTGCAGAATTGAAAAAACAAATGAAAACAGGGTGCTAGGTTAAAAAAAACATAGCTTTGATCTACCACGCTTAAATATAGGATTTTGATATTTCTTGCACACACTTTTTACTAGAGCACTTCGCGTCAAGTGTTCCAATTCCACGTCAATAATACTACCTTGAGGAAAGTGTGTCAGTAGGGTGGCCGCAACCAGATTTTCCGAAATTTTCGATGCAGTTCAATAGCCAATGAATAGGTCTACATAATCCTTATTTGCGAATTTCATATCTTAAATACTCTTCTTACTAGAGTACTTCGCGTTCATATCAAATATTTCAAAAAGTGGATATTTTCAACAATAAGAAATTCGATTTCAAAAATGTTTGGAACAAAAAATGTGGACATTTTTACAGCAAACATTTCTTGTTTGAAACATTTTTGATACCACACATGATTTTTAAGAATTTTTGATGTTTGCTCAAGATGATGGCCAAAAAAACACATTTTGCGCAACAGTACGGATGTATATTTTTAGTATGTTGATTAGGGCCGTGTTACCTACCATTTACAACAATAATCATTTTTGTTACAATTAGTTCCACCTCAAACGCTATTTCTACTGCACTATTGTGCTGGAGTTATTACATTCAAAGGCGACGCAACTTTGATATCACTAATTTCAAATCTGTAGACACCGTATACCAGCGACGACCGACCTTTTCATTTTATGAATTTTTTTGAGGGGATGGGATATCATTGTTTTTTTTGCAGATAGCTTGATAACTATTGGGTAAAGTTGAGTACAGTATCATATGTTATTCATGGTAGATATTAACTACTGAAATCAGTTTCATATTTCCCTTTTGTAAACCCAGTCTGGGATCTTACAGTATATTAATATTGATAATAATGTAATTAATTTCAGGATTTTACTTACAACGCACCATCCACCTTAGAGGAAATATACAGGAAAAAGGAATCCATGGTTGACGATGATGACGGAAACGATTCGACCGATTTATATTCAAACGGCGCCCGTTCCAGCAGCAACTATTCAAGCGAATCTAGCTGCGAACGACCGCGCTATTGCAGCAAGGCCAGTTCATATACTCAACCGCACTGTTCTGATTTTGAAATGATGCAGCTAGAGTAACGATTGCGTTTTTAGGAAAATTTCGTACTGATTACGCTTAATCAGTACCGTTTCAACAAAATAATTAGTTGTTGAAACAGCCAAAACCGTTCTTTTATAAAGAACTACCAATTCTGTTGTAACTTATCGAAAAGTTGCAATTTTTTTATGAATTTTTACTCTCATCAGTATTTTTGACACCACTTTGTGTTCATTTATACATACTAAGTTTTGTATGGAAAGGTTACCAGCTTTTGGATATTAAAAATACTCGATAGAGTTCACTATTATGTATCGTGCATTTTGCTTTTGATTAATTGACATGTATCTATTTAAACTAATTGTTTGTATCGTTAAGCAGTGACGGACTGCTAAATTTAGAATTGTTTTTTTTTTTTTTACTCTTCAATTGGCGTACATTATTTTAGATTTAATAGTGTTTTCCACTCATTGCACTTTTTTATACTTAGTGCACACTGACAAAGTCGCTCTAAACCATTACTCAGAATTCAGTTCAGTTACTTCCTTATGTCGATGCCCGGACTGGTAAAAAAAATCGGCCTGGAACTTAAGGGTATGGATTGGCCCCTATATGTCGTGTGTAGGCAAACGAGATTGCAGCTATTAATAGACCTATCTCTCGTAATAAGAGCGAAAGGTCGTTATTGCGTGTTCTGCAAGAAAAAGAGAAAAAAAATTGTTTCGCACGCATACCGTGTCCTGTCACCTATCCAGCAGTAGTCTGGCAACACAGGTAGTTTTCCAATTACATCACATAATGCGACTCGGTGGCGCACAATGCCGAGGTGTGTTAATGCTTAATTGGAACGTGCATAGTTTTCATGCTATGTTTTCATGTATCCAATGCGCGCATTACCCCAAAGCAGTACTTTTCAAAGTGCTCGATTGTGCGAAGCATTGCTGTAGTTGAAACATCACCGTTGAGCACTATGCCGCATAATGCGCTTTAATGCTGTAATTGGAAAACTACCATAGTCTTGTGTTGGAATTTAGGAAACTATGGTGAACAGTAACAAGCACAGAGAACGGATTGACAAGTGACATTCTTTACATATAAATATATAACTAGTGGACCTGTGCAAAACTTTATTGCATGTGTCTAACAGTTTTGTGTTAGACACATGTGTTTTGCTGTTAATATTGTCAATTTAAATTTATGTTGGTCCAAGATGACAGTAAGCGGACCGGCTGCAATAGTATCATATATTTTTTTTATATCCAAGTTGATAATAGTATATTGTGTAACTAGTGTGCTAAATACATCTTTATACGTCAGGCGCGATGTTTTCAGCACGAGTAGTAGGCGAGCGCACACGAGCCGCATACGAGACCTGAAAACATCGCGCCTGACGCATAAAGATTTAACACACGCGTTACACAATACTTTATTCAACACATGCATGGTTTTGGACTTTAACAGAATTAAAAAAAAACAGTTACATAATGTTTCATTATGTAACGTGTAAAAAATTTCCATTGATATCGTGCCGGCGTTGCCAGATAATCGAGGTTCAAGTTCATGATAGACGGTTTTTTGCGAATTTCTCGGTTCCGTTCCATTTTTAGGAAAAGATTGTATTTGTCAATCTTGTAGAGGACAAAATTCTCTACAACTTTCGTATAAACATTTTTTGTCTACGATTCATAGTTTTACCTATTTAAGTACCCGCGGCTTCCTCCCCCTCGATTTTTCATAACGGTATTATGCTGCTTCCCGAGGGCCTAACATAATGATTTGTACCTTTATTTTAAGTTGAAGTTAAAGCTAACAATTAATTATAATTTTATCGAAATTAATGGAGTAGCTCTCTAGCAACCAAACGCCCTAAACGATGTTTTTTGTTCTATCTCGATAACTTAAAAAATGGTCAACTTATAAGCATTTAAGTTTACTTCAAAATCAGTTTTTTTTTTATTTGGCAATTTTTTATTCAATTCGCTTGAACTGAAATGCTTATAATTTAAAAATGTCTGAAGTTATCGAGATAGGACAAGAAACATCGTTTAGGGCGTTAAATTTCCTATGGATTCCTAGACGGATTTTTTTTGTATTCGGTATGAAAGGTACTCGAAACGCGTGTTAAAAAGAACACGTAAAACTCTGTGATGTTTTCAACTTTGACTGTCTATAGCTTTTCTATTTTTAAAGATATCGAAATGGGACAAAAAGCACGGTATAGGGCGTTCCTTGCTTTATGAACATAGTTATTTTCAGTTTAAAATTCGATGAGGAACACAATATATAAAGCTATTGAAAAGGTCTTAACATTATAACAATTGGTTACCAATGTTACAAAAAGTGCTTGATTTTCAAGAAGCTGTAGCGCGCTTATCATTAGTACCACAGAAAAGTTGTGGGAATGAAAATTGTAGGAAATGTAATCCTCTTTAAAACATTACATAGTGCTTAAGTCGACCGTTTCTGAGATATTTCGAAAAAAGTTATAAAGGTGGTAAAATTTCGTGGTTTTTTCAAGATGGCGGATTTTTCCCCAGAGGGATTTTTTGGGAAGTTTGGGATATCAATCAGAACACTATTCTTTGACATTTCCACCAATTTTTAGCTTGAGGTTTCAAATGTCCGGGTTCGAGCAACTTTTTGTCGTATTTGCCTGAACTAAATGTATAATATAGTTACAGATATAACAGATTCATCAAAAAGTTACGGGGATAAGGTTATGAAAACAAAGTACAAAATCTGCATTAAGGATGTATGGCACACAAGTTATGTCTCTTGCTGCATATACAAGACAGCAAGCACATTGAACTTTTTTTTTAACACCCTGTATATAATATATATTTATTTAAATATATATTGTTATGTCGGGTCGGTGATGGATAAATAATAAGGTCCAAAATAACCGACCAAGCCACGGCTAACTATCCGTTCGGCGCGGAGTCGCAGGTTTTATTTCGCTGGACTATAAGAGAAACTAAAATGAAAAGATAAAGATGCTTTGTTCACCCACCGTTGTCCTGTGATGTAATAATCTGGTCAGGAAAATTTTCCTGATGAAAGAAATTTATATAAAGAGGCGCCAGAAACGTCAGAACAACTAACTTAAGTTTCCTTTCACAACTTAAGTGGAGTGAAATCGAAGATTCACCTAACTTCAATTGCGCTAAAAATAAGTTACCCGGTATACAATAAAAACCATTCACATTAGTTTAACAAATATAATATAATAATATGTAATTTCAATATTATGATACACAGTGACACAATCTACCACACTGTTGATGGCAGCAACAACAGGGCCGTAGCCAGTCTTAAGTCTGCATTTGGACTCTCCCAGACATTTGAGTACTACTTAGTGAATTAGTATATGAAAATTATCCACCGGAATAAAGAGAGATCAAAAGAATAAACGATTTCTACCTGAATGAGGCAACTCAAAACCATGGCAACGGTCTAAAAGTTGTTTATGTTGAAAAAAAAAAACTGTTTCTTCTGCTGTCAAAAATAAATTTGTATTTTTATTAAATTACTTCCAGTTTTCAAATAATGTCTTATTCAACATCCCAAAGTTTCATTAAGTTCGAAATTTTTTTAAGGTACCCCCCGATTTGAGTCTATGAAAAAGTTGAAATGGTTATTTGAGCACGATTTGGAAATAGTTACCAATGGTTGATATAAGTATTGTATAGTGGTTAAGTATGTCCTTACAGTGCAAGTTGTGAAAATAGCAGTTGATATTTTAAGAATACTACGTGCGGTAACACCGCGCATAAGAATATTACAAGAAATCGTCCGAGCCAGGCAGAACTTGAAAGCTATGTTGGAATCATTGTTCATGTTAAAAGAAATCCAAACATAAGTGCAAGGTAATTGGCAAATGACACCGGAATTAGCGCTTACGTGTTTATAAAATTTTAAGAGCAAATAAATTCAAATCGTCAGGAATTACGCGGGGACTGCATTTCAAAGAATGTGTATTTTAATATCCCGCCTCATTATTTCAGTAATAGCAGAAGACATTTTTTTGATAGGTTAACTTATTGTACAGGAGTTTCTGGCGAAATTTTCGAAAATTTATTATAAGAGCTTGTTTGAAATTTTAAATAAATAATTTAGTGTATTTCGTTAAAAGTATTTCGTTATTATTATTATTTTAATTGCTATTATGAAACTTATGGCGCTATTCTGTAGAGTCAATGTTAGAAATCATATAGTGCTGTTAAATTTTTGTCACTTTCTAACAAATTTGACATTGCATAAGGTAAAGTGAGACATAAATTTTACAGTGCTGTAAATTGACCAAACAGAATAGCACCATTAAAAATAATTGTGTTTATAAGACCGTTGCCACGGTTTTTATGTCCAAAGCTTACTATTTGACTAAACTTGAATTCAATGTAATTCAAATGGAGAAATTTAGCATGTAAAGTCAATATGTTGGTTGAAATCAAACACACTGTATAGGGATTTAACGTGTTTCCTGCTCCTAATTTTTTTAGGGCAAAAATTCAATAATTCAAAAATAATCTCTGTTAAATTATCTACATGATAGGTCACTTAGTTGTAACGATAATAATTTTTTTACAGTGTGTTTGCAAAGAATGCATATTTTGACTTTTTGATTATTATAAATTTGTCAGAAAAAAATATTCTTGATAAAAGTTTGTTTATGCTCTAAAAAGTAAAAGGATATAATTAAAATCGATATAGCTCTTCTCGTGTACGGGGAATTACGAGAGCTAGCAACATTTTCGAGAAAGAATTTTACTTCGGCTCGTCTTTTGATATTTCTTTTCTTATTGAAGCTTGGTGGGGATATGGCACATTTTGCTGCTAGGAGCGGTTGCGTTTATCAGTGCGCATCCAATTTGTACAGGTAGGAATTTCATATTTTCAAATCATTTCAGGTCGAATTTTTTTTGTCATAATTTTCTATATCCTTTTAGCAGTATAAGCGTAAAGTGCCAGACAGTTTTGTCATTGCTAACTCCGTGCCAGATGCTATTTTAGTAATTAAAAAAAATATTTTCAAACCATTTTAGTATAGCTGAAATTTTAATATGATAAAGTTATGCTATCAAAGAACCTAAAATTAATTTGCCAGACAGAAATTATATGTATGGGCTTGAGAATAGCCGAGCGTGTAGCAACGCTGTTGTTTACATGGCGTTGCTATGGTTCTTCTATTACAAGTTCCCGGGTTCTAGCCCGAGGGCTGGTAAAAGTGTCAATTGGATTTTCAATTTATTATTAAAAAAATAATGCATTGAAAATATGAATTGGTGCTAGGCCCAAATAACCTTAGCTGTTTGTGGTCTTTAAAACACAATTTTTTTTTTTTTTCAGAAATTATATACATATTTACTTTTTTTTGTCTATAAAACCATAGCAACTATTAAATTTTTTTCCGTAAATCCGCTATGTTTATAAATCTCCTCACATTCGACAGATCCCAATAGCCGCTAATCCACGCTACTCCCACAGATAAACGCACCGTCTTCAGTCAGCCAGACCGTCCGCATGCCTGCTACACCATAATAAGGGATGACATAGAAAAATGAGCCTTGCTAAAATGAAGTGTCAAAAACGTTGCTAGCTCTCGTACTATTACGCATAAACGCATAACATACACTGTGTCCCACCGTAACTGAGACATTGTATTGTATTGTATTTTAAAGACCACCAACAGCTAAGGTTATTTGGGCCTAGCACCAATTCATATTTTCAATTCATTATTACTATTTTTAATAATAAATTGAAAATCCAATTGACACTTTTACCAGCTCTCGGGCTAGAACCCGAGAACTGGGGACTTGTAATAGAGGAACCATAGCAACGCCATGTAAACAACAGCGCCGCTACACTCTCGACTATTCTCAAGCCCGTAACTGAGACATAGCATTTTAACATGGGGTTACAATATTTTGTTAATATTTGCTCCCCGTGAACTGTTTTCATTATTTTTATTTTACGATCTGGTTTAAAATGTCCCCAGTAATGATTTTGCAGACTTATTTTTATTTAAATCAATTTAAAAATTAATAAAATCACATTTTTTAAAAATAAAACAATCTGCTTTGTATAACAGTTTAATGGACAAGTGCTCAACGTCGCCGAATAGCCTAGTCGGTTAGCGCCAAGCCCAGGTTCGAATTCCGAGAGCTCATTATTAATATAACTCTTTAATACCTAATGAAAATACATTGAAAAACAATTAATAATGCTTATTATTTAAAAATAAAAGTATAGCGATTTTATTAATTATTTTCATTAAAACAGAGTTGTACGATGGCTGTACGTGTTGTTAGTTTTAATAAAAATAATTAATAAAATCGCTATACTTTTATTTGTAAATAATAAGCATTATTAATTGTTATCCAATGTATTTTCATTATTAAAAAAATAATAAATTACATATATTAATAATTATGAGCCCTCGGGATTCTAACCTGGGCTTGGCGTGAAGGTAACTGATGTTGGTCAACGCGCTAGCCGACAAGGCTATTCGGCGACGTTGAGCAGTTGTCCATTAAATTGTAATACAAAGCTTACTACAAAATTGTATAAGTTCTCAATGTTATTTTCCCTATGTTTCATTTTCTAAACCACACACGGTATAGGAACATTTAGCATTGGAAAAAAAATGATTGGATCAGAATGAGCCATGACCATAGAGATATCGTAGATAGAGTAGGGGAGTCGCATAGGAACAACTGTAAGTGACACTGTCAGATTGGAAAAGAGAGATAGAAAACGGATAGTTTATCTTTTCCTTGTCTTCTGACGCATTTGTGAATTTAAAAATTTAAGCCACGCTCAAACCGAAGCGGCCGTGGTCACGGCCCAACTGCGGTGTAGGTACTAAGTGGCATCTTTTCATCATAAAATGAAAGTTATTTTCAACGAAAAGGCTATATTTAAGCTAAACGGAGAAATTTTATAAACTAAACAGTGAAAATTTAGCAGAAATACGAATGTGACCAAAAATATGTATAGAGTCTTTTTTGTAGAGAATTTAGAACTTTAATTTTGTATTGAAGTATTTTTTCTTAAGGTAAAGTTATGACTCCGGCAAAACCTGATTTTCGCCCCTTCCCCAACCCCCCAGGGGAATAGCACACTTCGTTGAAGGGGGAAACTTCAGGGTTTATTAATGACATCCTAAGGGACCATCGTGTAAAAAAAAATTTCTTGGAATTTTTTCCAGTATTCGTACCTACATAATTTCGACTTGGCGACTGGTTTATAAGCCATTCTAAAATTGTGTGTACTTATTGCAGATATATTTAGAAATAAGTTTACAAAATTTCATTCATTTCTCAGTAATTTGAGATAGGTGCCATCCTTAAGAAATACAGCTGAGTTCTACAGAAAAATTACTTTTTCATTTTTTATTATTCCAGTGCGGAGTTGTCTGTTTCAAATACGATGCTAGTGTAGTAGGTATGCACTTTTCATATTTTTTTTTGTGCGCTCACAAAATAGCCGAGTGGAAAACGCTATAAACTCGAAACTGATGTTTTTGCGATTTTAAAAATTTGTTTGACTTGTCATTCATAATATTCGGCATATAATCACAAGACGTGTGCTGTACTGTCTTTTTTTTCATCGCACTGAAAAATAGACTACTACATGACGCACACGCTAACTGAAAATTTAAACTTTAAAAAAAGTTTTACCAGTGTATCGAAATTATTATGAACCTAAAATCATTAAAATATAATATGAATCCGCTGGCGCCGTCATTCTTTTCGAATCTCGTTCACAAAACTAGAAACAATAGAAACTCGTATCCCCAACACAAGTGCCTTCATTACCTTGAACGCCTGATATTATACAACCATAAAATCGTGTCATTTGCTTTTTCAAAATTTGAAAATAGTGAATATTTATAAATTTTATCATACAGCTTAATGCAAATAATCATTTCAGTTTGTATTTTCATTTTTAATATTTTTTAAAATTCATTTTTTAAGATATTTATTAGATGAACCTCTTTATTGAGAGATTCGTAAAAATAAAAACAGTACGGGTCTTACACTGCCATGTATTTAATGACTTTTTAACATTAATCAACGTCTGATCTTAAAATACACACTGTGTGTTTTTATTATTTATAAAGTGTGTCGTTCGTTGAACATGTCATAATATAGAATGTAGTTTTTGATACAGAGAAGATCACGAGTATGTTTTATTTTTGTTAACACTAGCCTTCTTGAACAGTTCAGGCTAAAAAAGTAGCAGTCAACTTGGTGAAGTGAATCGTTCAATTGGGTAGTTTTTTTTTCTTAGCTTGTGCTAACGCAGAATTTTCTGTCACGAAAATTGGTGACGGAAGTGACGTAATGCCTATCATGGGTAAAACGATCACGCGATGTCAGTGACTGAGCAGATCTGCCGAAACTAAAGCGATCGATGTTCAGTCTGTGCCATCACAAGACACAAACTTCCAATAGGTACGCTCCCTTTGTTTGTATTTATATTTACCCATTTTCAAAAATTTACACCAAATGGACGTTAGTTTACTAAAACCACGTGTATTTTGAAAACAGTTCATTATATCCAAAAACCGTTTCTACAATTTATTAAGGCACTAATTTAACTATTTAAATTTGTGAAAAACATTTCGAAATGTATATGTACTAGTATCAAAAATAAAAAGTATTATTTTTCAACTTTATTGTATGTATGGAAGGTATGTTTTTACATAAAAACCCACAAGTGCTTCGCACTCACCATGGTAACTACCTATTTTGCCATTTTAAATTTTTATAAACTAAATATTTTCTTAAGGTAGGTATTGCGTCAAATTCCCTGTAACGTAACAGCGAACATGTTTCGTTACAGCTAGTGGAGAAGGAAAACTGTTGCATGCTACGTGTAACCAATTTAACACACATGACCAAAATGGGCCAAACCACCATTTGTCGGGTTTTAGCCGTCGCATCAAAGGAATGCAACGGTCGCACCATGACACAAGTAGAGACAGATTGGCGATATTGCTGTCGTTGCCTATGTTTTGCTGATTGTTTAGTGAGCTCAAGTTTTGTTTAGTTGGACCTCTGTCGTTTAAATCTTTAATCTTTCTTGTACAGGAATTGCTTCACGAAAATGTGTATCTTTCTTGCAAGTAGATGGTCCAATTGAGTTTATCAGAAATTCAAAATAAGTTGGGTGCAATCTAATAAAGTTTTTGTATAGTCCACCTAAGTATATGTTGAAATTTTAATTCCGCCAACATACTTGAACCACTATCGTATATACTACTATCTTCCTACTCTGATAAAGTTTTTAGATCCACCATCGCGGAGATTTCCGTTTCTATTTATTCTCCAAAGTATGATGAATAAGAATATATGAAGCTGCTGCTAACTGTAATTGCAGAGATGAATCCATTGCAGAAGTCAATTTCATACTGGGGGGGGGGGGGGTAAACGCCGCTATGTCGTATCGTAATGCTGCTTTGTTACTGTACAGAGTAAGAGGACAGTGGTGGTCCAGTGGTTAGCGTCGCGGCCTCTGAATTAGACTGTCGCGGGTTCGAATCCCGCCTCCGCTCATGGATGTTTTGTGATGTAATTTAGTTTTAAGTGTGTTGTTATTTAATGTAATCAAGACGCTAATGACCTAAGTTGTCGGCGCGTCTATAATTTACAATAAATAAATAAATGTACAGAGTAAAAGATACAACCAAAACCTAATCATGCTTTCGCAGCGAACAGTGTCATCTTTGCAACAGACCATAACACGTTAGCTGTTACGTTACGGGGCTTTGACACAAATGTATACCTGCCTTTATTATACAGCGAGGTCCAAAAAAAGTGTGCATAATATAGGATAGATAAAGCTGTAAAAAATAATTAATATAATATGACTGTTTTCTATTAGGAATCATTGCCAGAAACACAATGGAGTTTATTTCATTTCAATACGTTAAGTATTTACAGAGATACAAATTTTTAAACTTTAATAGCTGCTTACATCATAACATTCACGAGGCGGGCTTTATAACCTTTACAACTGTTACCAAAAGTTTCTCACTATTATATTAATATAAATTAATAGATTTATACGGCTGAATTGCAAATTGAAAATTTTCGTTGGTAAAATGATTTTTTCCAATATGTTTGGAATCAATTATATAATTGGCTGCTTTCCAACGAAAAATTTCTATTATATTAATGTTATTGTGATCCAGTCTCAATTGTCCGCCTCCATTCAGAATTGTTTTTTATACCGGGTGTCCGGTCTCAAAGTCGAACATAGGGAATTAACGTTGTGTGCTATTAAAGTTAATAGAAAACAAATCTATAACTCTCCACAAACTAACACCGCTGTTTTTACCATAAAAACTCTTTCTTCATTGGGGTAATTATTCATTTTTACTTTAATTATTGTAAAAATGCTTACGTGCACCAATTCCTAGTACAAAAGTTTTTTGACAATTTTATTACAGCACACTTCATTCAGTGTTTTATTTCTCGCCTACTTAATTTGAAATCATTACTGCAAAAATCGGTAAATTTCAAATTGGTATTTTAAGGTAAAAATTTCATTTTTGGTCCTATTTTTAGAATCATTTGATGCGCAAAAATTTTATCTTTCGATAGGTACCATTACCTTCTTGTACGTTGAATTGGCGAACACGAATCAGCAAAAATGAACAATACCATGTTAAATCCCTATGTTCACCTTTGAGACCGGACACGGGGTATACAAAATAAATCAAGACTTTTTTAATATTTCTAAGCTTGTTTCCTCTTATAAAATTTTTCTATTACGATTTTAATCATGTAAACTTGTGTTTTCTTAAATTAAATTTATTAAACATTGCCAGTTATACTTTACTGAACTATCGGTTGATGTGAATTATCAAATCTGGGAAATTATCAATCGGGCACGCAATTAACATCTTGATAATTCGTTACAACTTTGTAATACAACCAAGCCGCCTAAGACTGACTGGACCGTTGACATAAATCAACTATCAAAATGGGACATGTACTAAATATAGGTGCTGTAAAGTAAGCCATAATAATCGGGGCATGTGACAGCTGCTCGAAAGGGAAAATAAAGGTGTGGTCTATTTAACCAATTTCAAAAATGTATTGTGAAGCCGTTTTAGTCCCAGAGCCGACTGTGTGAAACTCCCCGGTATAAAGTAATAAGATGAGTGTCATATCAGATGAAAGAGCGTTAAAATCCTTACACAAAAAATATAATTTGCCACTCGCCATCCTGGCGGGGGACGCTGGCCGCCCCTTTGAAAATGCAAATTTTTGACAGAAGCCGCCCGGTATAAAGTAATAAGGTAAGTGTCATATCTAGGGCATGCTATTCGAATATAGCGAATATTCGGCTGCATTTATTATTCGAATAGTAATTCCTATTATTCGAATATATTCGAATTATTTGTTAAGAATTAAAATTGTTTAAAAACGGTTTACCGCGGCGCTAAAACATCTTACAAACGCTACACTAGCTCTAAGTTCGCGCTAGGGCGTGGGAGGGGAATCGAAACGGGGCGAGGAAAGTTTTTTTTTGTTAATTATTGCATGTTTATTTGATATAACTATTTACTTACGTTACGTTACGTACGTGTACTTAATTGCTTGATTTGCTCTTCGCACGTGCTAATAGACGTATTATTTATTTGTGAAGTATTTTTTTTATAGGGGAGCAATATCCCATACTTTTGTGGTACTAATTAATAAAAATGCGTCTTAGATGCTCATTTAATATTTTTGTTTGAATAGGAAAAACAGAAAGAAAGAATTTTGAATTTTTTTGATTACTTAAATATGTTCATTTGATCTATGGTTCTCGGAAGCTATATGCGCTCTAATATTTAGTTGATTTGATCTGAATTTTTACGTACGTAACTAAGTAAAGTAAAAATGATTATTTGATCTCTTTTTAATTAGAAGTAATCTGCTTTTGTTGTTAAAATATTGATTGGATTTATGGACGTGCAGTAGGCGTGTTGATTTTAAATAATTAAAAGTCATTTATTGAAGTTCCAGTGTTTTTATTATTTTTACCAATTATTCGAATATTGGCTAAAATTTGAGCGAATATTCGAATACCTGAAACATCCGAATATTTGCATGCCCTAGTCATATCAGATGAAAGAGCGTTAAAATTCTTATACAAAAAATATAATATGCCACCCGCCATCTTGGCGGGGAACGCTGGCCGCCCCTTTGAAAATAGAAATTTTTGACAAAAGCCACCCGGTATAAATTAATAAGATGAGTGTCATATCAGATTCATACATTTATTTTTTTTAATTTTGCGTTGGGTTGCATTTCAACTGGCAGTGCGGTGCACGAGCGCACTTAAAGACGAGCCGCCACTGCTCAGAACTTGAAAAGGTATTAACCGAAACAGATGGCAGTCATCAAATCTTCATGGCTTGTGCTAGAAAGATTTGAAAACATTTGGAGATTTCTGCGAGGCTTGTTCATATGTGAAAAAGATTATAGCAAATACAACAGCAAGAATTGACTTCATATTTGATTCTTACTTCGATAAGTGCGCCAAAGCGTTTTCAACGAATTCGTCGTGACACATGTGGATCAACCAACCTTCACTCCATTAAAAATACAATACCTATTCATGTACATAAAGACAAATTTTGGTCTTCTAGTTCTAACAAAGTCAAACTTCAAGACTTTCAAACCGTATCTACTAAAAAAATGTAGCAATAAATGGCCAAATATGCAGGTCTTCTGTAGTGCAATATCTTTTCCTAACCCAACCACGTGCATGTCCATACAGCAAACCAATTTAAGACAATCCCACGAAAAGCTACAATTGGCCATGTTAGAGGAGGCAGATCTTGGTATTATGCCCCATATTAAACATGCAACAAAGAGAGGTTATCAGAGAGTGATGGTATTATCGAATGATACAGACGTTCTGGTTCTTCTGCTATATTATTGGACTATCGTCAAGAATCTTGGATTGAAAAAATTGTGGATTCGTCTAGGTGTTGGAGCTACGACGCGCCAAGTTCCCGTTCACATTATAATGGCTGAACGAATTCAAATATACCATGTACTTCCTGCTTTACACTTCCTAACTGGGTTAGATTGCACTAGCCTAGTAGATAGGTACAAAATATGCTGGAATGGCAAGTAAATCCGACGCATTTCTCACAAACTTCGAAATCCCTGCGAGTGAAGTAATAATGAAGCAGTCGATAGAATTAGCAGAAGAATATCTCGTACAATTTTTGAAAAAGGGATCAGTTTGTAAAACAAAGGACGAATTACGAATGTTTCTTTACACACACGGAAAAAACCTCGGGAACCAGTGCATCAATTAGATCACACATTTTAAGGGCCTACTACAACACACATTTATATGTAACATGTTTAAATGATGACATCACGCAACTTGAGTCTATACAGTTTGTCAGTTTGGTTACGAAGATGTAGGTGATTGTCTACAGCCCTCACGTACAACTTCACTGTTTCCTCCCAGTAACGAACTTGTGCCTTGCACCACTCTTCAGGGGTTGTCTTAAAAATCCTAAAATACGTATTTTATTATTTGTTTTGAAGAGTTTCAAGTTGATACACACAAAGAAACGATTTTCTATACAAATATTTTCACCCCCTTAGGGGTTGATTTCCGAAAAAACCTTTCTTAGTGCATTTCTACACCATGTAAGGAACATAACTTCCAAATTTCATGTTTCTATCTTTAGTGGTTTAGGCTGTGCAATACACACCCTTTGACCCCTGTATAGGGGTTGAATTTCGAAAAATCCCTTTTTAGTGGGTGCTTACGTCACAAAAGGAACCTACTGTCTAAATTTCAAGTTTATAGCTTCAGCGGTTTGGCCTGGACGTTGGTTAGTCAGAAAACCCTACAGCCCCGTTTTACCCCCTTTAAGAGGTTGAATTTAAAAAATGCTCGAATAGGGGTATGCTTATTTTAAAAAAAGAGTTAGTATGTTGAATTTAAAGTTTATAGCTTCTGCGGTTTGGCCTGGGCGTTGATTAGTTAAAAAAACCCTACACCTCCGTTTTACGTCCATTTTCCAAAATGGCCACTCGCACTGACCATCACCCAACTTTTTTTTAGTCGCTGACTCGCTGGACAATTACCAACAATGATAAGAATCTGTTTTTGATTGAAAAAACAGAATATGTAGTGATCCTGATCAAATTGAAAGAAAACGACTCAAAAGTGGCTTAAGGATCCAATTAAGAAGCAAATACTGTTTTATTGCACTTAATCGCTAATAAATATTTTTTCATCATCAGAGCTCAAATGCCGTCAAATTTTACTGTTACTGTTGACGGCATTTGAGCTCTGATGATGAAAAAATATATCATGCAGTCGCTCGACGCTCGTTTAGAGCGTCAAATTCAGTCACGTGGTAAAATTTTAAATCTCCCACCACATGAAAAAGTGTAGCGACAAAATCCACCTGGTGCGGCCTCATGCGGACGCTTGACGCTCGTTTAGAGCGTCAAATTAAGTCACGTGGTGCAATTTTAAATTTTCCGCGACATGAAAAAAGGTGCATTTTCATGTGACGCTAGACGCTGGCGTCTAGCGTCAAATGTGGTCACGTGACATAAACGCCATCTTGAAAAACTGTAGCGTCAAGTTCCAGCGTCAAATTTTAGCGTCAACAGACAGCAAGGTTTTGACAGTTGTAAACTTGTAAAGAGAGCGTAAAATAAAGACATCCATAAATCAAAACCCTGGTGAATTTGTTATAATAATTAATAAATAAGCTCTTTGTAAATTTATTAACAGAAAAGACAATGTCTGAATACGA
Organism: Mongoloraphidia duomilia; assembly: GCA_039654895.1. Taxonomy (NCBI): domain Eukaryota; kingdom Metazoa; phylum Arthropoda; class Insecta; order Raphidioptera; family Raphidiidae; genus Mongoloraphidia; species Mongoloraphidia duomilia. The sequence continues at coordinate 30,423,512 of CM077519.1, forward strand.
TTATCAAAAATGAAATTCCCATATTTTTGACTTAAATAACCGGCGAAAGTACACGAATTATAAGGAATAAAAATTAAAAATATAACTATGCTTACTTTTTTATAGGTAATTATATGCACTACCAGAATATGAGAAAAAAATAAATTGTATCTTGAGAAATTTTAATGTTTTTAGTATTCAATAAAAAAAAATTGTTTTGTTCTAAGTGAGACGGGAATTTTAATTAACCATCGAAAAACCATCAGGTGATAGTATTTTCCTTAATAAATAGGTACTTTCGAAGTAATAAAATCAATGGGTTAAATTCGTAGAATCAACCCCTTAGTAGCAACATAAAGCAATTCTTTAGCAAGCCTGTGTGTTGATACTTGATGCACAACTCAGTACCTAGCTGTAGAAAACTCGTATCATTAATGACCAGAGACAACTAATGACGCCAGCGTAAAAGCTAAACAATGTTTAGCTTTGACGCTACATTTTTTTCAATATGGCGTTTATGTCACGTGACCACATTTGACGCTAGAAGCCAGCGTCGAGCGTCACATGAAAATGCACCTAAAGTGTAGCGTCAAATTATAGCTTCAACATGGCTGCTTGCATAAACGTCAAAATAAATCGATATTTATATTGCTTGTCCCTAACCTCATTTAGTAATATGTATAATTATATATATAAAATCGTTGTAAAGCTGTTATAATAAATAATTACATATTAATAATTTATACCGACCCCACGTACAAGAAATTGAATATCTCCGTTGAAATTAAAGATATCAAAATAATTTTTTCAGAATTTTTAAAGTTAAGTTTATTATAATAATGTGACAGTATCCTAATTAGTATTTTCGTCCAATGGAAACTTCCTAATTCTTGAATTAGGTGCCATCCATAAATTACGTCACACGTTAAGGGGGGGGAGGTTGTCAACAAAATGTGACATCGTGTGACAAGGGCCAGGGGGGGGTCATAAGCTTTGTGACGTCACATGTTAAAATTTAAATTTAAAATATTAAAACGCGAAATTTATATGTAAACACAAAAATATCACTAATTTAAAGAAATAAAAAAAAAATTTTAACTGCTGTTTTATTTTAATTATTTCTAATTATAAAATTAAAAAATATGTGACGTCACACCAAGGGGGAGGGGGCTTTAAAAATGTGACCATATGTGACAAGAACGGAGGGGGGGGGGTTAAAAATCGTAAAATTTGTGTGACGTAATTTATGGATGGCCCCTTACATGTATGCCCCAAAAACATTTTTTTTATTAAATATGACAAAGTTTGTAACGGGGTGAATAATTTATTAACACTGTACTGTTTCACGTTAATGTTCACAAAAAAGATAATACAAAAGCTGCCTCATAATATTTTATTATCGACAGATTTTGAAATTCTAACATAATGTGTATAATTTAAATTATCCAATATTCTGGACGGATTACTTATAATTAAAATCATATTTTGATGTCAAGACACAAATACAACTGAAATCAAAATAATTAAAAAACGCAACGAAGTGAGATGGAAAGTCATATAACAATCAATACTAAAATAAAAATACTGATATCAAAAATTTGTTTACAAAAAAATTTTCACTTTATTATCTTCGATTCGATTTTTCTTAATCTATCATCAAACGAACTAACAGTATTCGCCAGGGACGCCATTTTATTCGACATGTCTTCCAAGACTTTGAACATCTGTTCGTTTTCATTGGTTGCTGGCGTAATGTTGAGTGGCAAATATGACGATGTTGAGTTTGCACTTACGTTTTCTTTATCGTTATTCGTTCCTTCTTTAAACTGCTGTCTATTAGTGGTTTTATGTACGTGTTTTGAAACCTAAAAATATTGGTTTTATCATTCGATTGTAGAAAAGTCATCCAATTTTATATTTAAATGGTTTAATGATATACTTACAGACACCAAGCATTCACTGGTGTCGCTTGAACTAAGGTTAGAAATAGTCACCTTATCATTGGTTTCATCTTCTTCAAAGTCTGTTTTCCAAACCTGTAAACACAGATTGATTGTAAATAAAATATCTTAAACATTTCAGCTGAATGTCTGATTATACAGAAATTACTGGATATTTTTTGAAACTATGCTTCTTAGACCTAACACGCAAAAAGTGAAACGTCACTAAACAGTGTAACGTCATGAATGATGCAACGCACGTCATTGGCTGGGCAGCGCGTATTACTGCCAGGCAAATAATGTTTATATTGTAATATTTATAATAAGAAAACAAAAAATATATACAATGTGTAAAAAGCTTAGCTTCCGTCGGATGTCCCACGACACCTAATGACTTTTTTCCTTTTGCGAGCCAATGCATTTAATACTTGACTTTAGAGTTGAGCAGTATAAGGGAAGAAATTCCGGCCAATTGGACGACGGGACCAAATTCCAACTACTTAAATACTGATGTTGGGTCTTTTTGAGACAATTTTATGTAAGTATTTATAGTCTAGTTCAAATCTTGAAAAACGTGTTAATTCTTGCTACTGCTAGTTAAAATAACTGTGATAGCAGATAAAAAATTGCAAAAGTTATTAACAATTAAAGACTCCAAAAAAATGGGGATCAGTTTTTTGCAAATAATTCGAAAACTATTAATATTTAAGAATTGAAACACAAATATTCCTAAAGAGGAGGAAATTTCCAAAAAAAAAATGTCGACTCCCGGAATTTCATCTGTTATTAATAGTTTCAATTTAATGTTGAAAATAGGGCTTTTCACGGCGAGCGCTGTGCCGTAACGTAGCCACGAAACCGGTCGCTGCAGATATACAGTTTTTTTTACCCTATAAATATTAATTTAAAAATTTGAAAAAATTAATGTATTATTTAGACACTTGAAGGAACAATATCCCGATGGAAAAAATGTTTTTCACTCATTTTTCATAAAATGAGCCTATTGTTAATTAACTATTTTTTTTAGAGTTTTTGTTTACATTCCAAGTCGGATAATTTTTAAACAAAAGCTTCTAAGATTATTTCGCTTCGTGGAGACCTTTTGATAATTATACTATGATTGTTATAATCTACGAATTATGATTTATTTAAACAACAAAAAAATTAAAACGTTAAAAAAGGGGTCTAAAAATTTTTTTTATTAAAATTTATTGTTATCACTATTTTTAGATATGAAGAAGCTATTACATAACAGTAGAAAAAAATTTTTGTCGCAATTTGTTTAAACAAGTTTTTTAAACAAATGGACTACTTAATTACATTTTTTTGAAAATATTTTCTTTTCGTATTTTAATGCATACAGTTGTTTTTGTTATTTTCTTTTAAATCTAAAAAAAATATAAACATACTCGACAAATGGGTATTTGAATGAATTTTTTTTTTACTTAAATGGAAAGACCACATACAAGTTTTATAGCGAAACTATTTTTATTTAATTTCTTTGCTTACTAATTAAAAAGTTATATTTAAATAAAAATTAATTTTTAAACTCAGTTCCGATAACGCGCCGAAAGAATCCGAACGCGTGTGACGTCATTATGGGTAAGTTCGGTTTTGCATCGATTGACCGAGCCGAGCGAACAGATTTTTGATCACGTGACAAGCGAGTAAATCGAGCCATCTAAACAATTCCGAACGTAATCTAGCAGATTTTTCCAAACGTCAGACTAAAATGGCCCCAGCAAGTTAAATTCTTATTACTAAAGCCGAAATATATTCTTTATTGCTCCTCATTTTGATTTAATTCAACATTGTTATAATAATAAATCATGATTCACAATTTTTTTCGTTTTATTCCTTTATTTTAAAATTAATAGTACTACCGGTTGTTGATTTTTTCGACCCATAGATATAATAAATATTTTATTTAATCATTCTGTGCGATATAGACTTATTGGTTATTACTATTCTTTGAATAAATATTATTCGTGTATTTTTACCTACTGAAAAATTTCCTCATATAAATAAACTTCGAAATTTATCCATTCTCACAACAAGTGTTTCCGCTCATTTTTAAAATGAATGCTCTGAAGTTGGTTAAATTTGTTTGCTCGCTCGTTTTCTCGGAGCTCATAGAGCGTGCTCGATCTCCTCCACATTTTAAATCTGAACGCAGGATAAAGATCTTTCAGAGCATATAAATCTTAGATTTCCTTGTCTAAGATATAAATGTAAAATTCGAACGCATTGGAGCACTCAGATCGATCTGAGCTCAAAACCTAACTTACCCTATGTTATCTATGGTCTTTGTATCCGTGGTTACCAAGTTAAAAATTTATTATTTTTGATAGTATGTGTAATACATATACACAAAACCAACAAATGCACACAAATTTTAACATAACGCACAAACATTCCTGACGCGTTTTGAAGTCACGTGATGTTTTTTAAATTTTTATACATTTTAACGAGCATTTTAATTAATTTTTTGTAATTTATCTATGGCTTTAAAAAAAAAATTCTTTTCGTTTTTCAATATTATTTATGTTAAATTATTAGAAAAAATTAAAAAATTAATAATTTTTTTTAAATTTAAATACCTAATTGTTTATAGCAAATTGTTTTTTTAATAAACAAATAAAATATTAATGAAAAAAAAATGTTTTTTTTTATCTTGTAGAGAATCGCAAACCAATAATTTTAAGACCAAATTTTTTTCTTAATAATTTGTTTAAATAATAAATAAATTTATAAAACATTTTTAAACAATTAAAAAAATTTTCTAGGAAAAATCTCTTTATTAAAAAATCATAATATTTTATAGGTAATATTCAAAATGACAAAAAAAAATTTCAAAAAAATGAAATTAGTCCTTTTGTTTAAACAATTTATCTAAACAAATTGCGTTAAAAATTTTATATAACAACATGCACGCTTTTAGTGTTTTTTCGTATCCGTTTTGCGAACCTTAAATGACCGTTTATTGACGAGTGACGTCATGATCCATTATGAAACGCTTTTCGATGAATAATGGAAAAACATTTGAAAAAACCGTTATCTAATGAACATAGGTGCGTTTGGTATCAATATCTCTTTTCAGTGTTATAAATGAACTATGGTTACTATGGTAACAAAGTGAATAAATATTGTATCGAGCCCAATGTTTTTATTATGAGATGTACTTCTGTCAGTGACATTAAATTATTCAATTAAAGTCTAAAACCATGCATGTGTTATACGAGTATAAAGTATAGTGTGCTAAATATTTATGCGCCTGACGCATAAAGATGTATTTAGCACACTTGTCACACAATATACTATTATTCTTGTGTTATGCAATAGCTTCTACATATATAAAAATTATGATAACAATAAATTTTAATAAAAAAAAATTTTCGACCCCTTTTTTAACTTTTAATTCGTTGATTATAACAATTAAAAATACTGTAAGTTGATTATCTCATTTAGTATAGTTGTCAAAAGGTCTCCACGAAGCGAAATAATTATAGAACGTTTTGTTTAAAAAATATTCGACTTGGAATGTAAACAAGAACTCTAAAAAAATAGTTAATTAACAATAGGTCATTTTATGAAAAATGAGTGAAAAATTTTTTATTCACCGGGATATTGTTCCTTCAAGTGTCTAAATAATACATTAATTTTTCAGATTTTTAAATTAATATTTTATAAGGAAAAATTTTTTTTTCTGCAACAGCCGGTTTCATGGTTACGTTACAGCACAGCGCTCGCCGCGAAAAGCCCTGTTTTCAACATTAAATTGAAACTATTAATAACAGATGAAATTACGGGAGTCGACATTTTTTTTGGAAATTTCCTCCTCTTTAGGAATATTTGTGTTTAAATTCTTAAATATTAATAGTTTTCGAATTATTTGCAAAAAACTGATCCCCATTTTTTTGGAGTCTTTAATTGTTAATAACGTTTGCAATTTTTTATCTGCGGGTTTGAAACTTTCGCACATTTTTCTAGACGTCATTACGAATCCAATGAGTTATCACACGTATTTTAACTAGCAGTAAGTAGCAGGAATTTACACGTTTTTCAAGATGTGAACTAGACTATATGAAGAACAGTGACATTACATTTGAATTGCCGCCAATATAGATTTAGTTCACCCTCCGAGCAACAGAGGTTTTTGAATGAATGAATTGTGAATTATAGACGCTCGACAACAGAGGTCACTAGCGTCTGTAAAGGAACAAAATGTAAACAAAACCAGTGGTTTTTGTTTTAAGTGATAATACGGTCAACAACAACGTGTTTTTACCCGACTGCGCACGCAAAGGAGTGGTAATGTGTTTAACAGCCTATGCATGTATGTATGTTCCTTTGAAGCACTATACAGACCAAACGCCTGGGCCGATTTTTATGATTCACACGTCAATCGATTCCCCTTAGTCCGGCGAGTGTCACTAAAGACATGACGTTAGTGAAAATTCAATATGGCGACTACAGGACGCCATATTGTGAAAATGAAAAAAATGAACGTCAACAAACTATGTCAAGTGGGGTATCGTTGAATAGGTATTTAAAAATCATTTTTAGTTTTCCCCCAACATTTTTCGATTCGACTGAACGTTTAGGATCTATATCGATTTATTTTTAATTAAAAACATTTGAAAAAATCACATAATTTAAACTTAAATTCCAGTGCAATTGTGATGTAGTACTGATGCTGATAGGAAATCCAGTTTGGTAAAATGATAACATGCAGTCGGAGGCATAGTAGTAACAACATGCAGTCGGAGGCATAATAGTAGTAACAAATTGAACAGAAATACCTGATGTTACTACTATGTCTCCGACTGCATGTTATCATTTGATCTTGTTTTCATCTTTTATGTTCGATTTTTACGCAGTCGGGTTTTTGTTTTTTTAATAAATTTTTTATTTAACAAGCTTTTCAACAGCACCACTTCAACCTATTGTGCTTTCTAAAATTCCGGAGTTTTGAACATATAATAATTTATATTTATACTTATAGAAATTTACAGGGGTGGCAGTATAAAAAAAATTTTCCTACAAAACTTGCTTATTTTTTACAGATCTTTTCAACAATACCACTTTCGACCTATCATTACATTTATAATTCCGAAGTTCTGGACATTCTGGAGCAAACTAATAAGGAAGCCGACCTTCCCGGAAAAAAAATTATCTCCATTCGATTCTTTATTAGGGCTTTTATAATACAAATTTTTGACACAACTCTCTACGACTAACCGTTTTCGAAAAAAACGACAGATACGGGTAGTCGAACTCACCCTGTATAATGAATGTGTTTTTATTTTATTTATTTTATCAAAATTGTAGGTTTTACCAAACGGGGGGCAAAACACATTTTTTTTGTATCTATTCTTGTGGGGTATCGTTGAAAAAGGCCTTTTGAGTAGATTATAAATGTGTTTTTATTTTATCAAAATTGTAGGTTTACATAGTACGGAACCCTACTCTTTGCGTGGCTCGACACGCACTTGGCCATTTATTAAAAAAAATGGTAAGAAAAGTCCTCGAGATATGCCTTTTTTATACTTTTTTGGCCTATTGCATGTTAACTATGTGCACTTTAATTATGAATATCTCGCTTCACAATCGGTAGAAAAATTTTATTTTTTTTTTTAATTTAATAAAGGACACTGAGCTTAATGTCATATTTCAATTTCATCAAATTCTTAAGAAAAGTGAATTTACTAGTGAACTTACCTTAAGTTCATATAATAATACATTTAAATGCCACACTGCATTAGTAAATACACTATTTTGTCGGCAGGGTTTTGCACTGTGAAGTGAAACTTCTGTAGTGAGGACAAGTTCGTGAGTCAATGGGATGAAAAAGCGACATGATAGAGATAGATAAATTGAGTTAGAAAGATAAAACATAATCAACAACTGACACTATTTATAAACTACACAACGCGTTTGGTTGGCACTGCCATCTATGGTGTACTTAAGAAGTTTCACTTCTACTATATGATCTTAAACACATACTCTCTTTTTTTATAATGTAGGTACAGCACTTACGAATACTTGCTGATCAACTCCGCCCGAAGCAAAATATTCACCGCATTTAGAAAATGCCACAGCTTTAATGGGTCCGGTGTGACCTTTCAGTGTATAAATGGGCCGTCCCTCCAACAAGTCTACGATCTGAAATATAACAAAAACATCACGATTTTATAACATATAACAAAACTTAATCCTTATTCATATATGGTGTGGCATTACCAACCATGCACACAGACCACAGTATTTGTGTGCGTGCGTTTGCTTGTTCAGGCAGACGAGAGTGTTGACTGACTGATCAATTCGCATCCAAAACCGCTAAGCCTAGGAACTTTAGAAATTTTCGGGATAACGTAAATGGATGAAAAAGAGAGTTAATCACTTGTGTAACACGAAATTTGACATGAGTGTTTTTGTAAAATTCGAAACGTGAAGCTCTGAAAAGACACTTCTTAAAAAAATAAAATAAACATGTGTTACGATTTTTCAAGAAAATTATCCGAACGCCAATGGGTAAACGGGGAGGGAGTGGGTTCACTATTTAAAATGAGTGAAATACTGACAATCGAAACTCCACCAGGGTGAAGCCAGGTACAACAGTTTGTAAAGAGAGTTGGCGGTAAAATTGGATCTAGATCTGACGTTGTCAATATTTCTTCGACCAACTATTAGAAAAACAAAGATATTTTTTATCTCCCCCCCCCCTAAAGTTATATTTTTCATTCCGTTTCTAAATAGTATCAATTAATGTTGTACAATATTGGTACATACCATATAGTATATAATATAAAATGTATGGAAGTTAAAATAAAGGACCTCTAATGTACGTAGCATGTCTACGGTTCACAGGAATGCTAAAATGGCCCTGGTTGGGGACTATCTGCACTTCCGTAACAATCAATATTACCTTCATTGTAGAGTCAATAGAAGCCGTTAACAAATAATTGCCAGTTGGGTGAAAAGAGAGTTGTGTCAGGGCGTCATCATGTATCTGATAATGCTGTTGCAACCCCATTGTTTGGGTGTTGTAAACTTTAACAGTGCCGTTATTTAAACCAATTGCGATGCAAGTTCCGCTTGGATGCCACTCTCCGTGTATGGCGCAGCCTGCAAAAAACCACAGATTTTATTATAGTTTTAATATTTATTTTCTTGTATTTACCTATTAATAAAGTGTACAAATCTTAAATCACCTAAAACTTACGTTATCTTGAGAAATAATACTAATTTGCGACCTATATTCATAGACATGGAGGGTGGACAATGCGTTCCCTATCCTACTATTGCATTGGCACAAAAATGAGAAAAAGAGATAGCTATCAATATCTCTTTCTAGAATTGTGATTGGTTCCTGGTCTCCATGTCTATATTTTAGTGCAGGCACCAAAAGTACTTCTATCTGCAAAATATGAGTACCGCAAACTGTTTTGTGATACGTTCACCTGAGACCTTAAGCTATAAAAAAACACATGTTGCCAGGCCCCGTGTGGTCCATTCCACTCCTAAGGGAGTGAATGCGTTTTTTTTTTACAGATTTAACAATTCTGTCCATATTATTGGTCCTTGAAACATGTAATTTGGAGAATACATTTTTTTTATAACGTAGGCACACACTAAGAAGGGATTTATCAAAATTCCACCCCTAGGAGGGTGAAAAGGGGTAAATGTGTTCTTATAGATTTAATCATTCTGTTCACACTATTGGCAACGCGTGTGAATTGCAGCTTCGTACCTCGGGCAGCAAACTTCACACTACTTGCAAACGCTAAGTTTCATCACTTATAATGCAATATATATTACAGTAATCACAGTAACTTCCTATTAGCTATCATTTACCTCATTCTTATTTATTGTTTTATACAGGGTGTCCAAGACTTGCGTTGTCGGCTGATATATTGATTTTGGGTGAAGATAGAAAAAAAGTTTAATTACAAAAGTTGCATAAATTTTAATGGAGTATCACCTAAAAATATTTTCAATTATACATCCTGTCCCATTTAAGCGTGGCAAACAAAAGTTATGTTTTTAAACGGTTTTATTTAGCTTGACCCCGTATATGGGTTTATATTTTGTTTATTTATATCTATCTTCAAATCTTGCGACCGATTTTTCACCCAGTTCCTGTTATCCGATTGACTATTGAGTTGAAATTTTGCACACATCTATAGCTCCGGTGACAATACAATATTATGGTAACTAGCTGAGCGGTCCGGCTTTCGTCCGGGTGTAAATCGTACTTTTGAATTTTTACCCACTTCCCGTCATCCGACTGAGTTGAAATTTTGCACACATGTGTAGCTCCGGTGACAATACAATATTATGGTAACTAGCTGACCGACCCGGCTTCCGTCCGGGTGCAAATCGCATTTTTGAATTTTCACCGGCAAAAGGTCTTGCTCCGGTAACGTTTCAGTGGATCGGATAAATGTAATAAAATCAGACTAAGCAAATAAAGCACACTAAAAAATTTAAAATAAAAATAGGTAAAAAAACTTTTAAGTTAAACGGTTTTATAAATGTACTAAAAAGAAAAAATAATATTTAATTTAGGTTCATAAGTATAAAAGCGTGGGTCGTGACTAATAAATTATCATAGAGTTTACGACCCACGCTTTTATACTTATGAACCTAAATTAAATATTATTTTTTCTTTTTAGTACATTTATAAAACCGTTTAACTTAAAAGTTTTTTTACGTATTTTTTTTTAACCTAGCACCATGTTTTTATTTGTTTTTTCAATTCTGCACCTAAATGTGAATAGAAACTGTAAGGGAAGCCATGCTCGAAAATTCAGTAATTTTTAAGTTAATCAAGTTTTTTAGAAATTTTTGACACGTGCAGACCTTTACCAGAAATTCGACATAACCAAAACAGAAACCTTTATCAAACTGAAATTTTAAGGATCACTAGATAATAGACGGACAAATCAATGTCTGTCCTAAAAAAATGAATTTATTATACAGGGTGTTCAAAATAATGTACTTCTTTTACCTAACTTCAATCACGTGTAACTTTTGATTGTTAAATACAACGAGGTTATTTTTTTGCTGGGATTGTACTCTTTAGGATATTTACTAACACTTTTATTAAGGGTTCTCCATACCTAAACCTAATATTTTCGTATTTATTACAACTTGAATGTAATTTTCACATACCTCACCCTCAAAAACCAAGCAGATCATGATTTCACCTTTGGATTGATACCAGTCTCATTTCCAACCAGTGGCGGCCGGTGGTCAAAAATTTTGGTAGTGCACAAAATACCTAACCCAAAAATATGATCTCTTTGTTGCGCTCATTAATTATCTACATCTCTTTTTTACCCTAATTAATTTTTTTTGTTCAGATTAGTCTTTCGGACAATCTGTATACCTATAATATTATGTACATTTTGCAAATGAGTTTAAGATGAATTGTTTTTTACCATTTCAGATGCGTCGAATCATTAACGCCTTTTTGAGTTCAGTTAGCTTCACACAGAAAACAGAAAAGAAACTAATAAGTGTATCACATCCACACAACCATGATGCACCATACAATTCTTTTTTAAAACAACGCGTGAATTAATTATTATTTTTATAAAATTAATTGTTGAAATTTCAAGTTTATTGTTGAAGAAAATCAAATATGAATTAAATCATAATCATTATATTATTACAGCTTGATTATTTTAATGCCGATAACCATAATTCACCACGAAACATTTTTTTATAAATTACAAAACAGAATTTAATTTAAAAAACCGGGAATTTTCAATGAAAAATGAAATATTGTACTGAACTGTTTACTTTACGGTCTACGGATTGTAACTGAGAGGCAAGAGTGAAATGGATAATAATATAAAAACTGTAACGAACTTAGCCGAAGTTGTTTCGGTGTCTTTCGGCTGTATTGGATCGGCGCGCGAAGTTCGTCTATATTAAACTACGTAAATATACCTGTCTCACGGTTTTACTATCCTTGTCTAATTTAACATTGGGACAATGCTAGCTGTTTCGTGCGCTAATAGAAACGCTCTGCCTTCAATGCCTTGGGTAAAATACAACAGCTCAGCAGATTTGTTCAATGAAACATGATTAACCGATTATAATATTTGATTCTGTGTAGGCATATGACGTGTCATCGTTTATCAATAAGTATATTCATAAATTTATTTAGTTTTTAATTTTGCGTTGCGTTGCATTTCAACTGGCAGTGCAGTGCACGAGCGCACTTAAAGACGGGCCGCCACTGTTTCCAACCGATTTTCCTACTAATGTTTTTTTCCCGACTCTCAGCCTTTCAGATTCAGAGGTAAGACCATGGTGGAAATATTACATGGTGTGCTCATCAGGCAGGTTTCTCTCTCTAAAAATCGTTTCTCTCTTGCACAATACTGTAAAATTATACTTAGGTGTGGCAACTCATAAAAATTCCTAAAATGCGTGATAATTTTTACATTTTAATGTTTTCGGAACCAATAATTTGGCATATTGTCAAATTAAAATAACGAACGACAACAGAATTGCGCCAGTCACCAATCATGAAGCCAAGAAGTACTGAAGGGTTTGCAACTTAACTTAGGCCTCTTTTCCACGAGACACCGTGTCCGGACACCGGTGTCTCATTCTAGCCGATCATACAAATATATGCATGTTTACCCACGGATCACATCTATCGGACACTCGGTTTCCGACACGGCGACTGTGTCTCGAAGTGTTTCTGCTCCGCCACTTTGTGAAAACACAGACACCTGTTTCTGTTTAGCAAAACATTGTCATAAAGCGTGCTCTACCCACGGGACACGCCACCACGCCAGTATCTCACAGTTTCCGCAGCAGTTGCATGTTGCATGTGATTTACCTTAGTGTTAATATAAGTTTTTCTATAGGGGTGATGCACTTTCTCATGTTTGTTTCCTGGCCTTTTATATGAATTTCTAAATTTGACAACAGTTCATCGAAGGACTTGACGGACATGCGGAAATATTGAAAGAATTTATCTGGATGATTTCGTAAATCCAAATATAAGAATGGGTAAAGCCCTTTTTCATGCCTTTCGGCTAATAAAGGGTGTACCCAAAATCTTCGTTTCTTCATACATTTCGCCTTTTTTTGCCGCCTTTTTCTTATTAACAAGAGACCGAGCAAAATTAACGCGTTGTCGTCTAGTGCATCCATCTCGGCATTCAAATACTACTAAAAAATTCTTTTGGCAAACGCTGTGTCCCACACTGGTGTACGGTATATTCTCCATCGAACACCGGTGTCAGACACCGGTGTCCGGACACCGGTGTCTCGTGGAAAAGAGGCCTTAGTTTTTCGTTCTGCTATACAGTGCAGCTTCCTTCTACGTAATGCCCAGTAATTTTAGATTTCCACTGCGGAATAATTCCCAGTTAGCTCAATTTTTGTATACACCTTCGTTATGGTGTTTTAAAAAACGTGTAAAAAGTCTCCATCAATATCGTGCTGGCGTTGCCAGATATTCGAGGTTAAAGTTCACGATAGACGGTTTTTGGCGAATTTCTCGATTCCGTTCTATTTTTTGTAAAAACTGGTTATTATAAATCTTGTAGAGGACAAAAGTCTCTACAACTTTTGTATAAACATTTTTTGTTTACGAATTATAGTTTTACTTATTCTAGTAGATACCCGCGGCTTCCTCCCCCTTGATTTTACATAAGGGAATTATGCTGCTTTCCGACGGCCTAACATAATGATTTGTACATTTATTTTAAGTTGAACTTAAAGATAACGATTAATTATAATTTTATCGAAATTAATGCACTCTCTAGTTATAAGCAATGAAATATACAAATCGACAGCAGTGAAACAGACAGACAGACAATTTTGTAAAAAAAATTTACAAAGGTTGAGAGAGTGCGGATTAAGTATAAGTATGCATTCGCATACCATATAACGCACTCTACTAATAGTAGCCATACTTTTAATTTTTTTTTACAAAATTCCTTTACGAATAGTCTTGTTAATTAAAAGTATGGCTAATATTAGTCGAGTGCGTTGTACGATATGCAAATGCATATAGCCCGAGATCTACTGACAATTTTCAGGTGTTATTTATTCAAGGTCTTAATTTTGTGAGGATGTTGAGGGAGGCATAATAAAGGGCCCTGAGTAAGAAATTTTCAGAACGCCCCCAACATGTAAAAAAAAGTTGTCACAGTTGTTATTAGTTCAAGGTTGAAATTGCTTGTATAGCTTGTCGGTGAACAGCCAATATAATATTTGCAGATCGATTGGTCGGTATTAAAAGGGTGGCAGATCACCCTTAACGTATCATGTACGTATCATGTTGATTACAAAATTTGTATTATTAGTTCAAGGTTCAAATTTTAATATGCTGTTACGGCGACTGTTTTAAGCATATATTCCAATTTGCAGAACAAAATGTTGGTATTAACCCCCTTGCTGAACGACATAAACATATAGGTGAACAAGTTACCCTTTAAAAGATGCGTAGAAAAAATCAAGTGACTAATCATTAGCGAATGACTAATTTTGATTGTAATCGATAAATTATATTATTTTGAACATAATTACTGTTTTTTTTTTTTAATTTTCAAGTGGACGAACCTCCCCAAATGGCGTCCTCAACGTAAAAAATTCGTTAAAAAAGTGTTTTTCTAGCTCCCACTCAACTTTGTGTGCATGAAAATTGCATACCAGTAATTTTGTAAAGTATAAAATTTTCTACAAAAAAGTCCGCGATGGCATATGCCTAAATAATAATAGAAATTAATATTATTGCGTAGGGGAGAGCTGCAGGCCAGGCGCCATTTTTACATATTCTTTAAAAAATGTTATTCTAACAAATTTAGCATAATAAAGCATATTCTTTAAAAATACAGTACATATTACTGACAAACAAAAAGTTGTATGTTTTTTCATGTACTATTGCTTGGTTGACTCACTGACTTAACATTAAAAAAATCTATAGTTAACTAACGATTAACTTTAACTTGCGTTATATTTTCAACAAACTATCAGTTTTACAAAATTACTTTACGAATAGTCTTTATAACTGATGTCAAGTATAAATATCGGATTTTCAAAAAAAAAAAATGTCTGTCTGTCTGTTTCACTGCTGTTGATTTGTATATTTGGTTGCTTATACAGTAGACTCGCGATATAGTGAACTAATTAATGCACACCCAATTCACTATATCGAACATTTTTTTAAATTTCTTAAAAGAACGCTTTTCTTTAGTAAACTAACTTTATTGACAATGTGCTCTTTTGATAGCTGAAGCTCATTGATTTTTAAATGTACAGTTCTTTTAAAAGGATCAACAAGCTCGGGCTGTGATGACAATTTTTCGCCTGAAATCTTTAGATAGCGTATTCCAAAACGCTTTTTATATTTTTGCAACTAACTGCTGCTTGCATTCAAAGAACTAGATTCTTTGAATTCACTCTGAAGCAACTTGGCCTTCTCTTGGATCATTAAACAAGTTACAGGAAGATTTTTCTCTCTTTTCTTCAAAAACCACTTATATAAAACTTTTTCCATTCTAGGACACTCTGAATGTCTCAAAGTTTTCATTTTTCTTGGTCCTGTGAAAGTGACCCTTTTCAAAATCCTTACCTTTATGCTTCGAATTGCGCATATACCTAGTAGATTTAGTGACATCATATTCTTTAAATAAAAAGGTCGCTCCGACACCTTTACTTAAATCTTCCAATATTTTACTTTTATTACTTAAGGATAAATGTTTCGTATTTTTTGCCATACCTACTCGTGACGCGATCTAATGCAACTAGTATACTGCAGAAAATTGGGGTGATGTAACTGCCCAGAAGGAAACAAAACGTTTTGCACCGTTTTCCTGTTTTAACATGTTTGTTTAACGAAAGAAACTATTGGGTTCACTATTTCGAAAGTCCAATTTGTTCACTCTACAGAATACATTAAGAAAAAAATGTCATCGTTAGCTTAAAGTTCTACTTAAAATTAAAGTACAAATCATTATGTTAGGTCATCGGGAAGCAGCATAGTTCCGTTATGTAAAATCGAGGGGGTGGAAGCCGCGGGTAGCTAAACTAGTGCGGGTAGTTAAATAAGTAAAACGAAGAATCGTTTACCTTTTTTATTTATATTTTGTTTATTTCTTTTCGTTGTTAAATTTGGATATTAATTTTCAATAAAATCTTGTTATGTTATAAAATTGCGTACCTCTTGTAGTAGCAAAGATAATCGAACAAATCAAAAAACTAAATTTTATAAAAAGGTAAGGCTCAAGTTTGATTTCAATTCTTATTTGATATTGTAACTGTTGAACTCCACAAAGTGTTACAAATTTTATGAAAAAAAAAAAACACGTTAAAATTGCTACACCCGGTATTTATAAAAAATGGGTTTCTATGCTAATACACTAGTACACTAACTTTCTGGAAGAGACAACCCGTCATTAAAAAAAAACCGTCCGATTCGAGCGAGTAGTTTTGACAAAAAATTAAGTACTTTAAACTTTTGGTGGTGCTTTAATTTTTTGGAGAAGTGTATTTATTTTTAAATGTTTACGAAACGTATTTAAATCCTATTAAAGCTAATGGCAGCAGGGTTTTTAGGCTGCCTTTCCACAGTTTAGTTACCTATATCTAGATTCCGACTGAAGCTTCGGCCAAAATCAGGCCGAAGGTTTTTGAATTTACTGAATAATCCAGTATTATATTTTATTTAAATCAAACACACAACTCCGCAAACAACGAATATTGAAAAAAAAAAACAAAATATGAAAAAATACTTTTCAACTTCAACACAATTGCATTCAGCTTACAATAATAAGTATTAAGTTATGGCAAAAGTCAAATAATCGGCTTCGGCAAGAAGCCAAGTCGCATAGTATTTTTTTTTCGCTTCCAAATAAAAAAAAAATCGGCTTCGGTCAAAAATTGACCTTCGATCGGAAACTACCTATGTCATTATCTTCCTTTTAAATGCTATCTTATTCTATTAAAAAACTAATACGTTTTAATATTTTGCGCTGAAGACAAATTTTCAAGTTTTTCAAAAACAGTGTACCTAAGTTTTATTAAAAAAATTCCACAGTGAATAATATCAAACAAAAAATAAGGTACCTTTTATTTCATGAAAAATGTGTACGCACTCTCCGCTGGAAATGTCGAATATCCTGATAGTCTTGTCATCTGAGCATGACATGATATGTTTGCCATCTGGAGATATGCGAGCACATCGCACCCAATTAGTGTGACCAGTAAATGAAGCCAAGAATCTGTGACGGGAAGTTTCCCACAGCTTTACGGTCTTATCATTTGAAGCTGTCACCAACTAAACATAAACTATCATCAGTTTTCCACGTGGTAGGAAAGTACTTCAGTACAATATGTGATCAACAATGCTCTTTTTTCATTGCAGTCAGATGGAACATAGGTATAAGCCTTCTCTATATCACTATAAGCATATCAATTCAGCATCCATCAGATAAATATTGTTTAAACTTTAATATATTTCCACACCGAATATTTATTCTAAGTGGATTGTATCAGTAGGCAGACACTCCAACACTAATACTCAAAATGTGAAGTGTCTGTTAGTACAACTCGACCTTAAGCCGTTTAGGTTTGTTACCAGATATGAAAAGGATTTTCAGACGATGAATATTTGTCAATCAATTCTTAAAACAGAAAAAAACAGTAACGGGATCTTTGTTTATAATTTCGTTTTCTTACACAAGAAAACGTGTCTCCAGAATTTTTATCTTTGTATAAGTACCTATCACTGAGGAACGGCTAGACCGATTTTGTTGAAATTTTGTACACTATAATTTGGTAACAAAACTGAAAGTACCTATAGAAGGCTTTTTATTCAGCTACGATCGGAATTAAGAAAACATTTGTCAAAACGGGCATTTACGTTAAAGATGCCGTACGTAAAGACCTGTTAACAAAAAAAAAATTGATCGTCTGAGGGTCTTTAAAGATGGACTTAATTAATTAATTAACGTTCATGTGTTAGATATAATATCCACCTACCGATGAGCCATTCGATGAGAAATGAACTGATTGAACAGTATTTGTATGAGCTTTGAATTCCGTAGCGTTCCCTCGGATAGTCGGCACCCAAAGCCTAACTGTTTCTTTAGACGCTGACGCAAACAAATATCGCGTGGGACAATAATCGACAGTCGTTACTGGGTTTGTGTGCCCCACAAACTTGTAACATCTTGCAGAATGTGTGAAATTCCATAACAGCAGATTTGAGTCATCACTGCAACTGACTAATTGCTGACCGCAAGGACTAAAACAAAGCCCATTCACTGTACTCTTGTGGCCACGAAAATGTTTTTCCAGCGCTGGATCTTTCATTACTACGTAAATTATACAACGCAAAGAAATCACAAAATGTCAAAACGGGCGGTTATAACTTCTGAATTCTGACTTGTTTAAACTTTAAACATACTTAGCAAACAGTGATACCAATTATTTAAATTAATGTTGGGCCTGAGCGCACCCACTGATCTCTTCATAACATATGGATAGTGGATAGGTCCTCTAAACGACTATTTATTTATTTATTGTAGATTATAGACGCGTCGACATCTAAGGTCATTAGCGTCTTTCAACTACACTAAGTAACAACTAACTTAAAACTAAATAACATCACAAAACATCCATGAGCGCAGGTGGGATTGGAACCCACGGCAGTCCAGTCTAGAGGTTGCGGCACCAAGCATGCCTGTAAACGACTGATAATATTTTGATAAAGGTTTTAAAAAGTGTGTATCGTGTAAGTTTTACTTTAATAAAAATATCAACTGTCGTCTAAACAATCTTATCTATACTAAAAACCAAACCTATTTGAAATTCGGGTTATTTACTAATAACTGATTTATGTTGACAGCACTAGATATTTGTAAAAGTTTTATTTCCCATTAGTGTCGTGTCATTTTAGTTGTATAACTTAATTATTAAATTATTATTATCATTAAATTAATTAAATAATTAAGTTGTACCACTAAAATGACACGACACTAATGGGGAATAAATAATTATTTATAATGTTTGTACCTACCACAGTGCTGCATAATAATAATAATTGAAAGAACTCTTAGGAAAATGGCTCATTAAACAGGTAAGGTAAATTTGTAATTTTTATTGTCATTAAAAATATTCACAAAAGAAAAATTAAAACATACAGAGAAGCAGAAATCTGTTAACAAAAAAAAACTAAAACTGGCTGTTATCGAATTGTTCATGGAATTTTTCCTGGAGCCAAATACATGTTCGAAACTACCCAACTCTAATTTTGCGTACTACCTCGACTGAGTTTATATAAAAATGTTTTGCCCTTTTCAAATATGGCGGCTCTGCTTCATAGTGTATCCAGTGAGTATTAATACATCCATGGATACACAATAATTACCATGGTGAAAGTCACTTTTTGATCGTTGGCAACACTAATCTAAATTCTCATTTCACTCACTGTCACTCTCACCCTGCCACCTAGATAAATAATGAAATGCTCTGCCAGAGTGCAGATTATTTATCTAGGAGTGCAGACTCTGCTGGCAAACGTCTACATAAATGAAAGTTCGTTTAATAAGCTAACAAATGGATTGTAAAACTGAAAAAAACATAAAGGAAGATGATACAGGAGATGACGAAGAAGACATACTTATTTATATTGAATTTGGAGGGATGCTGGACGAAAACTTATTAAAAAATCCAAATACATTTTGTAAATTAATTGGTGTTGATTCAGAGACGCCAGTAATGCAAATCGCCAATCAGTTTTACCAAGGTAGGTAAGTTTAAGTTAACAGTTATTTGCATTCATGTAGTAGCTCATAAAAAAAGGGTAGTTTCGTACACCTATAATGTTGCCAACTCTACTCGAATGCGTATCTTTACTAAAGCTCAGTTCACAATCCTGTTCGATTCACATTTCACATTAGGGGTGTCCACTTTAAAAATATATCGACATTTATATTCGATATAAAACATCGATACTGGGATCCGATGTTTTTCGATATATCACTTCAAAACAGTAAAAAAAACAGAAATTAAGTACTAAAGTTTAATCTACCTGCAAAAACTTAGTTTTTTTAATCGATTCGATGTTTCTATAAATATACCGATATATCGAATAGAAAAATTATTTGTCAAAACATCGAATCAATCCGATATATCGTACGGCAAACATCGAGTAAATTCGATATATCGATGTTAAGTGAATATCCCTATTTCACAATAATGTTATATGCACGTTACAGTTTATTATTTATTCAATTTCTAATTAATCAAAAATAATAGAGTAAGATCCCAGGGCCCCCAGACGTAACTTATTTTCTAAAACACAAAATGTGAGGAATTGAGTATAGTCAGGGGTACAGCGCCAATATTTTAAAGTGATTACTAACAGGCTGAATTTTGGTGAGTAGCTTAGTTTTGACGAGTCCCCCAAATCTCTCTCTGCGAAAATTCTCGGTAGAGGTATGCAAAGTTCTGCGCAGCCGCTAAACATGTTGATTTGGCGAGTTTTTAAATTTTATACATAACACTTTGTTTTTCAGTTAAATTGCCAGATAATTTATAAAAAAACAGGAAGCTGCGCTTGTCCTACAAAAGCGATGGGTGGACTGGCGAGTCCTCCGTCCCCAATATGTAAAAATAACGAGGTCTGAAATTTTATTACAAACGGGCTGATTTTTAGTTTATTGTTTAATTAATATTTTTGAAATCAAAGGGTCAAAGTGTCCTACAAATTGTCCGGTAGGGTTTTCCGGTCCTACGCCCTGAAAATGTCAGTTCCACGAATATTCTAAACTGATTACTAACTGTAGGACAAAGGTAACACTGGATAGGTCTGTGTATTCTCTGATCAAATAATGCAGTGTCCTACAAAAATATTGGTAGGTATCGCTAGTCCTACAAAAAAGGCTTCAATACTATAACGTATTATTTTAATTGGATATCCGGTAAATTGATATTTTTGTAATTTACGTATTTATATAGGATCGCTATGGTTATTTTAGTGATTATTGAAAATAATTGAAACTAAAATAAAAACACCAAAATAACGATAGCAACTTTATATAAATACGTACATAATGAGTCATGGCTCATTCTGATATTAGTCCATTAAAATGTTACATTTTTTTAGGCTAACCTTGCATTTTGGACAGGACAAGATTTTTTTTTACCGTTGCGTAGGGGGGCCGGTGTAAGTTTAAAATTGAGTTTTCGGGGTTGGCGGCCCCCTTATTTGGCCGCAATCTTAAAAAAGGGGTGCTATCAGGTTTTGCACTATATCTCCGTAACGGTATTTCTTTCAGAAAATTAGTACATACGTTTTTTGTTTATAATCGAATTTTCTGCAACTTTACTAGAAACACTTTTTGTCATAAATTGAATAATTAAAAAATATTCTATCTTCTATAAAGCATATCTTTTTAATTATTCAATTTACGACAAAAAGTTTCTCTAGTAAAGTTGTAGAGAATTCGATTCTAAACAAAAACCTATCTACAGATTTTCTGTAAGATGTACCGTTACGGAGATACAGTACAAAACCTGTAGCACCCCTTTTTCAAAATGGCGGCCAAATGGGGTGGCCGCCGACCCTGAAAACTCAATTTTAAACTTACACCGGGCCCCCCTACGCAACGGTAAAAAAAATCTCGTCCTACCTAAAATGCAAGCCTAATGTAACATTTCAATGGACTATAGTTTTTTGGCTTTTTTATCAATATCTCCCAATTTTATTGTAGGACACCAATTATATTGTATTCTACACTCCATTTCCACAAGAAAAAAACAAAAATTAAGTTGTTAGTAATCAGTTTAGAATATTCGTGGAACTGACACTTTCAGGGCGTAGGACCGGAAAACCCTACCGGACAATTTGTAGGACGATTTGACCCTTTGATTTCAAAAATATTAATTAAACAATAAACTAAAAATCAGCCCGTTAGTAATAAAATTTCAGACCTCGTTATTTTTACATATTGGGGACGGAGGACTCGCCAGTCCACCCATCGCTTTTGTAGGACAAGCGCAGCTTCCTGTTTTTTTATAAATTATCTGGCAATTTAACTGAAAAACAAAGTGTTATGTATAAAATTTAAAAACTCGCCAAATCAACATGTTTAGCGGCTGCGCAGAACTTTGCATACTTCTACCGAGAATTGTCGCAGAGAGAGATTTGGGGGACTCATCAAAAATAAGCTACTCACGAAAATTCAGCCTGTTAGTAATCACTTTAAAATATTGGCGCTGTACCCCTGACTAGTAGTATTCCTATGTACTTTGAAAGCATGCGTACCTGCTAAGTTGGGTAGACGGCCTATTTACAGGTTCCAGGCGAGAATGGTAAGAAAAAATAGGGCTAACTTCACTTAAATTCTCATGGCTGATTTTTATATATGTTTTGTAGAATATTATTTCTAGAGATGCGCCGAATATTCCTTTGGTATTCGGTATCTTTTTCACTATTTGTATTCGGCCGAATTATTCGGTTTTGGTGCCAAATATATTCGGTTCAATATTTTTGTAATAATAAGCACCTTTGTTCGTATTTTTAACGTAATCGTGCGATGTTTTGAAGCAAATTGATAGCGCGGGTGGCGGGCGGTGAGGTACGGCTTGCTTGTCAACTAGCCAGCAGCGATACGTAGCGTACATGTTAGAACCTGTTTACGCGGCAAAACAATGAAATGGTACACCGAATAATTCGGCCGAATATCCGGTTCGGTAAAGGTTAAACCGAATAGTATTCAGTTATACGGTGAAACCACTATTCGGCGCATCTATAATTATTACAAACACTTCCCGTCGGCCATAGCTTCCGCCAGACGCTTTAAAGCTCCAAAAAATAAAAATCAGCCATTAGAATTTAAGTGAAGTTAGCCCTATTTTTTCTTACCTTTCTCACCTGGTACCTATAGATTGGCCGTCTACCCAACTTAGCAGGTACGCATGCGTTCAAAGTACATAGGAATACTACTCAATTTCTCACATTTTGTCTTTTAGAAAATAAGTTACGTCTGGGGGCCCTGGGATCTTGGACTATAACGATTAAACGAATATTGCCAATGGTAAAATTGACTTATTTGATAGAATCAGAGTAAATGAGCTGCATCAGTCATATTGCAGTTATATTGTTTTTTTCATCAGTTCAAAAATTTTAAACGAATTGATAAAAGAGAGTGGATATTAGCACGAAGTGTGCGAACAACCATACCTGCTGATAATGCACGAGTCGTGCATCCAGAGTTAGAACGGTTATTCGCACGACTGAAATATAAACTATTTGTGCGAATATCTGTTCTAACTCTGGATGCACGACTCGTGCATTATCAGCAGGTAACCCTTGATTGTCTATGTTGAGATTCGTCAAATAATCTTCTACTATTAGTGATGCGCGATTACGAGATGTTTTAGTCGATTATCTCGATTGTTTAAACATCTCGATGGTTGTCACTCGGACTCGATTGTTGTTGTTTCATAGTTCGCCGAGACCGAGTCGCATAATACTGAATCGTACACTGTCGAGAGTCACATAATATATACAATCATTCATCACTCAACAACTGTGGTCGAGTAGATGGTCGATTGTGCAGTTATCGCGTGTTCTCCTAATGTAATTGTTTACATTACTGTACTTGGAAATGAATAAATTACTGTAGTCATAGACAGGAACTCGAGGAGTAGGTTTTAGAATGATGAATGTTTTGGAAAAAAAAAATAAAAATTTTCGTTAAGTGCATACCCGATATGAATTCAATAGTGAAGAGATCACAGAATAACGACTCACGACTGAACAATGTGAACAGTGAACTATCAAGGAGTCGCGTGAACGTCAGTCGACTAGCATATAACCTTGAATCGCGATTATATAACGTATTCTCATTCGCTGCTATTGCTATAACCTATGTGGCAAATAATCGACTTGAACAATCGAACATTTCGATTGTAAAATCAAACTCCGAGTCGATTGTGGACTCGATTGTTATTATGAACGATTGCAATTGTTTCGATTGTAAAAACATCTCGCATTCCATCACAAATTTTGCTAGTTATTTTCAGAATGACCAATCTCAATAAACTCTCTAACATTTATAAATGAAAATATCTACCTACTACACAGATTAATAACTAGTATCGCCTGTGGTCAAAATTCGATCAATTGTGTGTAAAACGCAAAAATTGTCCCTCCCTATCTCCTTGCCTGACCCGTTAGCGTTCTTTTTCGAGGCATAACACAAATATATTTTCCGTTTACTTTTAGACAAGCATTTTGCAAAAAGATATTGTTCAGTTTTCACTTGAAGTTTTGTAATAAATAATTCTGTCGTAATATGATTTTTAACCGTTGCACATAACCTGATTGTTGTTAGTTTACATTAGCGGAATGTTTTACAATGTGTAATTTTGGTTTTTATATGTAGATTTCTCGAGCTTTTTAATCATGTCAAGCTTTAGTTAGTGAAATAAATTGTGATTGTAATTGTGTTTTAAAGACCACCAACAGCTAAGGTTATTTAGGCCCAATTCATATTTTCAATTCATTATTTTTTTTTTTAATAATAAATTGAAAATCCAATTGACACTTTTACCAGCTCTCGGCTAGAACCCGGGAACTGGGGACTTGTAATAGTGAAATAAATAAAACTGAGAGCGAATTCCGTAAGGTACTTGGAAGGTAGAGCTGACGGAAGCAATCTTTTTCGTTTTGCACTGAGTTCGGAAAATATCGAAATTAAATTTCACTAAAAACGTTTTGTTATGTCGGTACATAAATGTTGCAATAGGAACGTACGACGCGGAAAAAAATCATTGCCGCAATGATCACTGCATGAATGAATTGTAAATTATAGACGCTCGACAACAGAGGTCATTAGCGTCTAAATGATCACTGCACAGAAGAGTGCTTTCTGTTACCAGTCTTATTCCAGTTAAACCCATCTATAGCTTCCTCAATTCACTATTTTCAGGAAATTTGTGATAGGAAAATGCTGTTGAAGTATTTCGGCAACAAGGAATTGAACACATGTAAGGCATTTCTGAAACTATTTAATACAAATCACATGTAAGCTAATGTAAACAAACAACAATGACGTTATGTGCAATGGTTAAAAGTCGTATTGCGACAGAATTATTTATTACAAAACTTCAAGTGAAAACTGAACAATATCTTTTAGCATTATGCTTACCTTTTTAAACTGTCATTCGTGAAAAACGTATATTTCGTGCACTTTTACCTTCATTCAACGCTTTGTTCCGTTGCTACGACGTCCTCGGGTTGTTCGCGACTAAGCCCAATAGAAGGCTTCAACCTTAATGCCAGACGCGAATTGGAAATCATGTGTGTTATGTTCACTTTATTTTACCTGCCTTAACTGCAACACACACATAATTTTTTTTTGTGCACATCTATGGCACAGTACCTTTCGAATTATATAAGTTTCATTCCCCTCTTTTATAATAAAAAAAGGTACGACACTTTTCAATGAGATTTCCAACCATGTAATTATTTGTGAAGATTTAAAAATAAATATATGTATTACTATAATTAAAATATTTATCTTCTAGGAAAATATGAGCAAACATTAGGAACGCAAGTTTTTTTCGAAAAAGATAACGACCCTAAAAAAGACTTTCCTCCATTATTGAGGAAACAGCCTTCACAGTATCTCAAATATACAGCAAAAACAGAAAAAATGTTACAAATGCAGCGTATATTTATTCAAAAAAAGAATACTTCAAATGCAGCTGACAATGCTGAAACGAGTGAGTTAGTGCTTCCTGAATCATATGAAAAATCACTGGATAAACTAAACGAACTAGCTTCGCCCAGTGAATGCGAATGTTCAAATAAAAACAACACTTCTACAAACAATGAAATCGATTAGTTTTACGTTAAAAATAAAATAAATTCTAGAATCAATAGCGGATTTTTAAATTTTCGTCCGAAACAAACGAGAAAAATTCAAAATTGCACCTTTTGATATATAAAAAATAATTAGTAGGTACTAGCAGGTGAATAAATGCTCGTAGAATTTTACTTATGTTGATGTTATAGGCAGAGGCGGATTTGCCCCCCCCCCCCCCCGAACCTTGACCAACCTTCTTCCTATTTACTAGAGTCGTTATTAACTTTAGGTACCTATTTAAAGTTTAAACCGAATTACTTTTGTCAGGTGAAAAAGAGTAATGAAAAATATTAGGCCTCAAAGTTCAAAATTTATAAAAATTATTTATCGATATAATTATACCTATATAGTAGTTTTGTATTGTTGTATTATAGTCATGATTGTAGTAGTCAAGTGTTTTTATTGTTGCAATAGTTGTGTTAAGTTATGTTATTGTTGACTTGGATTTGTACTACACAGTTGTAACTATCGTAACAATAATAATTTTGTTAACTTCATTTGTGAATTGTGGCAACATAATTTTTGGTTATTAGTGCAGTGTTTGTTTCATCGCTTTAATTATGGTAAGTTTAAAAAATGTAATGCAAATAATTAATAGCAAAGAAATTCATAAACTATTCACTGTCACTTGTAAATACACGAAAAACACTACCAAAGTTAATAAATTTCATTAAAAAGTTAATGAGTGCTTTCGACTTAATGTAATCTTCAGATCGGTGTTTAACATTTTTTTATCATCATAATATTAAGTGTGAATAGTTATTCGATCACATTTTAAATGATTGAATTTTTATTATACTTAGTTTTATCTGTTTATTTGGTCAACTTTATTTATTATTTAATTTTAATCATAATATAAGAAATAAAGAAAAGATACTAATACGTGTATTTTTTATTTTATTAATTTTATAAGGTAGACAAACAGAGCGTTATTCAAATGCAAGTAGGTAGAATGTGATGGATATTCAACTAAATAATAATATTTTACCCAATTTTTGGATTCATACACACAAATCATAAAATCAGAACGAATCTCCTGATAGGTAACTCTCAAAAAAATTGCCAACCTTTGCATGAGGATATTCCGTGCAAAAGGGTGTTGCATTGCGTAATTTGCAACGGAATTCACTCTGCAAGATCTAGAGAATGTCCACAATACAAAGTGGAGTTCAAGATTCAAGAGATCAGAACAACTGATAAAATTTTTTTGCAGAGGCCAAGTGCAAGTATTTACACGTTCTTTCGCTGCCGTTCCTGTCGTCAAAGTAGACATGTCCACACAAACCGAAGTTTCCCCATCCAGTTCTAAAGTTGTTGCCAAAAAAGTTAACAAAAATAAAAGTAAAAAAGTCCAGATAACAGATCGAGATCGCCAGTTAAAAAAGCATCACCAGTAAAATCTCCGGTAAAGAAAACCAAGGTTATCTTAAACCGGGATAATAGTCACACTATGACTATTACACACACTCGAATCAACCATAGCAGCAGTGCAGACTCTACTATGGATGAAGACACAAGCGACTAGGCTCTGCAGTCAGGGTCCATTCTGATTGGTCGAATATCCCATCTTGATGTCGTTTGACGAACATAACAACTAACTAGTGAATTCTGTATATTAATATGGATAGTTGATAGCGATTAAAAAATGGGTTTTGTATGTGGACAATGTTCAAATACATATTCTTCACGACAGGCATTAATATTCACAAAATTAGAATGAAAAAATTAGAATAAAAGTCCATCAATTTTTTGACATTTCAAAATAAAACCTATAGTCGCGTCAATGAATACATAAAACAGGCAATCTTCGGAAGTCCTCAAGAACAGCTCCGATTTTGATGATTTTTTTTTTGAAAATTTTGTTTTTTTATATTCTTTAAAATCAGAAACCTTTTGGAGCGGGGACGGAATTATTTCTATTGTTTAAACAATATTTATACTATTTATGCAGGAAAGAAATTTTTTTTATACAATATCCATTGAAAACTTGGATAAAAGAGATATTTATGTTATTTTTAAATTATATCTCAATATACCAACAAATTTTATAAACAATTTTAAGTTTTTAAGTTTTTTTTATGTAATAATGACAAAATTAATTTGTGGAACAAAATTAAAAAATCTTTATTAACTGAAATTTATTATTTTATATACAAAAAAAAGCAAATTTAATTTTCATTTGTATGTACTTTGCGTTTCGGAGATTTCATCTTCTTCAAGTGTTGGGTGGTTATCACAGTCACTTCTACTGCAAACATGTTTTACCTTTTGACATAAAATTTAAACACTTGTTGCGAAGTGCTCTGTAGAGTGACCACTTTCAAATTTTTTTAATTTTTTTACTCACTTAGATAACCCATGAATAGGTCTACAGTTTCTATATGTAAACTTAATATTTTTCGAACACTCTTTTTAGTAGAGCACTTCGCGTCAAGTGTTTTAATTTTATGTCAAAAAGTAAAAACATGAACATTAATTATAACTTGAAAATTTTTCAAGTTAGTGAGATTGAACCTTAAATTTTTTATAGGTTACTAGACGGACATTTTTTTATTCGGTATGGAAAGTACTCGTAACACGTGCCAAAAAAAAAAAAGTAAGGCTCTATGATGATTTCAACTTTGACTGGCTATAGCTTCTAAATTTTTAACGATATCGATATGGAACAAAAATCACGATTTAGAGCGTTCCTTGCTTTATGAACATATGTATTTTCAATTTAAAATTCGATAAAGAACACAATAAATAAAGCTATTGAAAAGGACATTACGTTTTAACAATTGGTTTCCAAGGCTACAAAAAGCGCGTCCGATTTTCAAGAAGCTCTAGCGCGCTTACTATTTGTACCACAGAAAAATTGTAGGGATCAAAATTGTAGGAAATGTAATCCTATTTAAAATGACAGAATCTTTTTTGAGATATTTCGAAACAGGCTCATCAAAAAGTTATATGGAAATATTTTATGAAATATTCTTTTAAAAACTGATATTTTCTCTTTATTAATAAATTGCAAAGCATAAATTGATTTTATCGCAAAATTGAAGAGGGGAAATTTTTTAGAGTAACTAATTAGGAACAAAACAAAAAAAAGTCGTCTGATTTCAGACATTGGTTAAGGAGATATTAGCGTTTTCCGTAAGGCTTACAAAATTATATTCAGAAGGGGGTGGCGGAGGAAGCACAAGGGGGATAACCGGGGACTTTTGTAAAAATACATGTCTAAAGGTGTTCTACCATCTGTGAAAAATCCAGCTCCTTGGGAATTATTTGCGACCTAAAACCTTTATTTCCCGGGCTGCACGTAATGCATACGTTTTTCTTGACCCATACAGCGAATTTTTATGATGTAAATATTGAATTATTGTTCAAAACTCTTTTTTATCATCTACTTTTTATACTGAAATTAATATATGAAGAATTTTTTAGGAAAAAATAGAGACAAAAGTAAATTTTTTATATAAATATCATAGATATTTTTTAAATAATATAAACAATTCTTTCCCCGCTCCAAAAGGTTTCTGATTTTAAATAATATAAAAAAACAAAATTTTCAAAAAAAAAATCATCAAAATCGGAGCTGTTCTTGAGGACTTCCGAGGAAAAGGCTTCATTGACGCGACTACTAATTTAATATTATTATTTGAGCTAGTAGGATGTCCAAAATTTATACAATAACAGTGTTCTTGAGTTATTGGAATAGAAAAATAAATTTTATTTTGAAATGTCAGAAAATTGATCGACTTTTATAGAAAGAATTAGATTACAAGCCTTATTTGAAGTTTTTATTCTAATTTTGTGAACATTAATGCCAGTCTTGAAGAATGTGTGTTTGAACATTCTCCATATACAAAACCCATTTTTTAATCGCTATCAACTATCCGTATGGATAGTTGATAGCGATTAACTAACTAACTAACTCTGTACTAATATAGTACAGAGTTCACTAGTTAGTTGTTACGTTCGTTCAGGTGTGTGTGTGTGTGCGCGCGCGCGCGCGTCAAACATCAAGATGGGGTATTCGACCAATCAGAATGAACCCTGAGTCCTGACTGCAAGTGCAAGGCCTAGTCGCTTGTCAGTTATATAGCGCATGGATAGGTCTATAATCCTTACATAGGAAATTAATATTAATTAAACACCCTACTTACTAGAGAACTTCGCGTCAAGTGTTCCCATTTTTTGTCAAAATGTTTACTTTAATAAAATTGCTTCTGTAGGGTGGCCTCTTTGGATTTTTCTGTATTTTTTAACGCATTTAGATAGCCCATCAATATATATAACTGGGATGCAAGCTAAAAAGCTATATGTTGCAAAATGGAAAATAATTATCGAAAACCGGCGTTTTTAGCAGTTTTTTACGATTTTGAGAAATTTTGTACTTTTTCGAAACTCTGTATCTCCGTACCCATGGGATCAAAAAATACGTTTTACGAATGAAAATTGTAGGAAATTTAATCCTCTCCAATTTTCTAATTTGAAGTTGTCCGCTAAAATCTACCGTTTTCGAAAAAAGTGCAAACATTTTCCACAGGGTTTTTTCTAGGATAAATTGGGTGTAGCACTACTGGACACCCACAAATAACATCCCAAAGTTTCATTAAGTTCGGAATTTTTCGAAGGTACCCCCCGGCTCTCGATTTGAGTCTATGGCGATTGGACTATTAGGTATGTATTTACATTTTCATGAATTTTCATGATTATTGTGTTTATTACATTTTGATAATATTATCATATTATAATATTTTAGTCTATGTTTAATTATTGTTTTGTAATTTCTTTGTAGAGACCCTGAACAAGTTCTAATAAAGAACGAACGTTGGTCAATAAAGTAATTATTGTTCACAGCATCAGCTTTGTTCCAAGCTGCTATTCGCGATTAAATTCAAAAATCAAAGTACCTGACATCTACAGTCATTCGTTGAAATTACATATAAGAGGTGATCCTAAAAATATGGATGTTAGATGGATATGGATGTTAGAGCCTTAGACTATTCGCGTCTGACATTAAGGTCGCAGCCCTCTATTGGGCTTAGTCGCGAACTACCCGAGGAGGTCGTAGCAACGGAACAAAGCGTTGAGTGAAGGTAAAAGTGCACAAAATATATGTTTTTCACGAATGACAGTATACAAATGTAAGCATATTGCAAAAAGATACTGTTCAGTGTTCACTTGAAGTTTTGTAATAAATAATTCTGTCGTAATACGACTTTTGAATGAATTGTGAATTATAGACGCTCGACAACAGAGGTCATTGGCGTCTGGCTGAAAATATCGAAATTAAATTTCACTAAAAATGTTTTGTTATGTCAGCACAAATGTTGCAATAGGAACTTACGACGCGGAAAAAATCATTGCCGTTAAAATGATCACTGCATGAATGAATGAATTGTAAATTATAGTCAGACGCTAATGACCTCTGTTGTCGAGCGTCTACAATCCACAATCCATCCATCCTGTAAATTATAGACGATCGACAACAGAGGTCATTAGCATCTGAATGATCACTGTACAAAAGAGTGCTTTCTGTTATAAGTCTTATTTCAGTTAAACCCATCTATAGCTTCCTCAATTCACTATTTTCAGGAAATTTGTGATAGGAAAATGCTGTCGAAGTATTTCGGCAACAAGGATTTGAACACATGTAAGGCATTTCTGAAACTATTTAATACAAATCACATGTAAGCTAATGTAAACAAACAACGGTTAAAAGTCGTATTGCGACAGAATTATTTATTACAAAACTTGAAGTGAAAACTGAACAATATCTTTTAGCATTATGCTTACCTTTGTAAACTGTCATTCGTGAAAAACATATATTTTGTGCACTTTAACCTTCATTCAACGCTTTGTTCCGTTGCAACGACCTCCTCGGGTAGTTCGCGACTAAGCCCAATAGAGGGCTTCGACCTTAATGTCAGACGCGAATACATATAAAAATAGACAGGTTACCCTCCTCAGAGAGAACGTTCTCTCTGAGGTATAGGTACTATTGACCACTGGGGCACTGAGGTTTTACGTCAATGGCATCCATGACATATTTCTTTGTCTTTATATATTACGTTTCAAGTGTTGTTTATACTTCAGTTCATGGAATACATCAGTTGATAGTGATATTATTATGCCCAAAAAGGATCCGAAACCTGTGTTTACTTATATCACTATGCATTTCAAGGAATATGAGTAAAAAAACTGTTTTTAACAAAATTAAACTAGATTAGGTTATAATGACAACAGCCGTCAAGCGTTTTATTTACATTTTGTTCGAAATGAAAGATATCTTTATTTCAACATTTTGTTCAGATGGAACGTCCGTACATCGACCAATGACATCATCGGAATAAATGCGGAATTACTTCGTCAAAAGAGACACAGATATATTTTTGCTCTCTTTGTGGACTTCACTCACCGCACATTGAGTAAATGGACAATGCGTGGTATATAATTTAAAGTATATGTATTCGCACCACGCAGTTTATAATATTTTACAGGAACAATTAATTTTTTCAATATAAACAACTTTTACACCGTTGCCATGATTTTATAAATGATTTTACGTATCTATCGACCAATCACATCGTTCGAATCTGATGTTACATGAGTTTTTTATAGTAGGATTTTTAACTAATCATGGACATTGATCGACTGCTTAGATTTCCTTGTCTAAATCGACTGTCACCGTGCAGAGCTACCTATCAGATGAATGTGAACTAAAGGGGATGAGCACTCCATTTATATGAATCCTCTAAGATCAAAGACGATGCCGATGCACCATCCATAAATTTGACGAACGTACAATCACCAGGCCGAATTTCCTACTATAATAGTCCAGGGAGAAATGTATAGAGGACTCTGTAATGAAAAACTCATATGACAGTTCTATATAATATTTTGACATTTTATTTACCGCATAGAAATAATCATGCCAAATTGAAATATTTATGGAGTTTTACTAACATTTCATTAATTAATAACGACATAGGTTAGGTATGTATATTTGGCATACAATAATCTAAAAGATATTAATTTATAAACATTATTTTTTTGCACAGATTTGCATATCTGACTGGTAATCGGTTTTTATTTTTTAAGCTAAACGTAATTTAAATTATTTTAAAAACATTCGTTTAAATATTTTAATCACCCTCAATATTTCATGTTTCTTAATATCATAGATTTTTATAATATTATATAATAGTGAATTTTTTTTGCTATTGCTTTAACAAATTGTTTTTTTTCTGTTCTAATAATCAGACTAAAAAAAATGAAATTAGAGTCAGAAAAAGGCGATACAGTAAGTGATCGTTTAGCAGTTTATTTTATGGTGAGCTTCCGTCAGTTGTGCCTACTCACGGTTTCTCTGCCACTCATAGCGCTGCTCGTTTGTTTCATCACAGCGGTCATATTTCAGCCAGACGATGTGCATGAAACACATTGTCGCGTAAGTAGAACCACTTAACACATTCATCCATCATCATTTATCATTATCATAATAATGTAGAACCGGGGACAGCCGTGGTCCGGTGGTTAGCATCGTGGCCTCTGGATCCGACTGTCGCGGGTTCGAATCCCGCCTCTGCTCATGAATATTTTGTTACGTCGTTTAGACCCAGCTTTGATATTTAAAGATACTGGCCAAATACCTTATATGGTAGAGCTACCCCCCCAAGAGATATTCTCTTGTATATGTGCATTGTGCATATGCTCTATATATGTGGACATATACAATTGGACATTTTAGAATTTATATCATTGTAATTTCGAGCGTCTATAATCCACAATTCATTCATTCATCATTGTAATTCTGTATGAAAAATAAGTAAATCCTAAAATGGACGATATATTATTTTAGGTCTATAATATAATACCGTCAATTAGCGCTATAACAGGCGTGAGTCCACAGCGCTACCTGTGGAGAATTTGCGTTGCGTTGCACATAGGACCACGCTTCATAATAGCTTCTGTTTGTCACGCATACCATCAAAGCCTTTTCCGAATGCAGCCTGATCCGAGATTACAACAGACGTGTAACCGATGGCTTAATATAACATATTGGTTGAATATTTTAGAAATCAGTTCTTTGTGTGGAGTCACATATGTCTCAAACAGAGAAAATTACCGTAAGTTATAAATTAATTATAGTTCAATTGTTCAAGATATATTGCCGAATTTTAAACATTGCTTGAGAGGGTATCTTTTTGTTTACAACTAAAGCTGGAAAGACATTTCTCTAATGTGTTGTGTTGTGACGCAATGTCCAGACCGAATGCTTCCTCGAGATCCCATTTGTACCAGTATCTAGTTGTAGGTTCGTTTTACCGAAGCCATCATGACTTCAAACTCCTCAGACGAATAATTTGAAGAGGAATTGGAATGTGCTATAGCAATTAATTATTTGATGTACATCGGTAAGCCAAAGACGAAAGATTTGGATACATAAAATTTATGTTAGCAGAGAATCTTTCGGCGAATATCACACTTTAGTGAATCTACTAGAAAAAAAGACGAAAACCGAGAGTGTTTCCACATATACTTCAGAATGTATAAAGAAGAATTTGATAACCTGCACAGTAAAATAGAAGAACGCATTAAAAAAATGCTGGCAGGAAATGGGTACCTATCTGACGCGAACTATGTGTGCACACTTCTCTGATGCATGCATGTGTTGTGTTGTGACGAAAATCTGGAAGCGAGGGATTACAAGAAGAAACAACACAACACATAGCATCAGACACATGTGCACGCGGCCAATTTGATTACATGGTCTCTGATGCATACAATGTTGCGTCACAACACAACACAACACATCAGAGAAATGTGTTTCCAGCTTAATTCTCCAGCGTTCCGTGCCTTCTGTTATGTTATTTTTTTTAATTGCGCAAAAATGGTTTAATGTTTTCATTACTGCTAAGGCTTAACGATGATAACAAAATCAGTTTATTTGAACAAATTATTTTATTAGCTCTTTCCTATTCACTGCAGTGTGGGTTGTAACTAGGGTTGGCAACCGTCCCACGTGAGCCGGGACATCCCGTTTCTGGGTCATTTTTAGTAGTGTCCTGCATGATGTGCGTGCGGGACTAATTGTTGAACTTGAAGATATAAATGCGTTTATAAAAACTTTTCCCAGCATTTTTTTGTTTAGAAGATGTAGATTTTTATTATTTTTGATGTTTAACTGATTTAAAAGATATCAATATGTAATGGATTACATATAGTGAGGTGGCTTAGTGAAATTACCGATACCTGGCGCATAAGCACCAAATTTGGTATGATGGTACCTTAGGGTATACTAATAAATGTCAGCCTAGGAACCCTCTCGGATTTCTAAAATACAACTTTTGGCGGCCGAAAAACCACGAAATTTTACCACATTTTGCTTTTTTTGAAATATCTCAGAAACGGTCGACTTAAGCAATTATTCCACTATGTAATGTTTTAAAGAAGATTACATTTCTTACAATTTTCATTCCTATAACTTTTCTATGGTACTAATGGTAAGCGCGCTACAGCTTCTTGAAAATCACGCACTTTTTGTAACCTTGGTAACCAATGGTTAAAATGTGTAATGTCCTTTTCAATAGCTTTATTTATTGTGTTCATCGAATTTTAAATTGAAAATACATATGTTCATATTTCATAAAGCAAGGAACGCCCTAAATTGTGCTTTTTGTCCCATATAGATATCTTTAAAAATGGAGAAGTTATAGGCAGTCAAAGTTGAAATCATCACAGAGTTTTACGTGTTTTTTAACACGCGTTAAGAGTACCTTCCATACCGAAATAAAAAAGATCCGTCTAAGAATCCATAGGAAATTGAATGTCCTAAACGATGCTTTTTGTCCTATTTCGATACCTTAAAAAATGTTCAAACTATAAACATTTAGGTTTATTTAAAAATCAGTTTTTTTCTTCTATCTGGCAATTTTTCATTCAGTTTGCTTGGACTTAAATGCTTATAATTTAAAAATGTCTGAAGTTATTGAGATAGGACAAAAAAGATCGTTTAGGGCATTACATTTCCTATGGATCCCTAGATGGATTTTTTTTATTCGGTATGGAAGGTACTCGAAACGCGTGTTAAAAAAAACACGTAAAACTCTGTGATGATTTCAACTTTGACTGCCTTTAACTTCTCAATTTTAAAAGATATCGATATGGGATATAAAGAACGGTTTAGGGCGTTCCTTGCTTTATTAATAGTCCGGGATACAGCGCCTATATTTTATAGTGATTACTAACAGGCTGAATTTTCGTGAGTGGCTTAGTTTTGACGAATCACCCAACTCTCTCTTTGCCAAAATTCTCGGTAGAGGTATGCAAAATTCTACGCAGCTGCTAAACATGTTGACTTGGCGAGTTTTTAAATTTTATACCTAACACTTTGCTTTTCAGCTAAATTGCCAGATAATTTATAAAAAAATAAGCTGCGCTTGTCCTACAAAAGCGATGGGTTGGACTGAAATTTTATTACTAACGGGCTGATTTTTAGCTTATTGTTTAATTAATATTTTTGAATTCGAAGGGTTAAATTGTCCTACAAATTGTCTGGCAGGGTTTTTTCTGTCCTACGCTCTTAAAGTGTCAGTTCCACGAATACTCTAAGCTGATTACTAATAACTTAATGTTTGTTTTTTTCTTGTGGAAATGGAGTGCAGAATACAATAAAATTGGTGTCCTACAATCTTGAGAGGTATTGATAAAAAAAACCAAAAAACATCAGAATGAGTCATGACATCGTAATGTACAGTCGCGGACTTAAAAAAGTTTACACCTGTATCATCTAGTTACCGGTTTTTTTTTTTAATTTTTGCATATTGTAATTTGGCTTTTGATAGTAATGTATCACCTTTGAATCACACTGTCGTGGGTTCGAATCCCACCTCCGCTCATGGATGTTTTGTGATGTCATTTAGTTTTAAGTTATTTGTTATTTAATTTGATGTAATTAAAAGACGCTAATGACCTAAGTTGTCGACGCGTCTATAATCTACAATAAATAAAAATAAAGATAGTAATGTATCAAATTACTAAGGTTACATCCTGAAAACTCAATAAAAAATTATTAACAAAACACCTCAGTTGTTTATTATATACAATCCAAATTACTCAATATTATTCAATTAAAACATAAAAAGATTTGATAATATTTGATACTAGCAAATAACAAATTCATTCCTCCAATCTTGCAATAATTCATCTTTTTTGTTCATCGTTTTAATAATTTCGAGGCATTTAAACGACAATTATTTCTTTTAATTTTTGACATTTACATTTACCTATTAAAAACTAAATTTGTTGCTAAGCTACTGACTTTTTGTGAACTTACACTGAAAAACTCAAGTGTAAACTTTATTAAGTCCGCGACTGTACATATTTGTATAGAGTCGCTATCGTTATTTTGGTGTTTTTATTTTAGTTCCAATTATTTTTATTTATCACTAAAATAACCATAGCGACCCTATATAAATACGTCCATTACAAAAATATCAATTTACCGGATATCCAATTAAAATAATATGTTATATAGTCCAGTCACGAGAGGAAGTCCACCTTGCGTTTTGTGCAGCAAATGATTTTATTTTTTTGTGTCCTCAAGCATGTTTAGGAGATGTCAAATCCAAGTTTGCGACCTCTAATACAAAGCGGGGAGTTTTGGTGGGCTAAAAACCACGATTTTTTTTGCAATTTTTTCGGTTTCTTGCTTATAATATGGAAACGGCTGGTCTTATCGAATAATTTGTAATTTTTATTGTCAATAAAAATATTCAAAAAAAAAAAAAATAATAAAAAAATACCGAGAAGCAGAAATCTGTTAACAAAAAACTAAAACTGGCTGTTATAATATGTAGAATTATTCATGGAATTATTCTTGGAGCTATATACATGTTCGGAACTACCCAACTCTAGTCTTGCGTCTTTTTCATTTGCTTTCGGTAAATTTACAGTGGCTGATATTTTCTTAATCAATGTGCAAGTGCAATAATTAGGTATATTATTTTAAACGGACAGTTCTTATTTTTGTTAATAAACCATATTTACATTTTTTTTATTAATATCATTGTTAATAATATTAAGACAGTATGTTAATTTTTTTGACAAATAAAATTTAAGAAATAATATTAAAACAGTTCATTTTTAATTTTATAAAAAATAACAACGCTTTTTAGTTTATTATAACTTGCATTTAAAAAAAATCTTGAAAAAGAAATTTAAACTGACAGTTTACACGTCCAAAATTATTAAAATATTTTTGACAGTTAATAATTTTGCTTTTAGTAATCTACAGATTGCTCAAAAAATTTTATATGTATTACAGTGTATTTTCGTTACTAGGAAAGTTACTAGATTTGCAGATAGATTTGGTTTTTAGTATATAGACCGAGAGCCGGGCGTAAATATGTAAACCAATTTCTGACAGGATGAAATTTTCAGGGAAGGTAGTATTTATTATGACAAAGAAAAAGCGCTAGGGTTGCCTAGTCAAATCCTGATTCCACGGCCGGGAAAAGCCACTTCTGGTGCAAAATGTCAATTTATATATGTATGTATATATTGTCACAGTTCTAAATTACAAATTAGCCCTTAGTTCAACATGGTAACCATGGTTTTGAAGAAAATGACATTTCGAAAATTATTAATTGTTAATAACTCCTCAAAATTGGATAAAATTTAATATTAAATCCTGTATAATGAAAAAGAAAATTATAAATGTTGTAAAGTAATATCAATACATCTAAAAATTTAAATTTATTTTGGTTATAAAACATTTATTAAGTATCTGATATTGCGATTCCCTTCAAGTTGGTTATCTGTATGCACCGCACGAA
Source organism: Mongoloraphidia duomilia (assembly GCA_039654895.1). Taxonomy (NCBI): domain Eukaryota; kingdom Metazoa; phylum Arthropoda; class Insecta; order Raphidioptera; family Raphidiidae; genus Mongoloraphidia; species Mongoloraphidia duomilia. The sequence continues at coordinate 30,462,176 of CM077519.1, forward strand.
AGTGAAGGTTCCCTCAGTATTTTTTTATTTAAATTTGACTTGAATGTCAAAAAATCTGTTTATATTTTTCCGTTGCCAAGAAATTTCATTGTTTGACAATGAACGTGGATTAATGTTTTTTTTAAATCCCTTCAAGACACTCACACTCATTGAACTTCTTATAAATAAAAACTTATCACTGGGGAAACACAGTCGTTAACCAGCGAGCCAGATCTAATAATAATTGAGCAGAACCAAAAAATAAAAGCTAAAATAATAGTATGATAATATGTATAAGAATATAATATAGGAAAAATGTCAGAAGTACGTAGTACAACATTACAATATACAGCCTTCTAAACTCACCTCCAATGGGTGGCGCTTTCTTCATTATTGAAACGTTAGAATATTCCATTGATTTAAGGGTACGCTATCGAACCTTCTAGAAGCACTAGAATATCTTAGCTGACGCGCTTCGATTCGTTACAATATATTTGCTGGGCAGACGGTGTCTGTTCATGTTATGATACTGGTCTAAATAAAACTGTGGCGCGCAAATATTTTTCATTATTAAAAAAAAAAAAACGATGCATTATTATGCATTTTTTTTCTTACTGAAAAATTATTAATGTGACATTTTTGAGAACCTTGAAAATTCAATTTCCAACAAAAAATATCTCGCAATCGATGATGTAAATTATTTTCTAATTTAACTACTAATTTAACTAGGCACCTTAAGCTGTCTCTTGTATAAATATGTTTATATTATTATTGTGATAAATATTTTTATTGCACGTTAATGTAAGTATACTTAGAATGAGTACTTAAATAATAATTTTTTGGACACATTTTTGCAGAGTTTAATGTATAATAAATTATACTGAAATTCATGTTGATCACTCACGTATGTAATATAATAAATGAAAAAACCGGTCTAATTGTAGGTCAGAATTGTCCAGTCTTTATTATGGCAGCGTTGCAGCAACCATTTTGTTGCCTTTTTTAGGCTTAAAATTACATTAATCCATTAATGTAATTTTAGGCCTGAAAAAGGCAAAAAATAGTTACTGAAACGCTGCCATATTAAAGATTGACAATTATGACTCACAAATCAACCGACTTTTTCATTTATTATAGTAAATTATATTTTTTTCTATATTTTCATTATAGTTATTTTGGTTTAATATTAGCTTAGTTAACTTTATAATAAATAACTTTTTTATATACCTGCGTTTATTTAAAATTAATAAACTAATGTTCATGAACTACATTGATTTTTGTTAAAAGTTAATACATAATATTTCTAATTCTAATAATTTTGATTTAGTTAAATTTCAAGAAAAAATATTAATCGAGGTTCAGTAAAGTCAAATGCTTCAATTTTTAGCGCCAAACAAAATTTAAAATCACAAACAAAAATCAACCTTTTTCTCTTTTCGAACCAAACCCAAAAACCACCTTTTTTAAATCTTTTCCCCAACCGTCAACGATCCTCTTATTCGCAGGTTTCTACAACCTTCAAGTAGTTGACAATAATTTAAGTAAGAGATGCACGTTGAATTGCGTTGAAATAAAAAATAAAAAATTGCTACCCTAAAATATATTACTGCTTTGGGAAATTTTCAAAACCAGGTTCAGGCAATTCCTGCGTCATTCTACGGACATGAGCTAGAAACCAAATACGTTGAAAACATAAAGTTATACATAATTAGACATGCGTACGAACACAAGGCCAATAACTTATTTCAGAACGATTACAATATATACATACACATATATACATATCTAAATTTGACAGTTTCAAAAATGTCAAAAAAACAAATATAAATTATAAGATAATAATAGTTTTTTTATACGGCTGTATGCAGTTGAATGATTTTTTGGCTGCTTTCCAACGAAAAAATCTTTCTATACCTAAATTATAAGTTTCCAATGTATTAATCCAAATTTTCTTAGGCAACCTTATGTATTTGAATACAGCTCTTCGAGCTCTACAATACGGCATTAATTGCATGCTGTCATATCATGAGGAAAAAGAATTATGAGCTATGCTTATGCTTATTTTGCACCGCAAGTGGACCGCTCCCGGCCGTTGCATCAGGATTTGACGAGGCAACCCTAGCGCTTTTTCTTTGTCATAATAAATACTACCTTCCCTGAAAATTTCATCCTGTCAGAAATTGGTTTACATATTTACGCCTGGCTCTCGGTATAATAGGTAGAGTGAATTTTTTAAACAATTTTCCATAGCAACTGTTGACTATTAAGAGGAACCATATATTTAATATACTGTTACAGTGAAATCCCCCTTAACGGATACCCCCTATAGGCGAACACCTCCTATATACAGACACTTTTGGTTGGTCTCGGCAGCTTTCCATAAAAATACTACTATTATAACTCCCTTGAATGGACGCTCCCTATGAGCGGATACAGCGTGGTTACAAAAATGCATATTTCTAACCGTTTGATTATTATTAATTTGTCAGAAAAAATTATTCTTGATAAAAGTTTGCCTATGCTCTAAAACCTGAAAGGAGATAATTAGAACCGATATAACTCTTCTCGTGTACAGGAAGGATCTAAAAGTTTGATTTGGTCCAAGAATAGAAAGACCTAGTTGACACACCTTTAACCGGATCGAAACCAAATTTTAAACTTACGGTTTTTAGGGGATTCTTCAAGTAGATTTTTCTTATTTCCTCCCTACTCCCCTAAATAGAGATATATTGATGTACAAAAATAGAAAATTGCGATATTCTCCAATTCTGAATTTTTACGAAACAAATGAATGGGGCATATTGCACAGTTATTAATGACATAACGAATTATGAAATATGATGGAAATCGTTTGAGCCGTTTTCGAGAATATTACAATTTTCTATTTTTGTTCGTCAATAAACTACCCTTATTTAGGGGAGTAGGACGGAAATAAGAAAAATATACTTGAGGAATCCCCTAAAAACCTTAAGTTTAAAATTTGGTTTCGATCCGTTTAAAGGTGTGTCAACTAGGTCTCTTTACTCTTGGACCAACTCAAACTTTCAGATCCTTCTTGTACACGAGAAGAGTTATATCGATTCTAATTATCTCTTTTAGGTTTTAGGGCATAAACAAGCTTTTATCAAGAATAATTTTTTCTGACAAATTAATAATAATCAAAAGGTCAAAAATACGCATTTTTCGTAACCACGCTGTATAAAAATTATTTTCGTTATAACTAAGTGACATATCATGTAGAAAATTTAACAGTGATCATTTTTAGTTTAATGAATTTTTGCTCTAAAAAAATCAGGAGAGTAGGAGACTGCATATTTATGATTTTACATGCCACCCGGTATAGGCAAAAAACTCTGTATTTGAAGAAAGTTTGGCAGTAGAATTTTGAATCAACCTACACAGTGGCCGAAGTACTACTGTTTTGTAAGGAATCGATATTTGTTTTATGTTTACAGCACTCCATGAAAAAATATTCATAACTTTTATGGTGGGTTCATTAACTCACATGTTAGCCAATATAAAAGTGTTGAGATTAGCAGCTGCAAGTGGGGTGTACGCAAACCCAGCTGGCGGAATGAGCATTACTCAATCGATTTTTGTCAAACAGTTGTTGTTTGTTACATCGATTGTCAGTTCTGTTGGTCTAGTAATCTTCTTTCTGAAACACAGACTTCTCTGTCACGATTTGGGTAAGTTTTTAATAATTTTTCAATATCATTTCATAATATTATAGTAGCTATTGGGGTCTGTCAAATGAGCATATGACATCTGGTGGTAGAAAATCATTGTAAACGGATCAGGGAAAAATTTTACATGCTAATTAAAATAAAAAAATTACGTGCTAACCAAATGCTAACGATGTAAATTTATCGTGTTATTGTTTATTACAAAAATAAGACAAGTAAAATTAACAAAAAGTTTATCGAAAATGGATTCCGCGACGTTTTCTAATATCGTGGTATAAAACACTTATCAGTTATTGCCCTGTAAAACTTTACAGCAAATTACTTTCTAATGAAATGTGAGGAAATTGTATTTATAAATTAAAAAATATTTTATATTAATGATAATGAGATGTACTCATTATCATACTGTACTACAATAGTTAAATCACTGATGACTGACAATTTTAGCACTTAATGAATGTATACAAATATTTATATTATAAATTATAATGTAACACATAACTGCAACATATTATATTGCAGTTATGTGTTGACATTATTTACCTAACCCAACCTTAAAGGAGCATTGAACGGATGATTAATTTCGTGGAGATTTTCTTTTAATTTTGATGTTTTTAAGCAATGTGCCGTAAACCACTTTTGACAGCTCAGTTTTTCCATACATTTGATAATATGTCCGGCTTTGAGAATCCGTTCTCCTTCAACGAAATTCCTTTGTTTAGGATTCGTACCGGCCCAATCACAAATTGCACTTATATTTATCATTTCTTATCACTTTGAAAATCTTAAGTTTACACGCAAACCTATAGAGTATAGACAAGCTGCGTACTTTGACATTTAGATCGTTGTGCCGCCTACCGGAAAAGTTAGACAACACCGGACCTTGAAATTATGGACTGTCATATGTAATTGATAGAAGTTAATTACTTATTTTTTTAGTAAATAAACAAAAAAATGAACGTTATTACTTATTCTGGCTTCCAGTCCATTAAATTAGACTTTTTCCTCCCTAAATCGATCACCAAAGGTTAAATTTACTATTCATTTTCAAATTATTTGGTTAAAAGTAATCACTCTGACAGTTACACTTATTACCATATTAATCTACTAATATAACAAATTATTTTATTTTTAAAATATAATTATTGATGAAAATTAAAGATTTTTATTTACTTATTCATTACCTATGGTTTTCTTAATATTTGAATATAGTTTTTTAATTTTTGTAATAAATAGGATTAAAGCTCGTTGAAAGTAAACACGTATGGGTATCATGGTGATCATTTTTATTTTGAGAAAAAAAAGAATAGCAAATAGTAATACAATCAACAATGATAATATAAACAATTATTTTTAATTACATTTTTATATTTAATTTTACAAAAATGTCTAAGGATTCGCTTGAGGAACTAATGAGATTAGGAACGTTTAGTTGCCACTGATGCACTTACAGCTAAGCGATCCCTGTTTTTCTATGAAATATCCACTTCGCTTTTACAAATTTCACAATAAATTTTCATGAATTTTTGTAATTCCGAATTCAAATGGCACGCACTTTCTTCGAGGTGGAGTCATTTTAATTGCTCTCGCGTATGTAAGTTGCACTAATGAAAGTAATAATATTCGTAGGTGAACACTACACTAGTATTGACTGCTGAGTTCACGTAAACACAAACGTAAATTGAGTGGTATTTCTTATACTAAAAATTTGTGCGGGAACAGCTGATAAGCTGACAATGCATAGAGATAGTCACATAACCAACAATGACGAATGTGCTGTCTGAGTTAAATTACTGAATGGTGTTTTCTAAGATTTTTAAGACAAATGACCACAGATTTCGATGCCGAATTTCTATATTGAAAAAACGGTACATTTTTAGCGCATTTAAGGACATCGTTTCTGAATAAAGTACTGTCCCATTAAAATAAGCACAGATAGTCACCATTATATGTATGAGATGTCCATGAAACTAAAATTTCGGATAATCATACTATTATAAAATTACATTATCTTTTAATAATATTAGATTTTTCATCTCCAATAAAATGAGCAATATATTCTCGGACTACTTGTTTGGTGTCTAAGAATTTTTATTTGCTGAACTGTAATTAAAATTTTATTATTTGTAAATATAAAGGTGTCCAAGACTTGCGTTGTCGGCCGATATATTGATTTTGGGTGAAGATAGAAAAACAGTTTTAATACAAAAATTGTATAAATTTTAATGGTGTATAACCTAAAAATATTTTCAATTATACAGCCTGTCCCATTTAAGCGTGGCAGATCAAAGTTATGTTTTTTTAACATAGCACTCTGTTTTTATTTGTTTTTTCAATTCTGCACCTAAATGTGAATAGAAATTGTAATGGAAGGCATGCTCGAAAATTCAGTAATTTTTGAGTTATTCAAGTTTTTTAGAAATTTTTGACACGTGCAGACCTTTACCTAAAATTCGACATAGCCAAAACAGAAACCTTTATCAAACTGAAATTTTGAGGATCACTAGATAGTAGACGGACAAATCAATGTCTGTCCTAAAAAAATGAATTTATTATACAGGGTGTTCAAAATAATGTACTTCTTTTACCCAAGTTCAGTTTTGGTTGTTAAATACAACGAGGTTATTTTTTTGCTGGAATTCTATTCTTTAGGATATTTTCTAACACTTTAATTAAGGGTTCTCCATACCTAAACTTAATATTTTCGTATTAAAATATAAGGTTTAGATATGGAGAACTCTTAATAAAAGTGTTAGTAAATATCGTAAAGAATAAACTCCCAGCAAAAAAATAACCTCGTTGTGTTTATAATAAATTCATTTTTTAGAACAGACATTGATTTGTCCGTCTACTATCTAGTGATTCTCAAAATTTCAGTTTGATAAAGGTTTTTGTTTAGGCTATGTCGAATTTTAGGTAAAGGTCTGCACGTGTCAAAAATTTCTAAAAAACTTGAATAACTTAAAAATTACTGAATTTTCGAGCATGGTCCTTACAATTATTTAGGAAGTTTCCATTGGACGAAAATACTAATTATGATACTGTCACATCATTATAATAAGGATAACTTTAAAAATTCTGAAAGAATTATTTTGATATCTTGAATTTCAACGGAGATATTCAATTTCTTGTACGTGGGGTCGCAAACGAAACTGATTTTTGAATATGACGTCACGCGGTACGAGTTTGCTGTTTTTTAGCTTTGTGAGTAAATAGAACCTAAGTTACTTAGTAACTATTTTGTTGTAATACAGACTTTTCTATTTATATTAAATTAAAATTAACTGTCAAAAATTTAAATATGTCAATATTTTCCGTCATCAACTGGTTTGTTTTTAGTGTTTCCATAACAATTTACGAGTTTAAAGAAAGAGATTTATCGGAAGTTACCATGTTAAATTACCATATATACAAACTGAAAATAACTTTTAAAAATATCGTGCCGCGTGACGTCACCTGGACTGAAAACGGAATTTCTTGGAGAACTGTCAATTCAAACTTTGAGGTAGCATAACTTTGTTGTTTTTAAAGATATTTCAAAAATTCTTCCGCCATTAATTTTATAATTTTTAGAACTATGATTAGGACTAAAAAAATAAAAAACGGAAACTTCCTAATTGAACATATTTTTAGGTTATACACCATTAAAATTTTTACAACTTTTGTGTTTAAACTTTTTTCTATCTTCACCCAAAATCAATATATCGGCCGACAACGTAAGTCTTGGACACCCTGTATATGAGATATTTTTTCTTTGTGTATTATTTACGCCTAATATTTATAAAACTTTTACATGCGAATATTTAAAATTTGTAAACTTAACCATTTTTAAGTGCATTTATCAATTTTTTTCGTCGTTTCACTGTTTAAATCCATTTTGATTAACACTGTTCCCATAGTTTCCGTAAATGTCAGACGCCAGTAACATTAAAAGATGCCACTAGAGCGCACCACTCGAGCTACGCAGCTTGTCTATAATTCCGTATATGAAATTTTCCCCGATCTCTGCCATGTTTTTTAAGTTCCACCCATCTGACGGATGCCATAGCTATTTTTTTCCTTATAATACAAACAAACAACGATAAAATATTAATTTTATATTTAAAAAAAACACTTAAAAGTTTTTAGTTGTTTTTTAAACCTCCAGTGAACATATTTTAGATTACGATAGTATTAAATTTACTGTAATGGAAACAGGCAACGCTTTTAGTCATCTCTTTTTTGACATCCGGAAGCATATTTCCGAATGTCAGTTCAGTACAAAGTAGTTCCCAATGTTTGTACTCTGTGCTATCTATAGAGTTGTATTTTGTATAATGCTCTCCGAATCTCTGTTGACTACATAATATGGCGTTCTCAATATGTAATTCTCATTTCTCACAATTTGTATTTTTCTAAAATTTGTTTATTTTATACCAATAACAATTACAACCACTTAATGGACAGGCAAGGCCGGCGATAGGGGGGGATAAGCGGGGCATAGGTACCCCGGGTTCGGGCCCCGAAGGGGGCCCGCCGGCCCGGGGCTTACCTATTATATGTACCACCGTGTTTAAAACTGCGAGCATTAAAACATTTTCCCGACAAAAAAGGCGTTATTTGATTTTTTGCATTAAAATTTTCTATTTCCAAAAAAAAAAACAAATTTTGAAGTAAATTTTTTTTTGGAGGGCACAGGGGCCTGAGAACGCTTACCCTGGGCCCGAAAATCATACCGCCGGCCCTGTGGACAGGATTGAACAATAATATTATGACTTGGGTAATCAAATAATACCTATGTAGGTAGTTGAAGTGTCCTTATGAACCGTTATAGGCCATGAAACGCTATTCAGTACAGAACATTATAGGTTGAAAGCCAGGCATAAATATACATAGCTCATTTGTGACAGGATGAAATTTTCAGGGAAGGTAGTATTTAGTATGACAAAGAATAAGCGCTAGGGTTGCCTCCTGGTGCGACAGCCGGGAGATGCTCACTTCCGGTGCAAAATACACATATTTCATTAGCTCATAATTATCTTTCCTCATTATATGACAGCATACAATTGACGCCATATTGTAGATCTCGAAGAGTTGTATTGAAATACATAGGGTTGCCTAAGAAAATTTTGGTTTACACATTGAAAACTTATAAATTATATTTGTTTTTTTGACATTTTTGAAGCTGTAAATTAACATTATGTATATATGTATATATTGTAACCGTTCTGAAATGAGTTATCGGTCTTGTGTTTGGCAAACATTCATACGCATGTCTAATTATGTATAACTTTATGTTTTCAACGCATTTGGTTTGTAACTCATATAACACATTGAAAACGCGATTTGTAGTCGAAAGGAATTGGGAATCCATCTCCCCAGCAACAAATTGGAACTCCACGAACACATGTGTAGTACATAGTACAAATATTGGGCACCGCTCTAGTACAGTACAGGCATTCAGAAATACGCAAATTTACAGTTTGTACACTGTGAACTGAATTTATTTCATTGAGGTACTTGAGTTGCAGATGTCAAAAAAATAAATGATTGGCAGCGCAGCCTTTTCTTAAAAAATGAACTACTGGGTAGAAATATTATTCTACAAAGTTTCAATTTTTATCAAATAGCTTACAAAATAAGTTCACTAGTTTTTAGGCTAAAATAGTTGGCTATAATTAGCAAATTACTGTTAAGAAACACCCCAATGTTGACGTAACGTTACAATGCAATATCATAAAAAATTATTTACAACACTGTCACTGCCAACTATTTGTGGACAAACATCGCGCACATTGTACCTGTACGGACCTGCGCGGACCGGCACAGAGCGAACCTGCAACCAGCACGACTTCGCACACTTGTCCAGCAAATTTTAATGCAGGTCCCGTCTGTGGCAAACATTTTGTAATAATGTGCAATATGGAAGTGTCTAGTTCGATGGAAGAAGTTTTTATTTTTACGTTGTTGTGTGAAGAGGAAGAGGAGGAAGAAGAAGCCAGAAAAAAGAGAAGGTTTTGGGTTCACCCAAAAAATGAAAAGAGGTGACAATATGGTGAATTTAATGATTTATTTGTTAAATTAAAGCAAGACCAACGAACATTTTTCCAATATTTTCGAATGTCAGAGCACAAATTTTATGAACTATTCACTATTGCATATCATTCGTCCACACCTACAGTACCAAAACACAAGATTTCGCAAAGACTTGCAGTATGTTTAAGATATAGAAATAAAATATAAGTAAGGTTGAAAAAGTTACAAAAAAACCTGCAATGAGTACCTACATGTTTAAAAGCAGTATTATTTACCATAAACACTTATAGTAAAGTCTTTCCATAATTGTAGAAATATAACAAATGAATAACGCATAATTTAAGTTGACAACACGTTACAAATTTCAAAGGGTAAGTTCGGTTTTGAGCTCAGATCGATCTGAGTGCTCCAATGTGTTCGAATTTAACATTTATATGCTTTGAAAGATCTCTATCCTGCGTTCGGATTTAAAATCTGGAGGAGATCGAGCACGCTCTATGAGCTCCGAGGAAAGCGAGCGAGCAAGCAGATTTAACCATCTTCAGAGCATTCATTTTAAAAATGAGCGGAAACACTTGTTGTGAGAATGGATAAATTTCGAAGTTTATTTATATGAGGTAATTTTTAAATAGGTAAAAATACACGAATAATATTTATTCAAAGAATAGTAATAACCAATAAGTCTATATCGCACAGAATTATTAAATAAAATATTTATTATATCTATGGGTCGAAAAAATCAACAACCGGTTGTACTATTAATTTTAAAATAAAGGAATAAAACGAAAAAAATTGTGAATCATGATTTATTATTATAATAATGTTGAATTAAATCAAAATGAGGAGCAATAAGAATATATTTCGGCTTTAGTAATAAGAATTTAATTTATTGGCGCCATTTTATTCTGACGTTTGGAAAAATCTGCTAAATTACGTTCGGAATTGTTTAGATGGCTCGATTTGCTCGCTTATCACGTGACGAAAAATCTGTTCGCTCGGCTCGATCAATCGAGTGCAAAACCGAACTTACCCAAAATTAAGATTCCAGGTGTACTGTTTTACCCATGGCGGAAATATTACATGGTGTGCTCATCAGGCAGGTTTCTCTCTCTAAAAATCGTTTCTCTCTTGCACAATTTTGTAAAATAATACTCATAAAACATTCCTAAAATGCGTGATGATTTTTACATTTTAATGTTTTCAGAACCAGTAATTTGACATATTGTGTCAAATTGAAATAACGAACGGCGACAAATTTAGGTTATCAAAAAATTGTTAAAATAAATAGATTTTAAGGAATCTTAATTAGGAAGTGGTAGTGGGGGCAAATAAGAGGATTAATCAGTATGCAGCACACGAGGCGCTATGAAACTCGTCAATAAAAATTTGTCGATGGCATGTATTTATATTATATATTTAAGTATTTGAATTGAGAATACCATTCTGTATTGGTAGTCACTCTGTGTTTATTATACTTCATGGGCAATGGGCATGTAAACTTCAAAATCATCAAGCTATTATAATTAAAATGCTATAGGTACCTATACATGATTAAAGCCAATTCTAAAGTACAAAGCTACACCCGTCCGGTGATACGCGCCGACTAAGCGTCCTGAATGCATTTTCACCTTCTAATAACTTTATTTTATTTAGTTTTAATGGAATCAATAAAAAATAATCAAACAGTGGTGTATCTGTTTGGAACTTAACTAATAACGGCTACGGCTAAACATTTCCCTAAATAAAGAATTTATTATTATTATTTATTAAGGAATTTTGCATCCACAAGCACCCACAACTTCTTGTTGCGTCGGGAGTCGGGACGGATTGCTCGCCGAAGCCGAAGCCAGAGTTCAAGCACGCACAACAAAACAAAAAGAAAATTAAAGTAATTAAAAGATTAGGGCGTATTTTCCTTATTTTTATTGAAAATAATTAAATCAGAAAACGTCACAAAAATATGGTCATGAAATCAATGCAAGGTGTACATAAATTATACACGAATCATATAAGAAATCATTCAAAAATTATACACAAAATCAATGCAAATTGTACGCAGTTTATACATGAACAGCATATGAGAAATCAGTGAAGAATTATACATGAATATTAACTTCTCCAATTTTCTTCATCCAACCTACGCGCATTATTACATTTTCCGGTAATTTGAAAAAACTAATAGAGTCTATTAGGTAGGTATATGTTTTCCGCTGTTGCGGTTGTTGTCACAACACGCCACTATGCACCTCATCTTAATTTTTCACACAAATTGCTTTTAACAAAATATAATTTCCGTCAGTTATATAAATAAAATATTTTGTCAAAATATATTGCGTCACAAATGGTATCCGTAGTTACGATTTTCCAAATTGAAATTTGAAAGAGATAGCGAGTCGAGTTGAGTGAGTGCAACAAGGACGAACGGCTAAAGCACACCAATATTCTAACATAAAACGATTTTTTGTCTTTAAGTTGTTAGCTCTGGGTATTATTTGCACTTTGAAACGATTTTTAGAGAGAGAAATCTGCCTGTTGAGCACACCATGTAATATTTCCACCATGTTTTTTACCACTGTTTTACTAAATAAAAATAGAAATTAACCAAGGAACCGGAAAATAAAATAATGTTATTTTTAAATAACAAAATATTAGATTTGAGTTTTCAAAGAGTAAAGAGAAATTAATTATGCTAAATTCTTTCAAAAAAGAAGAAAACAGTGAACAGTTATAACGTTCAAATACATTTCTACGAAATAATATTGTAGCTCGTGTTGTGATGTCCTAATATATTTTACAAAAATCGTCATTCCTTCATGACTGTTCTGGAAAGAAATATTTGGAAAAGTGAACACGTATCATGTAAATTTTAAAATAATAATATACAAATGTAACATTCTTAATAAATAATAAACTAGGTACATTTTACTGTTATGTATCTTTATATTATAATATTATGCACAAATAGTAATAGCTAATGCAAATTGTTCGTTGAACAAGAGGCGCAAAAATAGAATAAATATGTATTTGCTATATTTTTTTATGAATTATTTTTATTTTTATTGTATAATTTCGTAATTTAATTCAATGTGTTTAAATGTGTATTAATTTAAAATTGCAATGATACAAGTATAATACGCACGCACAGAAAGATTGATAAAAATTGTAATGTCAATTTGATAATCATTTTTTCAAACTTCAAACAGCTATAAACATTAATTTTTTATCACAAACTTTTAACAACACATTCTGACAATTTTAACAAATTTTGTCGTTTTGAAATTATGACATCTTGAATATTAGATGACAGTTATTTATTTAGTTATTTAAGTAAAACTTACACGGTACACACTTTTTAAAACCTTTATCACAATATCAAATCAGGCGTTATTCATTTGTTAAATTTCTACTATTATGGAATGAACTATAGATTGTAGATATATCTAGATGTGTAATGGACAATATTACGGCGAGTGATGACAGTATGTAAAAACAAGCGATAGCGAGTTTTTTTACAGTCACAAGAGGTGTAATACCATTACGCACGAGATATATATGGTATTTTTATTTTTTGCCATACTCACTACAAAATACCTACTTTTCACTTCATTTTCAAAAAATTTTGGTCCGTGCAGGTGCAGGTGCGCACACTAGACCGGTGAGACATCGACCGACATAGAAATTGGAGGTCAGAATTAGGAAGTTTCCGTTTTTTATGTTTTTAGTCCTAATCATAGTTCTAAAAATTATAAAATTAATGGCGGAAGAATTTTTGAAATATCTTTAAAAACAACAAAGTTATGCTACCTCAAAGTTTGAATTGACAGTTCTCCAAGAAATTCCGTTTTCAGTCCAGGTGACGTCACGCGGCACGATATTTTTAAAAGTTATTTTCAGTTTGTATATGTGGTAATTTAACATGGTAACTTCCGATAAATTTCTTTCTTTAAACTCGTAAATTGTTATGGAAACACTAAAAACAAACCAGTTGATGACGGAAAATATTGACATATTTAAATTTTTGACAGTTAATTTTAATTTAATATAAATAGAAAAGTCTGTATTACAACAAAATAGTTACTAATTACTCACAAATAGGTTCTAATTACTCACAAAGCTCAAAAACAGCAAACTCGTACCGCGTGACGTCATATTCAAAAATCAGTTTCGTTTGCGACCCCACGTACAAGAAATTGAATATCTCCGTTGAAATTCAAGATATCAAAATAATTCTTTCAGAATTTTTAAGGTTATCCTTATTATAATGATGTGACAGTATCATAATTAGTATTTTCGTCCAATGGAAACTTCCTAATTGTACCTAAACCGACATATTCTGCTCTGACGGTCGTTGCAGGTGACGCGGTACGTGCAGGTGCAGGTCTAATGTGCGCTACTCCATTAAATAACATGGGAACCTTCACGACCAATTTTTACTGGTCCAGTCCGTGCCGGTCCGTGCAGGTATAGTGTGCGCGATGTTTTAGAGTTACGATCTCTTTTCGTAAGTAATTTAATATACAAAGTGTCTCAGAGAGCGTTGCACTTTTCTTTCTCATTTTGCTCAGCTATCATCAGTTTTCACAACCAACTTTATTTGAAATGTAAAACTACATTTATTAGAAATTCATGTATGGAAAATTATATCATTTAGATGTCGCTCATTTCGCCGTTTGCACTCATCCAAGCGATGCCTTAAATTTTCCATTACGCTTATGCATAATTCAGGAATAACGGCTTCAATCTCTTCCTGAATACAATTTGTAAGCTGAATCAAATTTGCTGGGGCTTTATTATAAACGACTCTTAAGATAGCTCCACAAAAAAAATTATTTGGGACCAAGTACGAGTTTCTTGGGAGCCAGTTGATGTCGCCTCTTCTTGATATCAATTTATCCGTGAACCACTCTCTTAAAGCTTCTAATGCGATATTTGATGTGTGGCTAGTAGCCCCATCTTGCTGGAAGCACCACTAGTCATTAAAATCATCAAATTCTTAGAGCTTAGGGCCAATAAATTCACGGATTATTGCGGCGTACCTGTCAGAATTTACAGTAACTGTTAGTTCGTTGTTATTTTCAAAAAAATGGGCCTATTTTCTTGAAATTTATGTATCCACGACTTGATTAGATTGGTACTACATACTAGGTGCTTCATTGACGTTGTGGAGACCATAACGAGCACGAAATCGACGCCGCACTTCGATGTAAGAATGATGTAATTCAAAAAATTTGCGAATACAAAACGCGCGTTGTTGGCTATCAAACCGTTCCATCATATCAATAATGACATTAAATTTCCAGGACTTGATTTACTCATTGCAAAAATTAGGCAATTTTATCTCAACAGGCTTTAAAGCTATAGACGAAATAAAATTGCAAAAGTCTTTGAGACACCTTCTATTTTGCTATTATGATGTATTAATTATTTTTATTTTCTGTCCAATCTCTAGCGTTTAGCTACTTTGCGTTCTGCGAATATTTAATTGCTACGGCAAATATGGCATTTCACATAACTGTGATCTTTGACTTTCCAACTGAGAAGTTGGTCGTTGCAAGAGGTTTTCCTGGCATTGTAAAAGACTCTGTATGGAAACTTGATTAACATTGTCTGTAAGTTATTGACATTGAACTGGTAACATAAAACTAAGAATACTCTTCTAAGAAATGTACACTGAAAATTAAATTCATCATTATGATTATTATTATTATGTTGCTAACACTTAGCTGAAAACGCAAATGTGTTCTTGTTACATTTTTTTATATCGATTTTTAACTCTTTTATAAACATTGCAGCTCTTTATTTTAAGTATATTATTTATTTTTTGCAACACTTGCATCAAAAGTACAATTTTAGATGGCTGTGTACCGTTTGAAAAGTGATTCTTTTGGAAGCTTCTACTGCATTTGAACGGTAGTGTTCAAAGTAAATTTTAACACACTCCGTTCTATAAAGTAATACTGTTTTGTTTTACTTTATAACACACGTGCGTAATAAAGTGTTTTATTTGCTTAAAATTGAACTTTTGAAGCAGTTGTCGCAAAAAATATTGTATGTACCGCGTGGCTAAAGTGACGGATCCGACAGTCGCGATTTTACAATACTCTCTTAAGGTTATGTGTTTTTACCGCGCGAGCCGAAGGTGAGTGCGGTAATCACACTCGTTCTGATATAAATGCAACAACCTTCTAGCCTCGTATCGCAAAATCGCGACTATTTTATATCCGTCACTTCAGCCAACTAGTTGCATAAATTACTATTTTGTGTTTGGTCGAATGCGCTTCTAATTCGGCAGTTTAATGGCACTTATTTCATTGCGCATGCGTAAGAAAACTATTTTTTAAAATAATAATTTTATCGCTCAGATTATTTCTGTAGACTCAGTAAAATTAAAATTTATATAGTTATAAAAGGGTTGAAAATGTAGTTATAAATGAATATTGAAATTAAGATTTATTGAATAAATTGTGTAAATACATTGCATTTTGCTAAAATAGTAATTTAAAAGTGGAATACCCAGTATAGAAAATAATTTTTAACAATATTTTTAATAGGCTGCTTGTACATATATGTATATTTTTTCTAGTCTAGCGCTTCCTGCAGTTAAGAAAATTATGATATTATGGAAAACATTTTTTATTTTATGTTGCCGTTCCAACTTGCATTTTATTATTAAGTAGGTAATTAAACTCTAGTCAAAACACTACTAGATAGGTACTCAAGTATAATGAAACATAATATCTAATAAAATCACATTTCTATTGTAATTCTATTGTAAGAAGATTCACAATATCAAAAAGTGTAGTCGTTTGTACAGTTGGTCAAGTGAGAACTGTTTCTGAGTAGTTTTAACTATTAGTACATACCTATTGTACTTTTTTAGTGATTTCAAAAGGGCACTGTAAGTTTTAAAGTTTGACCGATGTTGTTAATTGTAGGTATTTATATCGTGGAAGTTGGAACGTTTTATTTATATTTAATTGTTTAGTTTATTAATTAAAAGACTAATGCTGGGTTGCACAAAGCTTGGTCAATTGAAGTTACCATATAATTACAGTTTTTCTAGATGTAGAAATAGTCGGGTGTCATTTCTATTACCTATGCAGAACTTTAGATCATACTCAGACAAAATAAATTATAGAGATCTGTACAAAAGAGATCGTTTTTCAAGTTACGTTTTCAAAAACATGTCCAGAATTTTTTTGTTTTAATCATATATTTAATATACTTATATAGGCAACGCCCTATCTTCAATGTATACTGATCGGGCGCAGCCAGGATGAGATAGAAAACGCCTATTATTTGATAGATGAAGTTCTTCAAGGTCATTGTACGTGCTCCTATAATAGTCATGGGGAAACTACCGCATATATTTTTCACGCCTTATATCTAATATTAATATTTTTAAACATTTTAAAGATGATAAATCAAGGCCAGCGTATTTTCCTTTGGAAATCTTGAAATATACAAAGTGTCCCGGGCGACGTTGGTTAACATTGGTATCTTTGTTATTAGTGGAGATAGACGGTCGGTTAAATGGGCAAAGTACTGCAGAATTATGTGCTCATTAACGTCCCGTCGAAAAAACAATTGAATTTTGACACACTGTGGATTTATTTAGAATATAGTGAAAACTGCCATTTTTGAAAACTGGCCATAACTTTTTAGTGTATTTACCATATGACACATACACTATTGGCGTCGGTCGGATGGCGGGACCTAGGGGTCGGACCAACATTTCTCGACGTTTCATAGCCTCCTGAACAATTTGGCACCATTTTTGCAAATGTATATATATATGTGTGTGTGTGTGTGTTTGCAGCATAACTCTCGAAAAACTTAATTGATTTGAACGAAATTTGGTAGACACGTTGGAATCCATCACCGCACGGAACCTATTTAAAATGGGCCCAATCGGACAATTTTAAGGGTGGTTTTTAGGGGTTAAAAAGGTTTTTGGGCCCAAAAATACCGAAAAGATTCTCAGAATCGTTTCAAAATTGAAATTTAACCTTTTAGTAAAGATCACAATGTGCTACTAAAATTTTAATGAAATCGGCCCAACAGGACCGGACTACAAATTTATGAAAACACTAGTTTGCGGATAGTGCTTTACTTAATGAAGGGTATATTTAATTTGGTACAGAGGTTGCATTGATAATAATATTGAAATTAAGAAAAAAAGAATAATTTTAAGGGATGAATTAAGGGGTTAAATTTTTTATTTTGTCCAAAAACATTTATACATATACATATCAAAATTGACATTTTGCACCGGAAGTGGCTTATCGTACCTTTGGTACCCTCTACCTGCCAAAGTAACCACCATCCAAACTTCTTAAGTCGATTATCGCTCTTACCTGTGTTGGGTACATGCGCAGAGAAACTTTCAGCTTTTATAAAATGACGAAGGTCTGGCTGTCGCGGGCTCTCGCTCTAAAACCTAAGTTCACGTATTAAAGCCACAAGGCCTGTATTAGCAAATACATTATATTGTCGGCATACTATATCTCATTATGTAGCGGATATAACAAAATTTAACCTACGCCACTGAAAGCCTTTAAAAAGTTAAATGGTTAAAGAAATTTTCAGGTATTATCTTCATAAAGTTATGGCCAGTTTTCAAAAACGGCAATTTTCACTATTTTCTAAATAAATCCACAGTGTGTCAAAATTCAATTGTTTTTTCGACAGAACGTTAATGAGCACATAATTCTGCACTACTTTGCCCATTTAACCGACTTTCTATCTCCACTGATAACAAAGATACTCATGTTAGCCAACGTTGCCTGGGACATTCTGCATTGTATATCTGTTGCTTACCTATGCAGAGAAATTTTTCCATCTGTTAAAGTTTTTTTTACACACAGAAAACCAGATCTCTCCATATTTTATTTTATAAGTAACTAGCGATCCCGTCCGGCTTACAAACTTTTCCTCTTCATAATATTAGTATAGATTAAGAAAATATTCGTATTATGATTTGCGATTATCTTTCGTCAATCAGCTCATAAAAATGACATTTCTCGTAAACAGAAAAATTTCGTTATCATGGTAATTTCCATTTTCAAATTTTAACTTAAAGTAAATAAAAGGCGGGAAAAGGCTATTCGTGCCTAGTTTAAATAGTGAGGTAACTTAGAACTGTATTTCAAGATTACCGATACCTGGTGGATAAAAGCACCAAATTTGGTATGATGGTACCTTAGGGTATACTAATAAATGTTAGCCTAGGAGCCCTCTGGGATTTCTAAAAAACAACTTTTGGCGGCCGAAAAACCAGGAAATTTTACCACCTTTTTTGCTTTTTTCGAAATATCTCAGAAACGGTCGACTTAAGCAATTCTTCCATTATGTAATGTTTTAAAGAGGATTTCCTACAGTTTTCATTCCTACAACTTTTCTGTGGTACTAGTGGTAAGCGCACTACAGCTTCTTGAAAATCACGCGCTTTTTGTAATCTTGGTAACCAATGGTTAAAATATATTAAATATCCTTTTCAATAGCTTTGTTTATTGTGTTCTTCATTGAACTTTAATTTGAAAATACACATGTTCATAAAGCAAGGAACGCCCTAAACCGTCCTTTTTGTCCCATATTGATATCTTTTAAAATTTAGAAGTTAAAGGCAGTGAAAGTTGAAACCGTCACAGAGTTTTACGTGTTTTTTAACACACGTTTTGAGTACCTTCCATACCGAATAAATAAAAATCCGTCTAGGAATCCATAGGAAATTTAATGCCCTAAACGATATCTCGATAACTTCAGACATTTTTAATTTATAAGCATTTAAGTTCAAGCGAATTGAATGAAAAATTGCCAAATAAAAGAAAAAAAACCGATTTTGAAGTAAACTTTAATAATTATAACTTGAACATTTTTTAAGTTATCAAGATAGGACAAAATACATCGTTTAGGGCATTAAATTTGCTATGGATTTCTAGACGGATTTTTTTTTATTCGGTATGGAAGGTATTCGAAACGCGTGTTAAAAAACACGTAAAACTCTGTGATGATTTCAACTTTGACTGCCTTTAACTTCTCAATTTTAAAAGATATCGATATGGTGTCGCGCGCCTGCTTTTCACCGACCGCGTTTTCCCTCTTTAGTTAGGGGGTGAAAAATCGACTCTCACTGGACTTCTTTATCCTTGTCTATTAGCTGAGTTGATTCTCCGAAGCAACTTAACTGACTAGGTTCAGAAGGCTCAACACCAGGAGTTGCGAGCAGATATGGGAAAAGCCCTTTTTAATTTGGGAATTTGAATACCCGTATGTCGATGAGGTCCCACGGCCTTAAGGTCGACGGCTTTTAAAACACCTTCCTTGTCTATAGTGTGAGTAAAACACAGTCTTCAGGAAATACGTGATCTCCGTGAACTCAGGTGCGTGTTGGATCGTTGCAACTGGGGAAACAGAGCAAGCTCAAGTCCCCGGGTCTTCGCTCTCCGTACTGTGTTTAATTAGTGATTTGAAGTTGAAAATGGCGCCCACGTTCTTTAATGGTTTTAATGTGAATTTTAATGTATGCGTAAACGCCGTCTTCAGGAAATACGTGATCTCCGTGAATCGGGTGCGTATGTTAGATTGCCTCAGCAAAAGAAGTAGAGGAAGCTCAACTTCCCGGTCTCAGTTCTCCGTGCAATGTAATAAATGTTTTCTACTTGATTGTAATTCTCAGGAAATCGACAGAATCTCCGTCAGAAACTCCGGTCTAAATCTCTAGTATCCGGCCCCAGGGGAAACGATCGATTTCTCGTCTTAAAATCCCCGTGAAGCGGACTCTATTCAATCTTTGATCGAATATCAAGTATGAATTTGCGCTGTGTTAATTACACTATACGCAATTCCTGTTATTGTATTTCAATCAAAACGCGAACCTTGTCAACGGTTAATTACCAAATTACCAACTCACTCCAATAATAACGATTGATGCCAATTAATATTATTTTCTTTATATATAAATGAATGCAAAGTTTGCATTTGTGTTAGAAACATCCATCGAAATGACGTAACAATATGATGCAACAATGGAAAAATTCATTTTATTTTCTTTCTTTTATTGTAAAATGTTCATCTTTTAATCATTCATAGGATATTCAACATTAATGTCTGGAAATTCATTTATTCTAAATATTTTATTATCACAGTTAATATTTCAAAGATTTTTTTCATCAGTCATTAAACAATAAATTTATTTTATTCAAAAATGTTTTCAATCACTCGTTAATAATTAATTTATTTTATTTAAAAAATTTTCACTCATATTAGAAATCGTGTCCATCGTGATTATAATAAAATTAAGCAAAATCGCAGGATAGTGGACAAAATAATTTGATTTATTAAATGAAATGTACGACGTTTCGTCTATAGATTTAGACTTTTTCAAGTACAATCATAAAAATAACAATATTTATTTTATTTATTTATTTATTTTATTTTTATGATTGTACTTGAAAAAGTCTAAATCTATAGACGAAACGTCGTACATTTCATTTAATAAATCAAATTATTTTGTCCACTATCCTGCGATTTTGCTTAATTTTATTTTTCAGTCAGTCATTAAATAATTAATTGATTTTATTCAAATTTATTCAATCAGTCATTTAAATATTATACTATACGCCCACATGCACGACGTGAATCTTTCGAATTTATGAACAGTAATGATCATTTCCGTGGTCCAGCCCTTCCTTATATACCCTTTGGAAACTATGTATGTTTTACCCGCCTTTTTGACTTAAATTATTTTCAAACTTAGTTAGGTCTCAAGTATGCGTTGTCTTTTCTTTATTGCCAGTGGCTGAAGACAACGTCGCTTTCTCAGGTATGTTTTTCCAACGCGAACCTGATTCTTTACTACATCCTTTGAAACCATGGTTTGGAAATGCTTTTGATAATTGTTTTTTTTATGAAATGTTTTTATTTGATAATTGCTGTCATTTGACTATGGAAAACTATATTTATTTATAATCGAATTGATTTTGGAATTCGCAATATTTTCAGGTATGCCAAATCTGTCTCGTTACAATGGGACAAAAAGGACGGTTTAGGGCGTTCCTTGCTTTATGAACATGTGTATTTTCAATTTAAAGTTCAAAGAAGAACACAATAAATAAAGCTATTGAAAAAGGACATTTCATTTTAACCATTGGTTACCAAGGTTACAAAAAGCGCGTGATTTTCAAGAAACTGTAGCGCGCTTACCATTAGTACCACAGAAAAGTTGTAGGAATGAAAATTGTAGGAAATGTAATCTTCTTTAAAACATTACATAGTGGAAGAATTGCTTAAGTCGACCGTTTATGAGATATTTCGAAAAAAGCAAAAAATGTGGTAACATTTCGTGTTTTCGGCGGCCAAAAGTTGTTTTTCAGAAATCCCAGAGGGCTAACATTTATAAGTATACCCTAAGGTACCATCATACCCAATTTGGTGCTTTTATCCGCCAGGTATCGGTAATGTCACTAAGCCACCTCACTCGGGCATGCGCATAACTTGATCAGTACGTCAAGAGAAAGAAGGTGTTTTCGCCACCATTCGTCACTTTTTGCCTCTATACCTTGTATATTAAATATATGGTTTTAATGAGGAAACTATACAAAATTATGTTATTAAAAAATGTATAGAAAATAAAAAAATAACTGATTTATCGAAACGTAACGTTTTTTAAATTTTATTTGTAACGTTTTGATAATATATAAAAATACAGCATTTTTAGAAGAGGGTCTTAAAATCAAGTTGCGTTTAGGGGTTTCGAAATGTTTGTTTGCTTAAATTTTATGCAACTCAGTATAATAAACAAAAAAATCATGAGGTGTTGTGAGACACCCGACAGAAGCTATGTTTCTTACGCATTGTTTATACAATCGAATTTATTTACATATAAAAGCTATTGAAACTATAGCAACAATACGCGCTGCCCAGCAAATGATATGCGTTGCAAGGCCGCGTTCGTGACGTTTTTTTTTATTTTAGATTCCCATGCCAAACGTGCGTTAAGAAGCGTAGCTTCAAAACGTCTAAAAGTGCTTGATATTGGTGTAAATATGGACGACACATGATAGATATTTTGTTAGTGTCTACTGTGTAGTACGAGTGCACTGTTTCATTATGCTGTAGTTATTCTAGTACTTAAAAATAGTTTAAATCTAGTCAATTTTGATTTGTTTCATTCCTATGATGCTTCCACTTCTTGGTAGAACAGTAGAAATTTGATGAAGATGTTTCCAAATAACGAAAAGCACACTTGTTTTTAATTAGACACATGGATTTCAGCGATCCAGTTGACAATTTTTAATTACAATTAAAAGATGACGCTTCGTCATACCCCCTGAAATATAGAAATTCTGGAACGTAAACTGACGCGCTGTTAGCGAGTAAAGACAGACAGTTAATAAGGCTACCTGTCTTTGTCGTACAGTCTATTAAGACTGTAGTGGAACAAGGATAGGTGGCCCTATTAACTACAATATATCTGTCTTTACCCGCTTTTCACGCACAGCAAGGTATAATAGAGAGTAAGCTTTACAGAATTATTTTATTTCAGCGGTCATACCATATACTAATTACAGAGTAAATTCGGTTTTGCACTTGATTAATCGAGCCGAGCGGGTAGATTTTTGGTCACGTGATAAGCGAGCAATTCGAGCTAGGTCATCAACATCAGAGAGAACGTATATATACGTTCTCTCTGATCAACATAGACAGTTACGAATAGCTGTAAAGGCGAATGTACATACGAACATTGATCACTAATAGTTCTCTTAAGTGCCAGTTCTGACAGAACTTTATGTAAATGATCATTCCAGTATTTCCCTGCCTGTTTCAATCCGTACATGTTTCTCTTCAACTTACAGATATAATCTGGATATTTCTCATCAATAAAACCCTCCGGTTGTTTCATATATAACTCTTCCTTAATGATGCTATTTAAATAAGCAGATTTAACATCAATGTGGTGACAGTCCCAATTATTTTCCACCATTAAAGCAGTCATTAATCTGATTATTTTTCTCTTGACAACAGGGCTGAATGTTTCATTATAATCTACATCCTAAAACGACCAAACGGGTCTTAAACTTCACAACATTTCCATCTTAATCCCTCTTAACTGCATATAGCCATTTACAACCAATCGTTTTACAACCTGCAGGTTTTCTTACTAAGTCCCAACTGTCGTTCTCTACCAGACTTTGTATTTCCTCCTCCATAGCTTTAATCCACTCATTTTTACAGTTACCATTCAATGCGTCCTTCACTGTTTTGGGTTCGCTAACGTCATTAGATATATAGCAAGAACGACAAACAAGTCCTGATGATTTGCAACTTGGGCACCCCTTTTCTTTTTTTTGTCTTTGGGATCTGCGTAGCTCGGGATTTTCAACACGAATGTTTTCTACACCAGGAAGAATCTCTGCTTCCCTTTCAACCTCATCCTCTCCCCCTGGCTCATTGATTTCTATGTTATCGTCCCTTAACTCTTCATTATGTTCAGAGACATCTCCCTCACTGTCATAAAAAAAACACCTTCTGTTTCAGCCTCTCTGATAACATAATCAATCACCACAGGTTCAGGTTCCTTAACAACAATCACTTTGAACGGAAACACATTTTCC
The DNA here is from genome assembly GCA_039654895.1 of Mongoloraphidia duomilia. Lineage (NCBI taxonomy): Eukaryota > Metazoa > Arthropoda > Insecta > Raphidioptera > Raphidiidae > Mongoloraphidia > Mongoloraphidia duomilia. The sequence continues at coordinate 30,486,471 of CM077519.1, forward strand.
ACAAACCTGACATATACCTATTGAAAATACGCAAATTTCTTCTCTAAAATTCCACAACTTATATCCTCTCGTGCCCTTAGGGTAACCCAATAGTACACACTTTATCGCCCTTGGTTCCATCTTCTGGCTTTTTACATTCTCCACAAACATCCAAGCTTGACACCCAAACACCACCATTATTTTAAGTTTCCTCTCACTCAAATATTTGAACCATCGTTCATAAGGAATTTGCTCGTCAATGGCTCTAGATTTACATCTATTTTTGATGAAACACGCAGTATAGATAGCTTCGCCCCAAAAATGTGACGGCAACCCTGACTATTAGCATACACCTTGCCAATGTTAACAATAGCTGATTTAGTCGTTCACAAATACCCATTTGTTGATGAGCATCCACCATAGACAGTCTATGCAAAATTCCACATTCTCTGAATAGGTTGCAGAATTTATGATTTACGTACTCTCTTCCATTATCAGTCTGATAAACCTTAATTTTACTCTCTTGTAAATTCTCCACTCTATTTTTAAATTCCACAAAAGAATCAAAAGCCTCGTTCTTACTTTTTAACACGAATACCTCACTGTATCTAGAATAGTCATCAGTAAAAGTTACAAAACAATTTTATTTCCACCTTTTGTCTCAGGTTTTACAAAACACACATCGGAGAGAACTAAGTCCAACACTTCCTCTGACTTCTTCTCTCTCCTAGGAAATGGTTTCTTCTTCCCTTTGCCTGCATGACCACTTCACATTCTTTACACTCTCCCTTTGGTATAAAATCACGCTCTGGTAAGTTGTTAGCATGTCCAAATCGTTGATGCCATAGTTCAGAAGTGATACCTCTCCTGGATGTTATTGTCACACTAGGATTCACTGGAGCACTTTTACCGTCTGATTCAGATTCACGTCGTTCATACCAGTCTACAAATACTGCATACAAGTTGTCTTCAACAGCATTTTTCATATCCACAAAGCCACCCATTGTCAATTAAAAATTGCATTCCTTTCTTGTCGAGTTGTCTTACTGAGATAAGGTTATCACTGCTTTCAGGAACCCAATATACTTTGCTGAGTTTCAGTGTATAACCACCATTTTCATACTTCAGTTTCATAGTCACACTTCCAACTCCCTTGACCTCACACATTTGTTTCTTCTTGGCTACTGCCATGGTCCCTGACACAGGGCGAATATCATCCAACAGCTCATGATGAGGGGTGGTGTGTGCATTACACCCACTGTCCATGGACCACCGATCGGATCACCATGTTCGGTTTCACTTTCACTGTCTAAATCACCAATATTTGCCATATAGTTCTTAATTTTTGTTCGCACTAGTCCATTCCCAATTTTATGAATAGTTTCTCGAGATATATACTGTCACTAGTTTCAACAGTTTCTACTTTAGCCTCTCTAGTTAGGCGCGATCTTAGCGAAGCTAGAAGCGCCTATATACACTCGCTTTGTCTGTACGTCTGTGAATCTGTCAATCTGTTAATCTGTAACGGATTTTTTTGAAATTCATGTTGCTATTTCCACTATTTGCACTATCGTTATTTGCACTCCACGAATAACAAATTATTGTTTCTCGGGCTCTAGCATCTAAAACTTTTGGACAATCTTTCACAAGATGATCAGTTCTCTTGCATGCATGACACGCCCATCTGTCTCTATTATTGTCATAATAAGGGCCACTTCTTGGTTTATTTCTTAGTTAAAATACCTTCAGATTTTCTTTCTCTTTTTTGTTTTCTTCCTTCATTTTAATCTTTGATTCTTCAACTCTTTTTATTGGAATTAACCCTTTTACGGATAATTTGGAATCTCTAGTTAGGTTTTTTATACAATCTCTGTATTCCTCTGGTAGCCCCATTAAGATAATCAAGGTGACTGTTCTGTCTGCAAAAGTCCAGTCACAGATGGGTCTCTATGGTAAAGTGACCACATTTTCATTGAGACAAAGCGGGACAAATGGGATGAAAATATTAGAATTACAATTTAGTTATACAGGGTGAATTCGACCACCCGTATCAGTCGTTTTTTTTTGAAAACGGTTAGTCGTAGAGAGTTGTGTCAAAAATTTGTGTTATAAAGGTCCTAATAAAGAATCGAATGGTGATAATTTTTTTTCCGGGAAGGTCGGCATCCCTATTAGTTTGCTCCAGAATGTCCACGATAGGTCGAAAGTGGTATTGTTGAAAAGATCTTTAAAAAATTAGCAAGTTTTGTACGGATTTTTTTTTATTACTGCCACCCCTGTTAAGTAATATTTGTTTGAAATTGCTAAATTGAAATGTCATAATAACGGACTTTTTAAAAGGCCGCATTTAAAATCTAGTTACCTATGTATCGATCATTAAACACTAAAGAAGTACACTCACAGTATAATCAGAAGAGCTCAGTAGTATGTACTAAAGAGTAAATGGAAGACAGTTTGAACACTTGTGACAATGTCTAAGGTTGCTAGATTTTTAATGCCGACTTCGATCGTTATTATGAAATTTTATTTAATAATTTCAAACCATTGTTACTTAACAGGGGTGGCAGTAATTAAATAATTTTTCCTACAAAACTTGCCTATTTTTTAAGAAGCTTTTCAACAGCACCACTTTCAACCTATCGTGCTTTCTAAAATTCCGGAGTTTTGAACATATAATAATTTATATTTATACTTACAGAAATTTACAGGGGTGGCAGTAATAAAAAAAAATTTCCTACAAAACTTGCTTATTTTTTAAAGATCTTTTCAACAATACCACTTTCGACCTATCGTTACATTTATAATTCCGGAGTTCTGGACATTCTGGAGCAAACTAATAGGGAAGCCGACCTTCCCGGAAAAAAAAATTATCACCATTCGATTCTTTATTAGGGCTTTTATAATACAAATTTTTGACACAACTCTCTACGACTAACCGTTTTCGAAAAAAACGACTGATAGGGGTGGTCGAACTCACCCTGTATATATTTTATTGTATACATTCATATACTTGTACAAAAATGTATTTATTATTAATTATTGGTAACTATAAAAATATTTGTAAAAAACTCGGTAAAAAATAATAATTTGAACATCATGATTTTAAATCAAATTAAATTTTTTATTTAAAAAAAATTAAGCCGAGACGTAACGACAATGATCGAACACCACCGAGTAAATCTAACTCGGTACATTGCCTAATTTAGTTTACTCTGCATGCATTTTATGTGTTTTTTTTATGTATTTTTTATTTTTTTATATTCACCATAATACATAAATAATAGGTAATATATTTTTACAGTACATTTAAAATAAGAAATGCAGATATTTTCTAAAAAGCGGGACATTTTTAAAAATCGGCGGGACGCGGGACAGTCCGCCAAAAAGCGGGACTGTCCCGCCAAAATCGGGACGTGTGGTCACTTTACTCTATGGGCAGCGAGAACTTTGTTGACATATTCGTTTACACTCATGTTTGCACTCTTCTCCATTCTCATTAATTGTTTCAGAATGATAAGTTGTTGTATTTCATCTCTCTCGCAAAATTGTGTCTTAAGAGCATCCCATGCTTCCTTGGCACTTTTCAGATGACCAATATATTCGAGGTGACTGTCTTCAACACTTCTCTTCAAAAATACTAAGGCGTTCTTATTTGCACTTATTTCCTCCGGTGAACAATCCGCAAGTTCTTCCTCTATCCAGCCATAAATCTTTACTGTCCAAGATTGAATCTACATGAACAGACCAAGCATAATAATTATTCGATCCAAGTTTAGTAATAAAATCTTTGTCCGCCATTATGCACTATTTTGATTGTGACTGACTGTCAAAAAACTGTAAGTTCACAAAGAATTTGCTACTCATATATAATGCTTTTATCTATTCGGGTCTTAAAGACGGAATTATAAATTGGGGTAGGTCAATGAAAATTAACAGAGTTTTTGTAACTCAAAAAAGAGTGATTCGGTATATATTATATATAAAGAATTCTCACTTTATATAATTGTAAATTTATTTTGAAATAAAACTTTTATTTATTTATTATCTATAAAAAAAATATATAAAAACACTTGTTTGGTTTTTTTTTAAACTTTTTCCCAAAATGTCGAAAAGGTTCAGAATTAATTTTTTTGTTAATTTTGTTTAATTTTCTTTTAAATGCAGCTGGCAAAACATGGAACGCTGCAACAGATTTTATATGTACATAATTGCAAATTTATTTTGAAATAAAACTTTTATTTATTTATTATCTCACTTTATATGCGATATATGCTTATGAAACTTTAACCTACATGAAAAAAATGGTTATTTTAAAAATTGCTGAGAAGTTATACAGAGTGGCCCATCTTAAACAATGCAGTGAAATATCTCGTAAACGGTACAAATCATAAAAAAATGTTTTATACAAAAGTTAAGTGTCAAGGGGGACAGAAGACTGTGATATCAGATTTAACATAGGTGGTGTTGTGAAGGTCAGGCGAAGGTCAGTTTCGATTTTTTAATTGTAACAATGCATTTTTATTCCGGAATACGATACACTATTTAATAGTGAACAGTAATAGCCCAAGAGCCCGCGACAGCCAGACCTTCGTCATTTTATAAAAGCTGAAAGTTTCTCTGCGCATGTACCCAACACAGGTAAGAACGATCATCGACTTATGAAGTTTGGATGGTGGTTACTTTGGCAGGTAGAGGGTAGCAAAGGTTCATAAAATAGTACCTCAAATTCGTTAAAGTATAAAGCTCAGTTTTTTATATTTTCTTCGGAATAATATTAGAAATCACGTCGTCCATTGCCAGACACTTAGTACGGTTTCAACCCCCTGCCAGACACCCCTAAACTTCAATAAATTATGATAGATTGAGATAGATTGTGACAGGATGAAATTTTCAGGGAAGGTAGTATTTAGTATGACAAAGAATAAGCGCTAGGGTTGCCTCGTCAAATCCTGGTGCGACGGCCGGGAGGAGCTCACTTCCGGTGCAAAATACACATATTTCATTAGCTCATAATTATCTTTCGTCATTATATGACAGCATACAATTGACGCCATATTGTAGATCTCGAAGAGCTGTATTGAAATACATAGGGTTGCCTAAGGAAATTTTGGTTAACACATTGAAAACTTATAAATTATATTTGTTTTTTTGACATTTTTAAAGCTGTCAATTAAAATTATGTATATATGTATATGTATATATTGTAACCGTTCTGAAATGAGTTATCGGCCTTGTGTTTGGCAAACGTTCATACGCATGTCTAATTATGTATAACTTTATAGACAGATCACTCAAGCATTATATATGAAGTTTTAATGAAAAACAATGTACCTATTGAACATTAGTTTATTAATTTAAATAAACGCAGGTATACAAAAATATTGTTATTTATTATAAAGCTAACTAAGCGAATATAAAACCAAAATAACTATAATGATAAATGGAAAATAATAATAATTTACTATAATAAAAGAAAAAACCGGTTGATTTGTGAGTCAGAACTGTCAATCTTTACTATGGCAACTTTTCAGCAACTATTTTGTTGCCTTCTTCAGGCCTAAAATTACATTATTAGAATTATGTAATTTTAGGCCTGAAGAAGGCAACAAAATGGTTGTTGAAACATTGCCATAATAAAGATTGACAATTATAATTCACAAATCAACCGGTTTTTTAATTTTATTATATTACATACGTGGAGTGATCAACATGAGTTTCAATATAATTTACTGTAGGTACATAAAACTATTCAAAAATGTATCCGAACAAAGGCAATAACATTTTATGAATTATTATTAAATTACTTATTCTAAGTATACTTATATTAACGTGCTATTAAAATATTTATTTTTTTTTTACAATAATATGTAAACATATTTAAACAAAAGGTAGTTTAAAGTAGTTGCTTTGAAAAAAAGTCAAGAAAATCATGAAATAAAAATTATATACCTATATATATTTAATAAAGATATCTCTTTATGCCAGTTAAATTAGAAAATAATTTACATCATCGAATGCGAGATATTTTTTGTTGGAAATTGAATTTTTAACATTTTTAATATAGGTAAGGTTCTAAAAAATATCACATTCATAATTTTTCAATAAGAAAAAAAACAATACATAATTATCCATCTGTTTTTTTTAATAAAAAAAAACGGCATGATACATTACGCGATGATAATGTTAGTAAAAAAACTATAATATTATTGACCACGTAGTTTCAAAATGCAATAACAAATAACATTTGGCGAAGTTCCATTCAAATGATTTTACACCCGTACCTAAAGATGTTTCACATCAAAAATTTAAATTTTTGAATATACTGATACTACTTTACAAAATTTATTACTTTTATTTTTCATAATACGGGATTTAACTATTATATTTTATCCAATTTTGAGCAGTTATTGAAAATTTATAATTTTTTCGAAATGTCATTTTCTTAAAAACTATGGTTACCATGTTGGACTAAGGGCCACTTAGTAATTTTGAGCTGTTTCAATTTATACATTTATACATATACATATAAAAATTGACATTTTGCACCGGAAGTTGCTTATTGTACCTTTGGTACTCTCTACCTGCCAAAGTAACCACCATCCAAACTTCTTAAGTCGATTATCGTTCTTACCTGTGTTGGGTACATGCGCAGAGAAACTTTCAGCTTTTATAAAATGATGAAGGTCTGACTGATATTTTGAAAATAAATAACAAATTTAATTTGTCAATCCGGTTCTTTTATGAATTGAATTCAAGCCAAGAAGGCCGGTGCGTAATATCATGGCTATCTGCTATGCCATAATTTATCTAATTGTCGTTCATTTGGCTGTTATTTAATTTCTAAATATCTCAATATTTATTAACTTTAGCTCATATGTACCTTAATAATTTACTGTGTACTATTTAACACTGTATCGTATTCTGGAATAAAAATGCATTGTTACAATTAAAAAATCGAAGCTGACCTTCGCCTGACCTTCACAACACCACCTATGTTAAATCTGATATCACAGTCTTTTGTTTTTTTAGCCCATCAATATATATAACTGGGTTGCAAGGTGAAAAGCTAAAGTCAATGCACTAATATGTTGCAAAATGGAAAATAAATATCGAAAACCAGTCTTTTTGACAGTTTTTTACGATTTTGAGAAATTTTGCACTTTTTCGAAACTCTATCTCGGTACCTATGGGGTCAAAAAATACGTTTTACCAATGAAAATTGTAGGAAATTTAATCCTCTACAATTTACTAATTTTAAGTTGTCCGCTAAAAGCAAGCGTTTTCGAAATGTTTCGAAAAAACCGAAAAAAGTGCAAACATTTTGGGAGTTTTCGCCCCCCCCCCTCCTCTAAAAATTCCACAAGGTTTTTTTGTTGGATAAATTGGGTGTAGCACTACTGGAGACCCACAAACAACATCCCAAAGCTTCATTAAGTTCGAAACTTTTCTAAGGTACCCCTCGATTTTACCCTATGACGATTGGACTAATATCTTTGAAATTCAATTTCAAATTCGAACGCATTAGAACACTCAGATCGATCTGAGCGCAAAACCGAACTTACCAATGGTAATATTCACCATGGGTCATTAATTACGCAGTTAAATAAACAACTGATATTTCGTGTCTTCATTGTAATTCTATTATTCTACTGACATTTTTAAATGTTAGATCTCAAAAAGTATCTCTCTTAGACTATAATTGTATTGATACTTAATAATTAATAACTATGAAATTACTTATTTATATTTAGAAAAGCAAGTGATAAAAATTAGCCGATAGGAAATTTTGTTTAATGTTAATTTGTGTTTGAAATTGCTGCAACAGTTTAATTTCTTAAAAGTGACCTTTTTGAACATAAATGAGAAAAGCTTTGATTGTAATAATTTTTTTTATCTAATGGCCTCTGCAATGATATATAACTAGCATTTGTTCAGAAAAAAATTTCAACTTTTTTCTTCTTACATGATGTGGGAAATGTAGTTATAGTGGAGCCACTTTAAGTTTTTATTTCGAAACCAGTAACAACTACTCCGATAGGAATAATTTTTTTTTAATGTAATAAATACGAAATATTAAAACCTTTATAGGTTAAAAATTGACGCTCACCACCCCTTGATTTTTGGGGCGAGTAAAACAAACATTCCATAGGTAGATATCAAAAAATTTGGTTTTTACACATTTTCGTATAGGTGGAAAGGTAAAAAATAGCCCGAAAGTCGCGTGCTTTTGTCACCTTGAAATCCAGTGACTAAAACGAAACGTCCTTTTAAACAGCTTTATTACTAGCGGCCCAGTTCGGCCTCACCCGGGTGCTATGGATTTATGATTTATTAATACATTACTCGCTCATTTGCTCCCGCGTGCAGTAAATTTATGGTTTATTAATTTACTACTCGCTCACTTCGCTCGCTCGCTCCAGTTATTATATAGGCTATGTCCTAAAGCAGAGTATCAAAGGACAGGGAAAAAAAAATTGAAATCGGTTCAGTAATTTCTGAGAAAACCCCTGATTTCACGCGGGCGCCTGCCAGATATTATAGCCCATATTCTAAACAGTGTCACCTATCAAACATTGAAAAAAAAAATTGAAATCGATTTAGTATGTCCTAAAGCAAAGTATCACCAGTGAAAAAAATTTGAAATCTGTCTTCTGAGATTACCCCCGATTTTCACCCGGACGAATCCGGGCTGGCCAGTTTCAATTATACTTCTAAACCTTCCTCGTGAATCAATCTATCTAATCGTGAAAACCGGAAAAAAATCCGTTCAGTAGTTACAGATAGACGCGGCGGGGGACTTTGTTTTATAATATTGTAACGGATCTAGTGCACTGTTTGACGTCAAACAACATTCTAGAGAATATTTGATCGCGCAGGCAATATTCTGACGTGGCAATAATGGAGAGACAGCCACCCTGGGTTGACAATGAATTGAAAAGGTTATATTATATATATATTTTTTTTGTATATCGAGGATCAAAACGCAGTACCTCGTAAGTAACATTTTTGGTAAAATTGCGTTTTTATTTGAAAATGTTTCGTTACACCTGTTTCCATCTATTGGCCGAGTGAAATAACAATCCATTGAATCATTTTTGCAGGAAACTATAAAAACACAACCTCGTAAATTTTAGCGTTCAAATTTTAGAAGCAGTACCTCGTATATTACATTATACATTATTTTTATTTCAGAATAATTATATATAATTTCCTGCAAAAATTACATTTTGTTATTTACGAGGTACTGCGTTTTGGCCCTCGATATGCTTTTTTATATGTATTTTCTTTTTAATATTTTTTAAAATGTATATTTTTATATGTTTTTTTTTTGTTTGTAACAATATGTGTTACTACTGTACTTTATAATATGTAGTTTTCCGGGTTAAGTTGAAAAGCAGAGTTTTTTGCTGAACTTCGCCAATGGATCACCGCACCCATTCGATTCAATAAAGACATTTATTATTATTATAATAAAAAGTGCATCGATCATCGGGGGGATTCTACTCGGGAAAGTCGACGAGAGAGGACACAGACCAGTACCTCTGACGGGGAAGATGGCCTCCTGGAGTGAATACCTGGAAAGTGAAGACAGCACAGACGTGAAGCCTCAATTGGTTATACTAAGAAGCTGACTGCCGGGTGTGCTGCGACTTCACGAAGGGCCCAGGAGGCCACTTCGTAGGAAGAAGAAGCCGGAGAAACATATTTGCTGGTCTGTGAGAGAAAAGTATACTCTGGAAACTCAATGAGACCAGATCGACGAACAGTGATAAATAAATATAGTGAAAAATAAATAGGGATTCTACTCTGGAAAGACGACGAGAGTAGATGTGCGAACAGTGCTAAATAAATACAGTGACAGATAAATAAGGGACATAAATAAGAAACAGACCAATAAGTGACAGACTAATAAGTGACTGATAAATAAGAGTAAGTGGACCAATAGTGAACCTAGTGTACATAGTGGTCAAGGACACTGGACATAGTGGTCAAGAATAGTGAAATAAATGAAAGAGTGTGTTGGTTCAATGTACCGTTGCCTTGCATTTGAATAAAGAGAACAAAGATTTTTACCAAATACCAGTTTTGTTCCAATTAGTGATGTGCCGGATCGTTAAAAATGTATATCCACGGATACGGATCTGAATACGGATATTTGGTCTCAAGATCCGCGAATACGGATACGGATCTTAACTTTCTTAGAGTACGCGGCGGTAAATACTAAATATTGCACATCGACCTTTGGAAAGAGACTATCTGTTATGGGAAAAAGTTATTGACCACGATATTAAAAAATAAAAAATAATCTGAATGGAATTTAACTGTTTTTCATTATTACCTAATCACCTATATATATAAAATTTTATCTATGAATTGAAAATTGATAAGGTAAAAGATCCGTAAAAGATCCGCCAAAAAACTAACGGATACGGATATGGATACGGATCTTTCTTTTCCCTTGGATATCCGCGGATACAGATATCCGGCACATCACTAGTTACAATATGTATTGATGTGCTTTATCGAATTTTAAATTAAAAATACATATGTCCATAAAGCAAAGAACATACTAAATCGTGCTTTTTGTCCCATGTCGATAACTTTAAAAATTGAAAGGTTATAGGCAGTCGTTAAAATCATCATAAAGTTTACATGTTTTTTTGACATGAGTTAGGACTGTTATGAGTACATACCTTCTATACCATATAAAAAATATCCGTCTAGGAATCTGTAGAAAATTTAATACTCTAAACAAGGATCGGTAACAGGCAGACTGCTGTCCGCATCTGGACCGCAGAGGGTAGAAAACTGGGCCGCGCTTAGAGTTTTCAAAAAGGAAAAAATATATGTAAAAGTAATGATATTAAATATAATTAAAATGTTTTTTCTCCATTTTTCAGTTTTATTTATACAGAGTGAGTTACTAAGAATGTCTCGGGCGATATCTCATTTATTATGAGCATTAGAAAAAAAAGTATTAAAATAAAATTTGGATTGGAATAAGAGCACTATACTTTAAAATAATATTTTTAGCTATACAGGATGTACGGTGTAGTCATAGTACAACTGGCTTGTTTTTTTTTATAAATGGAACATCCTGTATATTTTCAGACCATCTCATTGTCCATTCAGAAGCTAAAATAAATTTGTGCCATTTTTGAAATTCGGTTGCGACGTTGCCAAAGTATTCAACTTTTTCTGCGAAATTCTACATTTTCGTATCTACTACTAAAATACACACCAACCACATTTTTCAAGTTAAGTCAATTTTTGCGTGTCAAGTTAGTCCATAGCATGCGCTAACCTCCAGATACTTCAGAGTTAAATTTAATTATACAGGGTGTTAGTTGCAATAGTTGGAAAATGCGTAACTTTAACCTACCTTAAGTCAATTTTTTTAAGTAGCACACTTCACATCCTGTGTATCTTTAGGTATAAAATGTGTAGAGGAAAGCGAGCCCTATTCACATACCTAAAGATATACAGGGTGTGCTACTTAAAAAAATTGACTTAAGGTAGGTTAAAGTTATGCATTTTCCAACTACTGCAACTAACACCCCGTATTATTTTATTAACACACCCTGTATATTTTTTCACTTTCGATAAAAAATTTCAATCTCACTAACTTAAGAAATTGTCAAGTTATAAGCATTGAGGTACATTTTTTTACTTTTTGACATAAAACTGAAACACTTGACGTGCAGTACTCTGGCAAGATGAGTGTTCGAGAAATATAAAATTCCCATGTTATGAATCTAAAAGTGGTCACCCTACAGACGCCATATTTCTAGAATAGTACTTTTTGACAAAAAAATTAGAATACTTGACGCGAAGTGCTGCAGTAAGAAGAGTGTTCGAGAAATTTTAAATTCACACAGTGGTTATGAGTTTAACCGTGAGATATCTAACCGCATCAAAAAAATTGAAAAATCTGGAAGCGACCCTCCTAGAAATGCAATTTTTCCGAGATCTTGCTTTTTAACATAAAATTTAAAAACATGACACGTGCTATACTAAGAAGAGCGTTCAACAAATATGAAATTCCCACATATGGCTTTCTAACTGAGTAGAAAAATATGAAAAATCTGAAAGTGGTCACCCTACAGAAGCAGTTTTTTCGAGATTGTATTTATGAAGTGTAAAAGCTGGATCTTGAAAAAATTGCTTATGTAAGGTTACCACTTCCAAATTTTCCAAATTTTACTGCTTAGTTAGATAGCCCATGAATAGATGTGTATAGCCCATATATTATGGGAATTTTATATTTCTTGAACACTCTTCTTATATTTATTTATTTAGATGAATGCATAATGACTGCAAACAGTATATGAAGACACCTGTTGTAAGAACAATGACGTAACACAACGCTGTAGTCAGGAAAAATTCTTCTTATAGTCTAGTTCACAAGTTGAAAAACGTTACGTGTTAATTTTTGCTACTGCTAGTTAAAATACGTGTGATAGCTCATTGGATTCGTAATGACGTCTAGAAAAATGTGCGAAAGTTTCAAACACTTAGATAAAAAATTGCAAAAGTTATTAACAATTAAAGACTCCAAAAAAATGGGGATCAGTTTTTTGTAAATAACTCGAAAATTATTGATATTTAAGAATTGAAACACAAATATTCTTAAGGAGGAGGAAATTTCCAAAAAAAAAATGTCGACACCCGGATCTTCATCTCTGTTATTAATAGTTTCAATTTAATGTTGAAAATAGGGCTTTTCGCGGCGAGCGCTGTGCCGTAACATAGTCACGAAACCGGCCGTTGCAGATAAAAAGTTTTTTGTGCCCTATAAAATATTAATTTAAAAATATGAAAAAATTAATGTGTTATCTAGCCACTTGAAGGAACAATATCCCGGTGGAAAATTTTTTTTTCATTCATTTTTCATAAAATGAGCCTATTGTTTTTCGAGTTCTTGTTTACATTCCAAGTCGAATATTTTTTAAACAAAATCTTCTAAAATTATTTCGCTTCGTGGCGACTTTTTGACAACTATACTAAATGAGATTATCAACTTACGGTATTTTTTATTGTTATAATCTACGAATTATGATTTATTTAAACAACAAAAAAATTAAAAAGTTAAAAAAGGGGTCGAAAAATTTGTTTTATTAAAATTTATTGATACCACTATTTTTAGATATGAAGAAGCTATTACATAACAGTAGAATAACATTTTTAGCGCAATTTGTTTAAACAAGTGGACTAATTTTTTAAGAAAAATTTTTTGAATTAAAAAATCATGATATTTTATAATATACCTAGGTACAAAATGGCAAAAAAAAATTTCAAAAAATGTAATTGGTCCATTTGTTTAAAAAATTTATTTAAACAAATTATGCTAAAAATTTTATTCTACTGTTATATAATAGCTTCTTCATATCTAAAAATAGTGATAACAATAAATTTTAATAAAAAAAATTTTTCGACCCCTTTTTTTAACTTTTTAATTTTTTTGTTGCTTAAATAAGTCATAATTCGTAGATTATAACAATTAAAAATACCGTAAGATGATTATCTCATTTAGTATAGTTGTCAAAAGGTCTCCACGAAGCGAAATAATTATAGAAGGTTTTGTTTAAAAAATATCCGACTTGGAATGTAAACAAGAACTCGAAAAAAATAGTTAATTAACAATAGGCTCATTTTATGAAAAATGAATGAAAAAATTTTTTCCGCCGGGATATTGTTCCTTCATGTGTCTAGATAATACATTAATTTTTTCAGATTTTTTAATTAATATTTTATAGGGTAAAAAAAACTTTTTATCTGCGACGGCCGGTTTCGTGGCTACGTTACGGCACAGCGCTCTCCGCGAAAAGCCCTATTTTCAACATTAAATTGAAACTATTAATAACAGAGATGAAGTTCCGGGAGGCATCCCTGCATATTCGTAAATACCTGACGTATTAGCCACTCGGGAAGTTTCGACAGCCGCTCGTATATACCTGACGTGTCGTGGTGACTCGTCTGCTATTTACAACACGTCAATCAGCATTGTTTGAAAATGTAACTTCTACTCGTTGTGATTGATTTTTCAGCATTAATAAATCTGCTAAAGTTTTAGATGTTATTTTTCATAAGTTTCCGAAGCATCTGTTCGTATTGTATTGTTTTTTAGTAATGTTGAAAAATTGATAAATATATAGCATAGAAAAATCTATTGAAATTAAAAGAAGTTACTCGAACAATGAAAATATGTTCTTTACATTTTAAAAAATGTGATTATACTATACTACCAAATAAGTTAACCTAAAAAGTAAATAAAATAATAATGTTTACAAAGTTAAAAAAGTGTATAATATACAGGGTGAGTTCGACCACCCGTATCAGTCGTTTGTTTCGAAAACGGTTAGTTGTAGAGAATTGTGTCAAAAATTTGTATTATAAAAGCCCTAATAAAGAATCGAATGGTGATAATTTTTTTTTCCGGGAAGGTCGGCTTCCCTATTAGTTTGCTCTAGAATATCCAGAACTCCGGAATTATAAACGTAACGATAGGTCGAAAGTGGTACTGTTGAAAAGATCTTTAAAAAATTAGCAAGTTTTGTACGATTTTTTTTTTATTACTGCCACCCCTGTTGAATAATATTCGTTGGAAATTACTAAATTAAAATGTCATAATCACGAACTTTTTAAAAGTCCGCATTTAAAATCTAGTTACCTATCTATCGATCATTAAACACTGAAGAAGTACACTCACAGTATAACCAAAGAGCTCAGTAGTATGTATTAAAGAGTAAATGGAAGACAGTTTGAACACTTGTGATAATGTCTAAAGTTGCTAGATTTTTAATGCCGACTTCGATCGTTATTATGAAATTTTGATTTAATAATTTCAAACGATTGTTACTTAACAGGGATGGCAATAATTAAATAATTTTTCCTACAAATCTTGCCAATTTTTTAAAGAGCTTTTCAAGAGCACCACTTTCAACCTATCGTGCTTTCTAAAATTCCGGAGTTTTGAACATATAATAATTTATATTTATCCTTATAGAAATTTACAGGGGTGGCAGTAATAAAAAAAATGTTCCTACAAAACTTTCTTATTTTTTAAAGTCTTTTTTCAACAATACCACTTTCGACCTATCGTTACATTTATAATTCCGGAGTTCTGGAGCAAACTAATAGGAAAGTCGACCTTTCCGGAAAAAAAATTATCACCATTCAATTCTTTATTAGGACTTTTATAATACAAATTTTTGACGCAACTCTCTACGACTAACCGTTTTCGAAAAAAACGACTGATACGGGTGATCGAACTCACCCTGTATACATGTATTTACATTTTTCTCTGCTTTACAGGAACAAATTATTAAAATTGTTTTTCCATCTTAAGATATTATAGCATTTATTTCATGGGGTTTTTCTTCCTTGTTTGACGTTTGTAAACATAGCGCGTTAATAGCTATCACATCCTTATTACTTTTTTCACAATTTATTCCACATTTAATTAAATGTTCAACAGATAAAATTCGTTCTGCATCATATATATTTTCTTGGTTTGGTCATATAATATTATGATAGTTGCATATTCGTAAATGCCTATTGTTTTATTCAAATAAACATTTTCATCTTCCTCCTTTGTATTTTCTTTTATTTTCCACTTTTAATTTAGTTCCATCATTGTGTTAACAAGATAACTGACACGTTAGTCGGATACGTTTGCTGTTTACTAAGAACTTCGAGGCATGTAAATAACTGACGTGTTAGTCTAACACGTCTGCTATTTACGAAGCAATTTCGGGCATCTAACGCGTCAGGTATTTACGAATATGCTTCCGGAAGTCAACATTTTTTTTTTTTAAATTTCCTCCTCTTTAAGAATATTTGTGTTCCAATTCTTAAATATTAATAGTTAGTTATTTGCAAAAAACTGATCCCCATTTTTTTGGAATCTTTAATTGTTAATAACTTTTGCAATTTTTTATCTAAATGTTTGAAACATTCGCACATTTTTCTAGACGTCATTACGAATCCAATGAGCTATTACACATATTTTTACTAGCAGTAGCAAGAATTAACACGTTTTTCAACTTGTGAACTAGACTATTAGTACGGCATTTCGCGTCAAGTGTTTCAATTTTACATCAAAAAGTAAAGAAACGTACTTCAATGCTTATAGCTTTAAAATTTCTTAAGTTAGTGAGATTGGACATAAAGCATCGTTTAGAACATATTTTCTGTGGATTCCCAGACGGATTTTTTTTATTCGGTATAGAAGGTACTCGTAACGCGTTTCAAAAAAACATGTAAAACTTTATGGTGATTTCAACTTTGACTGCCTATAACTTCTCAATTCTTAAAGAGACTGATATGTGACCAAAAGCACGATTTAGGGCGCTCTTTGCTTTCTGAACATAATTATATATTTTTATTTTTAAATTGGATAAAAAACAATAAATAAAGCTGTTGAAAAAGGCATTACGTATTAAGCATTGGTTTCCAAGGCGAATTTCGGGCCCTTTTTCTGGTCATATCTTTCCACTCACACGACAGTGTGTAAGAACTAAGAACCACTATGGAACAATTATTGTTTGAAACATTTTTGAAGTTATACTTCTTTTGGCGCGTTATGGAAAAATGATGAGAGTGAATTTTTACGATGCGCGCGCATCGCGTCACGAAAATTTAACACCATGAAGTTAGTCGGAAGTTCATGATTATAATACCCTATTATCACCAGTCACAATGTGACAAGAGCGTTTTCAGTTTTGAATAACATTAATAAAAGCTATTGCTAATTTGCTATACAAACGCTCGTTTATGCCGCTTTCGTTAAATATGAGTTCGTAACTTCGTACTCCAACACCGTACTGTTTACATTATTATTTTTCATGATTATAATACCCTATTATATAGCACTGCTATGTAAGATGTGCCGTGGTGTAACGGATAGCACAGCCGTGTCACACGCAATAGGTCTCGGGTTTGGATCTCAACAGAAACATGCTTTTTTTTTAATAAATAATTAGATATAAATATAATAAATAAATATATTTAATAAAATAATAATTTATTAAATTAAATTAATTTATTTAATATCTTTATTTTATTATTTTATCATCTTTTTTACAAACGTTTAACACAAACATGCTTTTTTTAAATAAATAATTAGAATTTTACAAACGTTTAGTACTGGCACGCCAAAGAAGTATAACTTCTGACGTGCGTACATAAGTACACACACACTTTTTTTTTGTATGTCTAATAGTTTTCGAGATTTTTTCAGAAACTACATCCCCCCCAATAAGGGGGTGGTGAGCGTCAATTTTTAACCTATAAAGGTTTTGATATTTAGTATTTTTGACATTTCAAAAAAAATCATTCAAATCGGAGAAGTTGTTACCGGTTATGAAATAACGGCCTTTTGTCTATTGTTACTCCACTATAATTTTAATTGTTTTAAAATCCAATTCACAGCAGCACACAATATAAATGAAAAAGTCTGTATTACAACAAAATAGTTACCTACTAGGCAACTTATAAAGGTAAAAAAACATTATAGGTATTATCTCATTTTATTTGCAAAAAATATCGATTGCGATCAAACAATCGTAAAATCGACAAGGATCAATTATTTCCTAATATAGGAATATTTTAAATACATCAGTTTGCCTTTTATTATGACGTTTCAGCGTAAAACTTGGAAACAATTTTTAACATCAATTAAATTTAATAAAATTGAATTTGAAATATGTCTTACCTTCCTAGCAATTTCCACAAATACATTTTTTGTGTATCCAAAAGCAAATATTAGTTTTATATTGATATATCATTATTTATTAGCAAGTTACAATCTTGAATATTTATACATTTAAAATTTACACATTTATATAAAACTTTTCTGTCATTCACTAAACTCATATAAAGCAATCATTGACGCTAATGATCTAAGTTGTCGACGCGTTATAATCTACAATAAATAAAATAAAGCAATCGTCCCTTTGTCCATTTGACAAAATATCTAGCCACCGAAAACTACGGTTATTTGAACCCAGCGCCAATTCAAATTTTAGTGTTCCGTATCAAAATTCGTAAAATGGAACACTTATGAAATCACTTCGGTGTCTGTCTGTGTGTTTAATAATTTTTTATTACACATGTGGGATAAGTACTATCTTGGGGCACGTTATTTTGGTCGGCAAATAGAGATCATTGCCCACTCTACTGTTTCCATGGCTTCCATTATTTAAGTCTATTTGCGTGCGTAAATAACACTTGGCGCATGCTTTTAAATAAAACACGCAAATCGATTCTAGAGCCAATTTAATCAATAATTAAAAAAACTAAAAAAAGTGACATTCAAGTGACAGATAATAAATATTTCTTGAAATTTAAAAACTACATTTAAATGAAAAGTTTAAATAACGAGCGCCAAACTAGTACTTATCCCGCACCAGTAATAAAAAATAGTATCTGCAACTGGTGCGGTGTTGTTGATTGTCCACTCGAGCGAATGAACGCACTCACTTAGTTCGTGCGCTCAACTTCGCTCTCGTGGGCAATCGACAACTTACCGCACTTGTTGCACAATATAGGTACTAGAAAATCCATTTGATACGTTTATCAGTTCTCGAATTGGAACTTGGGAATAAAGAAGCCATGGAAACGCCATATAAACAATTGCATTTCTACCCGCTCAACTATTTTCGACAAGCCCTAAAAATATTTAGCGACAAATGTAACAGAAACTCATAGTCTAAGAGCTGGTAACACTTTTTTATGTGTTTATATAAGACTTGGAACTTTTTTTAAAAGATGGCTTTTATATATCTCTACAAGGGGTAAATCTGTCAGTCCAAACGCGGGGCAAAACCACCCCATATTTTTTTTGCTCACTCTTGCGAAAAAAATAGACTTATGTGTGTTTATAAGACTTGAAATTTGGACAGCTTTTTCTTTATCATTAATAAAGTCTAGAAAGAAACTGACTGACTGTTTGGACGGAGCTTCAGTTCTAGGCCCTCTTGTTTGCTATATTTATAAATAGGCTATTGGTTATGTCATATAGAAAGGAACTAAGACATTCACGGGTTTTTATTGCAGGAATAGGTCAATGGGTCATTTAAGAAGAAAAAACCGCAGAGTGCTATTAAATTAGAGGGTGGAAATTGGAGATAGGGGTAAAAATGCACCCTTTTCAGTTTTTTCAATATACCTATCTCGCAAACGATGCAAAATTTCGATATACTTTATATGAAACTTTTTGTGGAGAATTGAATTTCCCATCGAAATAGCTTATTTAAAAAAATTTAAAACATTTTTTTTTTGCCAAAAATGTTGAAACAAAAAGAAAAAAAAGCCAAAATTTCGATTTTTTGACATTTTTTGCTTTTTTGCGTAGCACTTTTTTTGGGTCAGAGATAGGTATAGGCATTGCTTTGTAGGAAAAAAAGTAGACAAAATTTCCTTTAAAATGCTGGGTAGAAAAATTTTTTGGGCTAAACATTGACCGAAATATGGCCACTCGAACATAGCTTTTTTTTCGATTGACTGACAGACAACGCCCAGGTCAAACCGCTGAAGATATAAACTTGAAATTTGGAGAGTAGGTTCCTTTTGTGACGTAAGCACTCACTAAAAAAGGATTGTTCGAAATTCAACCCCTGAGAGGGTTAAATAGTGGATGAAAATTTGTATTGAAGTTCGTCATTTTTGAAGTTAGGAACATGAAATTTTGCACAGGAGTTCCTTATAACATAACGTACTCCTATGCAAAATTTCATGCTTCTAGCTTCAAAAATGATGAACTTACATACAAACTTTAATTCCCTATTTAACCCCCTTAGAGGATAAATTTCCAAAACTTTTTTCTTAGTGCTCACTTGCGTTATAAGGAACTCCTGTGCAAAATTTCATGTTCCTAACTTCAAAAATGACGAACTTCAATACAAATTTTCATCCCCTATTTAACCCTCTCGGGGGTTGAATTTCGAACAATCCTTTCTTAGTGGGTGCTTACGTCACAAAAGGAACCTACTCTCCAAATTTCAAGTTTTTATCTGCAACGGTTTAACCTGGACGTTGTCTGTCAGTCAATCGAAAAAAAAAGCTATGTTCGAGTGGCCATATTTCGGTCAATGTTTAGCCCAAAAAATTTTTCGACCCAGCATTTTAAAGGAAATTTTGTCTACTTTTTTTCCTACAAAGCAATGCCTATACCTATCTCTGACCCAAAAAAAGTGCTACGCAAAAAAGCCAAAAAAGTCAAAATATCGAAATTTTGGCTTTTTTTTTTCTTTTTGCTTCAACATTTTTGGTATAAAAAAATGTTTTAAAATTTTTTAAATAAGCCATTTCGATGGGAAATTCAATTTTCTACAAAAAGTTTCATATAAAGTATATCGAAATGTTGCTTCGTTTGCGAGATATACCTATTGAAAAAACTGAAAAGGGTGAATTTTCACCCCTATTTCCAATTTCCACCCTCTAATTTAATAGCATTCCGCGGTTTTTTCTTCTTAAATGACCCATTGGCCGATTACTGCAATAAAAACCCGCGAACGTCTTAGTTCCTTATTGCCCTGCTTTTTAGGACATAATCAATAGCCTAAAAAGATTTACCTGATAATTTAAGCATTGGAAAATTAGTATTGTTTGCAAATGATTCATCTATACTTATAACCTCAATGACAGCTACAGAATTAAAGGATAAGATTGATAGAATAGGTACTTATACAATTTTCGAATTGGCGTAACAATAATGGGCTAGTGCTGAACTGCGACAAAACAATTTGCGTACGATTTCATAAACGAAAAAGTATGCCTATACTTAACATTAGCCTAAATGCAGGGGCGGACTGTCGTATCGGGCGATATATTGATTTTGGGTGAAGATAGAAAAAGGTTTAAATACAAAAGTTGTATAAATTTTAATGGTGTATAACCTAAAAATATTTTCAATTTTACAGCCTGTCCCATTTAAGCGTGGCAGACTAAAGTTATGTTTTTTTTAACCTAACACCTTGTTTTTATATGTTTTTTCAATTCTGCACCTAAATGTGAATCGAAATTTTAAGGGAAGCCATTTTTGAGTTATTCAAGTTTTTTAGAAATTTTTGGCACGTGCAGACCTTTACCTAAAATTCGACATAGCCAAAACAGAAACCTTTATCAAACTGAAATTTAAAGAAGAATTGTAAATTATAGACGCTCGACAACAGAGATCATTAGCGTCTGAAAAGAAAAAATGTAAACAAAAAAAAGTCAAATCAATAAAACCAAAGTAATATCAAAATTTGACACACAACAAAATAAAAACATTATAAGTACAAATAAAATGTGTCATATAATATAATGTAGTAAGATATAAAGAAAAACTATAAAGGCTGTAAAGGGGCCTAAATGTAGGTACACAAATAAATAAAATCAAATAAACCGGTCAAGACCGGTTTCCTTTAAAAATCGAAAAAGCAGATAGACATTGTCAGGATCATTTCCTAAAACAACCGACAGGTCACCTGACAATCCAATCTGCTGTTGTGTGTCCTTAAACTGGACACACTCATTTAAAATATGCGAAACGGTAACACGAGTGTCACACGTCTCACAAAGGGGTGGTACCTCATGAGCCATTAAAAAATCTACAGTGACCGATGCGTAGCCGTGTAAGAACCACTTCTTCCCACCTGGAGGGACGGCAAGATGTGAGCCATGTGTCAACTGTAGATTTTATAACTCTTAACTTGTTTTCTTCGACAGCACTCCATTCATCTTTCCAGAGCTGTTGAACGACCGAAATCAGTGCATTCTTAAGGCCGTCACCAATAACCGTTATTTGCAGCGTCCTTAGCTAACTTAGCTAACTCAGGTAATTCATTGCCATAAATTCCCATATGACCGGGAACCAGTAGCGGCGTTAGGGTAGGGCGTGGTAGGGCGACCGCCCAGGGCGCCAGATTTGAAGGGGCGCTTGCCGCTTGTTCATTGAGCGAATCCTACTTACTAATAGTCCGTTATCAAATTACTGCCATTCATGATGCTTTAATTACTTTGGCTATTGAAACTCAGAAAACTGATGTTCAAGTCTCTCATGAGGCTACTACTCTAGCCGAACAGTTAAAAGATTTCAGCTTCTTAGTTTCATTGGTTGTTTGGTATGATATACTTTTTCAAATAAATGTCGTCAGTAAATCTCTACACTCAATAGACATGGATCTCGGTAAATGCACAGAAATGTTGAAAAAATGCTGCGCTTTCTTGGAAGAATATAGAAATAAAGGTTCTAAAGCGCCATTTTAACTGCGAAGGAGTTGGCTGAAGAACTAGAAATTGAACCTGTGTTTAGAGCGGCAACAAGAATTCGACGTGTTAAACGCCAAGCTGGTAACTGCTCGCGATGAGCCTATAACTTCTCCAGAAAAGAAATTTGAAGTTGAATTTTTCAACTGTCTTTTGGACACTACCATAAATTCACTCAATGAAAGATTTGAACAGTTAAATGAATACTCGGAATCTTGGTCTTTTTTGTACAATATAAAAAAGATTCCGGAAAAACCAGACCTACTCAAACTCTGTAGTGATCTCCAATTGAAATTAACTGTAGACTCTAAATCAGATATAAGTCTAAAATCTTGTTTGCCTGATCAGAATGTGGTTACTCCTGTCTTTATTTTAAATTTTATCAAAGATCGCAACTTACAAGAGCTGTATCCAAATGTATGGATAGCATTGGGAATATTGATCACTATACCTGTAACTGTGGCTAGTGGGGAAAGGCGTTTTTCTAAGCTTAAGCTGATAAAAACCTATTTGCGATCGACAATATCTCAATCTAGATTGACAAACATAGCAACTTTGTCAATCGAAAATGAAATTGCGGAAAACATAGACTTTGATGTCTTAATAAAAGAGTTTGCCGATAGAAAGGCTAGAAAAGTAAAATTTTATTAGTTTTTTTTAATAAATGGTTATTTCATTATATCCCTTGCCTTTTTTTCGTATGGGTTTCAATGGCAGATAGGGGGCGCCGTAGAAATCTCGCCCAGGGCGCTGATAGTGCTAAAACCGGCACTGTCGGGAACTCAACAAAACCGGACAGTGGTTCCACCTCTTTTAAGAGAATATAACTTATCCTGGATTAAACAAATCAGAGGATGGCTAGGGTAAGAACGCCTAAGAAATGCCTGAAGTGCACTGAAAGAGTCGCTGCAAATAACATATTTATGCGGACCGTGAACATGTCTCAAGGTTTGCAAAATTGCATAATATAACTCTGCAGTAAAAATACTGCACTCTTGAGACAACTTGTATCCAACACTGTCGTTGGTGACGAACGCGCAACCTATACTGTCGAGAGACTTCGAGCCATCTGTATAAACGGAACGATAGTCTCGAATCTGATCCAGCAACGCCAGGAAAAGCTACCGATAGAGCTCTGGCGTTGTCGTATTTTGCGGATGAATGAAAAGTGACATGTTGATGACGGGCTGAGGAATTAGCCACGGGGGTACAGAATTACGGCCGACTTTAAGAGTTTTTGGAAGCGCCAAATGAAGTTCTTCTAGGAGAAGATTCAACCTGATACCGAGAAGGCTTGTTGCATTTCTTCTCCGTCTATATAGAGAAGAAAACCTAGGTTGGAATACGCAACTGTAAGTTGGGTGATTAGGCTGACTACGGAGCTTTGAAACGTACGATACCATATTGCGTTTCCGCCGGATGTTTAGCGGCAGCTCTTCGCATTCAGCGGCAATGCTAACAACAGGACTGAATCGAAACGCTTCGGTTGACAAACGAATACCGGCGTGATGAACAGCGTTTAACATCCTGATGTACGACTCACGCGCTGAGTCGTACACAACATAATCCAATTTAGACTGTACAACTGCACGATAAATTCGTAGCACCCCACGTGGTACTAGATAAAATTTTTAAAATATTTAGGAAAGACATCGACTTCCTCTTTAAAATATTAAAATGAGTCTTCCAATTTAACGCTCTGTCGGAAAGTAAGTCCTAAAAATTGAGCAGTGTCTTGTACAGAAATCAAAGTGTCATATAGATACAAGAATGGTTCTTGCTAACTACGAATGCGGCAAAAGTGCACACAGTGGGTTTTCCCAACGGAAAATTTAAACCCATTGGTTGTCCAGTTCTGGATGCTATTAATGGCCAACTGCAGATGACGTTGTGCAGTACGAATGTACTTTGACGAGCAGTAGATCGCAAGTCTCTGAAATTTTGAGGATCACTAGATAATAGACGGACAAATCAATGTCTGTAGATGTGAATCATCGTACTAGCGAAAGCTAATCATGAAAGTAGTACGATGATTCACATCTACAACCTAGTTATAATTAAATAACACTTGCATGTAGTGGAAATCAATTGATTCCAATGCCTATAAGGAGAATGTTAATTTAGTAATCATGTCACGGTTGAGTACTGTAAGCTCATTCCGCCGCGAAAGTGGAAAGGTTCAAGTTAGATTCCTGACTGTGACTGTGGTTGGTAAAATGATTTTTTCCGATATGTCTGGTATCAATTATACAGAGGTGTTCAAGACTTGCGTTGTCGGCCGATGTACTGATTTTGGGTGAAGATAGAAAAAAAGTTTAAATACAAATGTTGTATACATTTTAATGGTGTAGGTATAACCTAAAAATATTTTCAATTATACAGCCTGTCTCATTTAAGCGTGGCAGACCAAAGTTATGTTTTTTTTAACATAGCACCCTGTGCTTATTTGTTTTTTCAATTCTGCGCCTAAATGTGAATAGAAATTGTAAGGGAAGCCATGCTGGAAAATTCAGTAATTTTTGAGTTATTCAAGTTTTTTAGAAATGTTTGACACGTGCAGACCTTTACCTAAAATTCGACATAGCCAAAAGAGAAATCTTTATCAAACTGAAATTTTGAGGATCACTAGACAATAGACGGACAAATCAATGTCTGTCCTAAAAAAAATGAATTTATTATACAGGGTGTTCAAAATAATGTACTTCTTTTACCTAACTTCAATCGCGTGTAACTTTTGATTGTTCAATACAACGAGGTTATTTTTTTGCTGGAATTTATTTTTTTGGATATTTACTAACACTTTTATTAAAGGTTCTCCATACTATACCATACCTAAGGCTAAACCTAGTACGAAAATATTAAGTTTAGGTATGGAGAACCCTTAATAAAATCGATCATCTATTGCCACTGATGAATGCATGCATAAGACGGCGTCGGACGGCGCTGTCACTGATTGGAATATTCGTTATTTGAGATCTTCATGATATAATCCATCCTAGTTTTGATTCACATGCGAATAAAGCGTTGTGACCTGGAATCTGTTGTTTTTCTCTACCTAGTATCTCCCAGAAAATAGCAGCACCTAGGAGGATATCTATTTTGTTGGGTGTATTAAACTCAGCCAAATGACAATTTGAAGACACAATAATATTGCTAACATTTATTTTATGCTGTGGCAAATTGGAGTTATTTTAGACAAGACAAAACATTGTACCTGGGCGACAAAATTACTGTTACGTGACCAAATACAAATCATGACAGATGATTTAATTTGAGATTGTGATTGACTGATGCCTGTAATCAGCATGCTAACCCATTGTCGTCGCTAACCTAATCGTTGGCAAAAAGTTTCGGTAATAAACGAGGACTGCGATCCCGAATCGAGTAAGACGCGAGCGGTATGTGGTATGTTACGTACATCTAACACATCAACAAGTGCCGTTGCGAGTATTGTCGTCGACGTGTTCGACGCATGATTACAACTATCCGAATTTGTAACCGACATTGTTCTCGGAGCAGTTTGTGGGAGATCAGAGGTACAGACGATTGTGAATTTGATGATGAAACGTTGATATGTAATAATGTGTTGTGCTTTTCTTTACACTTGCGACAGGTACAGGAAGTACATTTGCTTAAAAAATGACCGGAATTTAGACAATTTAAACAAAGTTTCAGAGCTTTTACTTGAGATATTCTCTGCGGTATAGGAAAATTGAGAAACTCGCGGCAACTATATAATAAATGAGATTTCTCACAGTCCATGTGTATTTGAGTCAAGGCTTCTAAAATACAACAGCGTTGCGTAATAAAGTTGTGTAAACTTGCGGATTCACTTTGAACAGAGGCAATATTAAAAAGTGCCTTAATATACTTTTGTATAATGACGCGTTTATTTTGATAACGATTATTTAGCAATTCCCAGGCCGCTTTGTAATTATCTTCAGACGTTTCGAGAGATTGGAAGTTAAAGGCGTCACCTTTTAAAAATGAGCATAAATAATGAAATTTCTGTCTATCGGATAAGCTGTCGTCAGAGTCAATTAAACGTATCGTGAAAAGTGCGCCAATTTTCATATGAACCATCGAACAGCGCAATCTGAATTGTTGGAAGCTTAACGCGTGATACGCGACTAACGTGAGATTGATTCAAAGAAGTAGACGCCTCGTGAGCTTGCATATAATTTTGAACAGCAGAAACTAAATCAAAATAGGAACTTTCAAACGTTTCCCGTTCTTGCACTTGAGTTATTTCAATTTGCGACTGAACAGTATCAAAATCATTCCATGATGTTTCAAATTTTTCTAAACGTAATCGCAATTGTATGATATCACTTGCTGTATCGTCAAAAGTTTGAAAAAAAATTCTTAGATGTGTTAACCGTGCTTTAATTTGACCACGTTTGGCAATTAGTTGAGCAAGTTCAACTTTCGTCATTTTATTATCGATTTAAATGTTAGATAAATACCGATGTATTATTTTATAAAACCGAAAATGTAGACACTAACTTTTACAAAAGATTTGCTCGTTTGAAATCGTAGAGAATTGGAAATTAGGTATATTATATTATATTGAAAAAATACGGAAAATAATGAAACGGCTAAGAAAATATGAGCACTCACCATGTAAATATTGACTTCAATATCAGCATCGAATAGTTTATGCGGTAAACCTTCCCGGGTTTCGGCACCAAAAAATGTTAGGTTTTGTAATATTTTTCAAATGAAATAACAAATGATTTCCTTTACTTGTTTTTGAAACGTGAAATATTTTAAAAAGAATTTTGCTGCTTGCTTTTTCAAACGTTTTTAATACAATGATGATTTTTCTTACAAAAATGTACAAGACTTTAGAGAAACGAAATTGTTATTCAATACATAATTAAAAAATTATATAAAACAAAACTTAATCGATTACAATTTACAATAAACAGTCTTGGACACATTAAGAGGCTTTAACTCAACACAAACTACTTTCATTATTTATGTCAAAATACTCTGACACTGAATCTTTAACTTATTAAAATAATCCGTGAATTATTTGAATAGTAAAAAATAATAACAATAAAAACTAAACATAATTATGTAAGTAGTTTCGACTAATATTTAAATAAATAGGTATGTTATTTTTATATTACCTATATAAAATATGTATAAGGAGGTATGTTATGTAGTATGACGAAGGTATACTGACGTATAATATTACCTAGACCTATTACCAAGGTGTGTAATTTTTTTCTTAAAAACGACTGACGATTTTGAATAAATTTACAGAATGGGGATTTTTCGGGGCGAGAAATCGATCTAGGTAGAAAGTTTGGTCCCATTTGAAACGGTAATTAACAAACGCTAGCCAAATGAAACACGAGAGCTGTGAGCTAGGAGGGGAAGCGAATTGAGATGGGAGATAGGCTATTCGTTGTATCGAACGAGGAAGGCAGCCCCTCTGTTCTGTCCGAGCTAGTGATGCCAGCCGGGTGTAAAGCGATACGGGGAGAGAGATGTTGACGATCAGATGAGACGGTCAGAGCTTTGTTGCTTGGATTTGATCGCTGGAAATTGGGACCTTCTGGAGAGAATTGTTGTTTAACCTGGATTAGGGTGTGCCTAGGTTGTGAAATATAACGAGTTCTGCCCTCGATTCACAAACCTAACACAGAATAAATTAGCTTGCCCCATTGTTGACTGTGTGTTGGATAACATTTTTGAATTTACTGCGTTGTGAATATTATTAAAAGGCCCCTGTTAAAATAATTTGGTGTTTCATGTCATTCTATGATGTATTTAGCAAAGAACGGCGGTTCGAGATGATTTCCTGAAACAATATTCTAAGTACGAAAATTTATTTGTGAGAATAGATATTATTCAACATCAGGTGCTTGCAATACACGGCATTAATGATTTCAGTAGCGTCCCTTTAAATATTAACCGAGCTGAGATTGTTAAGCTTAAGCGATTTCTTAGATTTTTTCAACAACCGCTTATTAAATATTACTGGTATTAAATTACTAGTTGCACTACCATCGCGGGCTGCGATTTTAGTCGGGGTCGCTGTAATCGAACAAGGTTCGGCAGTAGGAATTATTCGCCTTAGAGGATCCCGTACTATTCTGGTTGTAGTGTGCGCTAGGTTATGCAAAGCAAGCTCAGCTTCCGTTCCAGCGAAAAGAATAAAGCTTTGAAATATCGGAGTGTTGAAACGAAAAGGGGCCCTATTGTCCTTCCCGTATTGGTTAATAATTTATTTAGTGTTGTTCTCTTTCGTTGAGCATTATCGATTCCATGAGTGTTTTGTGTTGTGGATTGTCCTTTTTGTTGAAAATATTGGAAGCTCAGTTGAGCGAGTTGTTTGAATTCGGTTGGTAGCGTTGGTGGCGTTGTTTTAGTTAGTTAAGTTTGTTATCGGGTGGCGGCTTATTACGTAAAGCTTAGAGATTGATCGAATGACTACTTTCCCGTTTGGACACCGGGTTTAGTTTCTGCGGCTTTAGTTGTCCTGGCGCCCTTATAACTTGTAGTCGGTTGTGTTGCACGCAGAATATTTCCTATCAGTCGTGATTTATCTTTAAGCTTCACTATTGTTATTTTGTGGTGTTGTCTCTTAGATTAGATTCCTGGCGGTGTTAGGTTATTCTGGGTTGTGGCCTTGTGGGTTACTTTGAAATAAAGCAGGTTTGCAGCGTTTTTGGGATCTAGGTTAAGAATTGTTATTGTGTTCGTCTTGTGGTAGGTGGTCGGGTTTTTTATTTCGGGCTTTAGCCTATTGTTGGGATTTATTGTTGTAGAAGGAAGTGCAGTTGGAGTGTTTTAGGAGGGGACCGTTATTTGCTTAAATTTGTATTGCGCAAGTTACCTCGCCTTTGCGCCGCAGAGTAAACTAGGCGGTGGGCGGTGGCATAAGTGTACGTAGCTCTGCGCAAAAATTAACATCTGTCATAACGTTACGTCACAGTACATTTTTGTAAAAATTATCCGATCCTTTTGAAAATTGATATTTGAGAGTTTCAAAGGACACAAACAAATAAAATGACGTCAGATTTCAAAATGGCGGCCATATGTACATTTTTGTAAAAATTATCCGATCCTTTTGAAAATCGGTATTTGAGAGTTTCATAGGACACAAAAAAATAAAATTATGTCAGATTTCAAAATGGCTGCCGTATGTACTTTTTTGTGAAAATTATCCGATCCTTTTGAAAATTGATATTTGAGAGTTTCATAGCACACAAAAAAATAAAATGACGTCAGATTTCAAAATGGCAGCCAAATGATGTACTTTTTTGTAAAAATTATCCGATTCTTTTGAAAATTGATATTTGAGAGTTCTCGCGCTGTCTAGAGTACGTTACCTTTCAATTTTCATATTTTTTTGTGTTTGTTTACGTGTCGAGTGGTAGGTGGTGGATTTTTTTTGTAAATACAAAATATTTTTTTAGTGGTCGGAGGTCGGATTTTTAAGCCCAATCTGGGGCATTTTTAAAATAACATAAATTCAATAATGGTGAACCGTGGACTCACGTCCCAGCGCCGCACGAGCTAGCCGCGCTCTGAATTTATTCAGGTTATTATAACCCTTCACCAAAAGAGTTTAAACTCTAACAAAATATTCAATTATAATATATATACAGGGTGTCCTCAAAGACACTAAACACACTAAACACACCCCTTTTCTTCCATTGGCGTAGAAATTTCAAACGTTCAAATATTAAAAAACCCGATTTCTACGCCTATGGATTAATATTAATCAAAATTTTAATATGGGTTTTTTTGTTCCATAAAACAATGTCAACGTACCAAATTTTAGCAAAATCGCACAAGCCGTTTTAAATTTATAACAAAAAAACGATTTCAAAATTGTAACTTCAAGGCCGTATAGCGCCCAAACTAAGCAATTTTGTAAGAAGGTAAGTTTGCTTAAATCGGCTAATTTTGGTCTCAGGAACATATTGTGGTAGGCGTGTGTTTAGTGTCTTTGAGGACACCCTGTATAACGAACGAGCGAAGCGAGTGAGTAGTGTATTGCACCTGGGCTCTCTTAGCACCCGGGCGAAGCCGGACGGGGCCGCTAGTTCATGATAAAGTGGGCTGTCTATACTACTCTATCAATGGTTGCAGACTGCGCCAAAAGTTTCTTAATAAAAAAAGGACATTTATGAAATCTTACGGAACATGACATGTTCATAGTAAGATTTCATAAATGTCCTTTTTATGCGAAAAAATGTATAAACAACATCTATTAAAACGCTTGAATCAATCAAAACAAAATAAATAAAATCTGTGTCAAGAAGAAAGCATTTATGAAATTTCTCCTATTAGAAAAAATTAACTATGAAGAATCTTGGAATTAAGCAAATTATTATAATACGTCTGAAATGCCCAAAAGAAGAATTGAAGTGTAATAAAGATGTAAAAGTGTCAATTGAATTTATAATTTTTTATAATAATGTGAATGTACTTTCATTATTTTTTACCTATATAAATATACTTTATGTTTTTTTATTTTAAATAAAATTTATGTGATAAGCGATATCTAATAAGCGATATGAAAAGTTTCATTAGTTAATTATTTCATTTAGAAAACAAAATCAATTACTACAAAACCTTTGAAAAACACGAAGTGAACTGCAAGAAATCGAAAACTGGCATTTTAGACCATGGCCAGCGTATACAAACCCTCCTCCCCCCGTGGGATTTTATGAGTCACACATTTTTTTGCAGGTATTGTCATCTAGTTTAAGGTTTACCCCTTGTCAATTACAGCATATCCCGGAAAAGCCCAGAAAACCACAGTGATACGGAGTGAACGACTTTTTACAAACAAATCTTTATTTTTTACTTCTAATATTCCATTAGGTAAATGATAAAATCAAACGATTTTTTAACCCCTTATATCCATAACAATATTATTCACATA
Source organism: Mongoloraphidia duomilia (assembly GCA_039654895.1). Classification (NCBI taxonomy): domain Eukaryota; kingdom Metazoa; phylum Arthropoda; class Insecta; order Raphidioptera; family Raphidiidae; genus Mongoloraphidia; species Mongoloraphidia duomilia. Next base: position 30,517,615 of record CM077519.1, read on the forward strand.
ACAATTAGAGGTGAAAATAATATACATATATCAGACAGCCAAGCTGCCATGATTTGTATAAGCTATATCTAAGAAAAAATCAAATGACCACTGTCGGGACCTTGAACCCGAAACTCCCAGTTTCCGGCTAGGTGAGTTACCAATTTCTTCACAGTGCCCAAGAGTGGTAACTGATCCCCTCTTATATATAGCAATTTCAGATATGAAAACTCACTACATGCGAGAGCTGATTATTTAAATAAGCTACAATGCACAATACAACCATTTAAAACAGTCAAGTCAATTAACATGCGAGAGCTTACATTTTTTTTAAGTTTTTAACTTAAATAACTCGTTAGGGCGGGAAGTCATACCTATAAATAAACAAAGGTTTGAGTTCTTGTGGACAGTAATATTAGGTAAATGATAAAATCAAACGATTTTTTAACCCCTTATATCCACAACAATATTATTCACATAACAATAATTAGAGGTGAAAATAATATACAGGGTGAGTTCGACCACCCGTATCAGTCGTTTTTTTCGAAAACGGTTAGTCGTAGAGAGTTGTGTCGAAAATTTGTATTATAAAAGCCCTAATAAAGAATCGAATGGTGATAATTTTTTTTTTCCGGGAAGGTCGGCTTCCCTATTAGTTTGCTCCAGAATGTCCAGAACTCCGGAATTATAAATGTAACGATAGGTTGAAAGTGGTATTGTTGAAAAGATCTTTAAAAAATAAGCAAGTTTTGTAGGAAAAATTTTTTTATTACTGCCACCCCTGTAAATTTCTATAAGTATAAATATAAATTATTATATGTTCAAAACTCCGGAATTTTAGAAAGCACGATAGGTTGAAAGTGGTGCTGTTGAAAAGCTCTTTAAAAAATAGGCAAGTTTTGTAGGAAAAATTATTTAATTACTGCCACCCCTGTTAAGTAACAATCGTTTGAAATTATTAAATCAAAATTTCATAATAACGATCGAAGTCGGCATTAAAAATCTAGCAACCTTAGACATTGTCACAAGTGTTCAAACTGTCTTCCATTTACTCTTTAATACATACTACTGAGCTCATCTGGTTATACTGTGAGTGTACTTCTTCAGTGTTTAATGATCGATAGCTAGGTAACTAGATTTTAAATGCGGACTTTTAAAAAGTTCGTTATTATGACATTTTAATTTAGTAATTTCAAACATATATTACTTAACAGGGGTGGCAGTAATAAAAAAAATTTTCCTACAAAACTTGCTTATTTTTTAAAGATCTTTTCAACAATACCACTTTCGACCTATCGTTACATTTATAATTCCGGAGTTCTGGACATTCTGGAGCAAACTAATAGGGAAGCCGACCTTCCCGGAAAAAAGAATTATCACCATTCGATTCTTTATTAGGGCTTTTATAATACAAATTTTTGACACAACTCTCTACGACTAACCGTTTTCGAAAAAAACGACTGATACGGGTGGTCGAACTCACCCTGTATATCAGACAGCCAAGCTGCCATGATTTTTTTCCGACATTGTTTGAAATTAATGAAATTTGTGTTTCCGATTTAATCTGGAATTATTGTTGTATTTTCCGGGACTCGGTTATTGTTGAACATCAGTGCGACCGATCATGAGGCTGCTATGATGGTGATAAATAATAATTTGACAATTGTATGTCGTTATACTCGTTAACGAAATGATGAGGTTTTTGTGAGTTTGTGATAAGAAGCTAAAGATTTTCCGGGAATAGGAATATTCCGGCGTTATTGTTAAATATTATTTTTTTATGATTGTGTTTACGTATTGAAGATATTAGCGATCGTCCTCGACGTATTTATTTTAATTTGTTTAAGGTCGAACTTTTCAGGGATTTTGGCGATCTCGTTTAGGATCAGCTATTTGACAGGTTTAAAGGAACATGTGCTTGTCATGATGTTTTTTGAATTTTAATAATTTTGAATTTTTCTCTGATTTTTTTAAATTATGTTTTTAAGTGAATTATAATAATAGTAATTGAGACTGGCTGAATTTGGGAGCAATTTCATATTACATTTTCAAATGCAACAGTAATCTCCCCTGACTGCGACCTGCTCCTTATCTCCAGGTTCGGAAGACTTGTGAGTCACGTCGGTGTCCTGTTGTCCTGGCGCCCTTAGACCTTCGATCGGTTATATTCGGGACACTGTTTATTTACAACGAGCTACCCGTTGTCAGTTAGATGTGAGATAGTACAGTTTAGAGTTTTTGCCATTGAGTAAAGTTAAGTTTTGCTGTAAAGGTTTTGCCTTTGTTTTAGTGTAATGCAGTTTTAAGTGGTTGGGTTTTAATGTAAAAGTTTTGCCTGTTGTTTTAGAGTCATGAAATTTTAAGTGGTTGGAAGGTCGGATTTTTTGACCCAATTTTGGGCTTTTTTCTTATCGTAAAATTGTTTCTTGTGTGAACCCACTTCCCAGCACCGCACGAGCATAGCCGCGCACCCGATTAAATTCGGGGAAGAACAGAAGTTATAATATTATATATATTATAACTGCTGTTCTTTCCAGAATTGAATCTGATGCGCGGCTATGCTCGTGCGGCGCTGGGAAGTGGATTCACAAGAAACACATTTTTTTTAACAGAGAAAATGCCCAAAATTAGGCTAATGAATCCGACCTTCTAACCACTTAAAATTTCATTACCTAAAATAACAGTGAAACCAAACCACTTAAAATTTTATTACACTAAAACAAAAGGCAAAACCGTTACAGAAAAAACCAACAACTTTCCTCAATAGCAAAACTCGAGACTGGACTACTGTACATATGATAGATAGATAGATATATTTGTTAATGCCGTTACGGGTGGACAAGAACTTCTAATAGGAAAAAAACACTGATAGCTTTTTGGAATACGATTTAATTCAATTTTTTGTGCAACTGTCACAAGGAATAAGTAGAACAAGTTATGTTAATATTCATTCACATGGTTACAGTTCTTTTAAATAAACAATATACAATTTTGATTAAACAATGATTTTTGCCTAAACATTCCGCCCGCCTCGACACCTTGAAGAGGGGACGAAATATATCTTACTGGCATGAACTTGAAAATTGATTTAAAGCTCCGATGACGTTGAAATCGAAGTCTGAACTGGTAGTGGACACAGTTTCACAATTGGGCGCTTGAGAATAGAGTCTTTAGTTTTAACAGTGGCCACGCTAGTTAAACCGTTGGATCCAGGATGAGTTTCTATGATACTATAAAGATCTTTTGATCTGGATTTAATATTATCGTAGATCTTTATATAAAATTATAAATAAATAAATAAAACACAATAAAATTTGATTTAATCAAGACGAGTCTAAAATAGGTCTGATCACAACGAAATTATAATTTTGAATTACTTGTTTGTTTCAAAAGCGTAGCTAATAGAAACTGCCAAAACAAAACAATGTTGTGTCGACAATGTAGAGTATTATGTTGACTCAAAATGACACAACATAACACCCCCCTTCGCATGGGAAAATTACAAATGAAAGTGGCCAGTTTTCAAAACTAACTGCAAAACCCACAGGAAGGAACCAAAGAATAGATATATAGTTTATTACGCATTAGTAATTACAAACTAGTGTTTGCTATGATAAAAAAATTATATATCATGGTGATCTTCATCTGAGAACCATAGATGGACAGCTAGGCACGTTGTAGAAGGCGTGACGAAAGCAGGAGTCCACTAGTGAAGTTCGTGAAGACGTAAATAATTGAAGTAAAATAAGTCTACGAATTGATGAAAAATAATGGTAAATAATAATTAAATCAGCTGAACATCATTCTGCTTTGAGCTTGCGAAAAAAAAAATGTTGAACATAATTCTGCTGAAAAGACAAAAAGTACAATTCGAGACAGATGATCAAACACAGGGAGAACAGGTAATATCCTGGAAGTGTACAAACATATATAGGAGTGTATCGACCTCAGCAGGAGTAACCTGAAAGAATATAACGAATAAGAACTATTTGTTCGCTTCGTAAAAATGACGGTAGCATGTCGCTAATCCGTTGCACGGAGGAAAATAAGGCAGCAAACCCATGTCTAAATCAAAAAATATTTGATAGACAAAATAAAAAAAATTAAATACTGAATAATTATAAATACCAAATATCAAAATTCGTAGTGTTAGTGCAATTAGTGCAAATATAGATATGAATTGTTGATATAATGTTGTGAAATGTAATGTGAATGATTATAAATATATGTTAAAAGAGCATAAAATTATTAAAAAATATAAATGTCAAAATGAAAAAATTATCAATAAAGTAAGTTACCATGGATGATAATCTGAAAAAGTAACTTAGGAAAATAAGTAAATAAATTTATTGTACTAAAAAATAAATGAAGCGTTTGCGAAAAAATAATTAAAAAATGTCACTTTTTATCCGTTTTTCCAATAAAATTCTCCATTTGAATGTATTATTTATGTTTCTTCTAAAGCTTTGTCCATGATACAATATTTTGAAAAAAAATTGTATAAGTAGTGCTCACTTGTCAGGGGTCACCAAATATAAAGATCTTTAGATCTGATTTATTAATATTGTAACAAAACTCGTTGGTAACTTTGGTAAATATTTTTATTTATCTATTCTTTCACAACAGTGACAATCGTTTACATGCTTTGGACAATTATTGTTCCTCACTTTATTCACTGTTCGCTTTTTGTCTATTTTTCCGTTGGTCAGTTTTGCTTGACCGTTGGTCAATTTTTGTTGACCAACACTTCGTTATTACTTGACCACTGCTTGACCACTATGTGTCCACCATATGTCTGTGGCACGTATATTGTTCACTGGGTCCACTATATGTCTGTGGTGGTAGTATTTATTTGCCACCTGCAGATATCTTCCACACTGTCTGTCACTTTGCACCAGAAGATTATCTGCACTTAATCACTCGAAGATCTCGTCTGTCACTCTCAAATATCTTCCACACTGTTTGTCACTTGGTACTGGAAGATTATTTGCACTAGGTCACTCGAAGAACTTTTAACTCGCTGGTGGTCTATTTATTTCTTGTCGCACTTTTCACGTCTGCTCTCGTTGAGAATGTATACGTGACTCTCTGGTGTTTCATACTTGCTCTTGCCTATATGAACTTTCCTGGTCATTTTATATCCATGGTGGCGGGTTTTCTTATTGTTGTCAACCAGAATATTTCTTCGCGCTCAAGGCTGCGTGATCCATGTTAAGCCAACGAATCATGGCTGCAACCAGCCTGCTTAGATTCGTTACATTGCCTCCCTCTTAGACCTGTCCTGTCCCAGGACAGATTACAAGCACGAAAGAAGGGGTCATGTCGATAGTGGCATCTCTCGCCTCGGCTGCATGTTCCTCTTGGGTAGAAATAGCAGTCTACACTCTTCTGTTGGCTCATGTGCGTTTTCAGCCCGAAACTGCATACCAGGATGTTCACTTCAGTATCTTGAAAGATTACTTCTAGCATGTTTCGTACGACTCTCCAATCCAAACGATCGAGCCCACAGCCCAGCTTAGGGACCGCTAATTTCTTGACACCGTCATGAAGTAGGTTGGCCTTTAACTCCATTAGGGTGTTCCACAGATCCACGTATGTAGGTTTCTGGTAGACCAATCGTTTCGTCACCAAATAGTAGATAGGGCGGCACTGTTCTAGCAGCCGTAGTACCCTACCGACCGCAGGGACTTGTCTCCATAGTTCCTCTTGGCAACCAAATCGTCGTCGGAACTCACCCGCAATCCCTCTGGACATGCGCAGGTCCGCAGAGACACAGTGAGCGAGTGAGTAGCTGTCGGGGACACCAAAAAGGTCCTGTCGTTCTTCCTTGGTTACACCAAAACGGGCCTTTCTGGTCCCAGAGAAGTCGGCCATGAAATTTTCAAACTTCTGTCGGTCGTCCTTGATCGTTGTTTGCCCGACGATTCTTCTGGCCTGGTGGTCTGGCTCAGCCGTCATGGCATAGTATCCTTCGTAAGGCGCTAGTCGATTGGAATGCACTACTCTTGGTTTCCCTTGTGGCAACTTCCGCACACGATAGACGACATCGTTTATTCGCTTCATTACTTGATATGGGCCTTTCCAATCTTGTTGTAGCTTTGGCGACAGGCCACGTCGTCTCCGTGGATCATACAACCAGACCAAATCTTCTGCTTGAAATCCACCATCTTGCGCTCGCACGTCGTACCGACTCTTCATTCGATCACTGGCCAGTTGGCTGTTCTTGCGGACCCGTTGATGTATATCGTCCAGCTTCTGTTTCAGTTTTGCGGCGTAGCTGTCTCCTACGACTTCTTCTTCCACAGGTGGTCGTCCAAACTCTAAGTCGCAAGGCAGTCGCAGTTCACGTCCAAGCATCACGCTGGCCGGTGTTTGATCGGTAGTCTCGTGAACTGACGCGCGATAAGCCATCAGAAACAGATGCAAGTACCGGTCCCAGTCTCGTTGGTGATCAGAAACAACTTTAGCTAGGTACTTTCCCATCGTCCTATTCATGCGTTCCACCATTCCATCAGACTGTGGGTGCAGCGGCGTAGTTCGTGTTTTGCGAATTCCAAGCAACCGGCACACGTCACCGAAGAGGGCGGATTCAAAGTTTCGGCCCTGATCTGAATGCAGTTCCATTGGCACTCCAAACCGACTGAAGAATTCTTTGACAAGCACCTCTGCCACAGTCGTCGCTTCTTGGTTCGGGAGCGCATATGCTTCCACCCATTTAGTGAAGTAGTCCATCGCCACCAGGATGTATTTATTTCCATCGTCGCTCTCGGGGAATGGTCCGGCTACGTCTATTGCCACTCTCTCCATTGGACTCCCCACGTTGTATTGCCTCATGGGTGCTCTCCTCTTTCCCAAGGGTCCATTTCCGGCGGCACACAATCGACATTTGCGGCACCATTCTTTGACGTCCTCTTTGCAGTTGACCCAATAGAACCTCTCTCGGACTTTTTCCAGGGTCTTCTTCACGCCGAAATGGCCTCCCGAGGCCCCATCGTGAAGTTGTCGCAGCACATCCGGCACTCGGCTTCTCGGTATCACCAATTGAGACCTTACGCTCGTGCCGTCTTCATTTTCCAGTCTTCTCTTCAAGAGACCGTCCTCCACCTCCAGCGAGTTCAATTGGGCCCAATATGCCTTCAGCACTCTACTGGACGAACTGACGGCCTCCCAGGCTGGTCTTCTCACGTTCCGTTTCCACTCTAGCACTATCTTCAGTTCCGGATCCGCTTCTTGTTCCCGCCTAACTTCATTGGGCAACCACTCGTCGTTTACCAGGGTGGTTCTTGAAATGCAGCAAGTCTTCACTTCTTGGCGAGAACAATGTTGACAATTTTCTGGACACGGTCTTCTTGAGAGGGCATCGGCATTCCGGTGGATGGTGCCCGCTCGATGTTCGGTGTCGAAGTCGTATCCCTGCAACCGCTCGATCCATCTGGCAACCTGTCCCTCGGGGTTTTTAAATTGCAGGAGCCACTTCAACGCAGCATGATCTGTTCTCAACAAGAATCTTCGGCCATATAAATACTTGTGGAAGTGTTCTACTGACTTGACTACTGCCAGCAACTCTTTCCTAGTTACGCAATAATTTCTTTCAGCCTTTGACAGGACTTTGCTGAAATAGCCAATGACTTTCTCGTGCCCGTCTTGAATCTGGGACAGCACACTACCAATAGCCAGATTACTTGCGTCGGTATCCAGTATGAACTTCTCTTCTGTGCGTGGATAGCTCAGTATCGGTGCCGTTACCAGAGCGCGTTGCAGGTGTCGGAAAGCTTCTTCGCACTCGTTGTTCCAGACGTATTCCCGTCCATCTTCAGTCAATCTTGTCAAGGGCTTTGCAATGTTCGCAAAGCCAGGGACGAAACGTCGGTAGTACGTGCATAGTCCAAGAAAGCTCCGAACTTGGTGCTTGTCTTTCGGTGTTGGCCACTCTTGCACGGCTTTAATCTTCTCAGGGTCGGCTTCCACTCCTTCTCGAGACACAACATGTCCAAGATATTTCACTTTCGTCCGGAATATGTGGCACTTCTTCGGACTCAACTTCAGGTTGGCTCCACGTAGTCTTCGGAACACCTCTTCCAAGTTCTTTAGGTGTTCTCCGAACGTGCGACCAACCACAATCACATCGTCGAGGTATACCAAACAGGTCTTCCATGACAGACCCCTCAAAATGGTCTCCATCAGGCGCTCGAAGGTAGCCGGTGCGTTACACAACCCGAAGGGCATGACCGTGAATTGCCATAACCCTGTGCCGATTGTGAACGCTGTCTTCTCGCGGTCTTGAGGGTCCATTTCGACCTGCCAGTAGCCGCTCTTCAGATCTAAGGTCGAGAACCACTGAGATCCTGACAACGTATCTAGTGTGTCATCGATACGGGGAAGTGGGTAGCTGTCTTTCTTGGTCACGTCGTTAAGGCGCCGATAGTCCACACAAAATCGGGTTGAGCCGTCCTTCTTGCCGACCAGAACCACCGGTGATGCCCATGGGCTGCTTGATGGCTCTATGACTCCCTGCTTCTCCATGTCCGTGACGATCGTCTCAGCTTCATCTCGTCTCGTCAATGGAAGACGTCTCGGTCGTTGTCGTATCGGCCTGGCATCTCCCGTGTCAATTTTATGACGTACCACATCGGTTCGCCCTTGTTGCTCATCGTCGAGTGCGAAAACGTCCGAATAGCTGTGGATTAATCTTCGCACTTCTCTTGACTGTGCAATGTCAAGGTTCTCACACGAGCCGATAATCATGGTCGCCAATTTTTCAATGTTTCTTGCGACGGTTGGCCGTGGTACGTCCTCTACACATCTGGAAATTCGGGAGGCTTGCACACACTGTCCCAGCAGGGTGTTCTTCTTCAGGGTCACCGGTGTCGAGTTAACGTTCATAATTCTCACCGGTACCGTCTCTCCAATCCTGACTAGTGTTTTTCCCACTAGCACGCCGTTACGAACCGACTTGTCGTAGACAGGTTCAACTACTCGCACACTTCCTGCCCGAAGATCTCCATCCAGACCGGCTCGTATCATCATATCGCTTCGTTCTGGCAGTGTGACGTCTTCCTGGAGCCAGACTCTGGCCACCGAGTCCTCCCCGGGATGTAGGGGAAGTTCCTCGTCACCAACTCTCAGGACACCTTCTTTCAGGTCTAGTGCAAAACCAAATTTCCGCAGGAGATCCATACCTAGGATGAAATCGTCGGAGATGTCAGCCACCAGTATTTCATGGTCGAGCTTCTGGTTTCCAATGCCGATAGTCATCGTCGTCGATCCATGCGTCGAGATCCTGTCACCGGTCGCTGTCTTGAGCATAACTGTCGCTGGCAATAGCCTCGTGGCTTTGTGTACAACACCAGGACGTATAATTGATTTCATCGCACCTGTGTCCACCAGTAACTGGATGGTCTGGCCAGCGACGTTCCCATCGACGAATATGCTGGCCGCGCGGTCTTGAGGTGACACGGCATGGATAGTAATCTCCGGAGCATACTTTCTCCAGGTCGACGTTCGCTCCTTCTCGTCAACCTTCTTTAGTTTTCCGGCTTCTGTTTTTCACCGGTTTTCGGGCAGTTGCGCCGTATGTGGCCTCGTTCACCGCAGTTCCAACAACGGGGTCGCCACGGTTCTTGGGGATTCTTTTGGCGGCCGGTCTCCCGGAGAATTCTTCGCACCAACTCTGTCATTCGATCTTCGGAGCTCTCGGTTTCTTCCGCCACAGTCCGGACACGTTCGTGACCTCGTGATGCTTGCTTGGCGGCTTCAAATTCCATGGCATGGGCAAGCGCGTCATCTATGGTCTTCGATCGCGCCAGCCTCAAGCCCTGCTGAGTTTCGCCGTCTCGTAAACCATCAATGAATGTTTGTACCGCCAATTGCTCTAGGAACGACTCAGGTGCTGTCGGATACGCCAATCGTATTAAGCGCGCAACATCGGCTTGGAACTGTTGAAGCGTTTCTCCGTTCTTCTGGTTACGGTTCCTCAGCTGTGCGTGGTATACTTGCTGGAGGTGAGCATCACCGTACCGTAACTCCAATCAAGAGACCAACAGGTGGTAGTCGTTTTGTTGACTTGCTGGGATTGCCTGCAGAATGTTTAAGGCATCCCCGCGCAAGGCTACCACCAGAGAGATGACTTTGTCGCTCTCAGACCATCCGTTGGCTCTTGCAGCCGCCTCAAATTGTTTGTAGTAGGTCGACCAGGCCACGTTTCCGTCAAACGTCGGAGGTTTGACTCTCATGCTGGAGGTGGTTGTCTCTCTCTCTATCTCGGTTGCACTTCTGACTTCAACAACCGGAACAGAACGTCTTCCTTCTAGCATTTCCATTCGTTCTTCTAGGGTGTCGAGTCGTCCATCGAGCACCCCCATCTTTTCTTCTATTATACTAGAATTTCCGCACACCGTTTCTAGTATTGTCTCTTCCATCTTTCTGGTATTTTCTTCTTGCTTTTTGGCGTTTTCTTCTTGCTTTTTGGCGTTTTCTTCTTGCTTTTCTTCCATCCTCTGCATCATTGTCATCATCAGCGTGAGTGCATTATCATCGACTCCGCTGTCCGACACAGCGAACAGAAAGCTTTCTGGGTCTTCGTCCTCCGCCACTAGCGCCTCTCTGAGCCGCTTTCGCAATACATCGTTCGTTCCTGATGTTTCCATGCTTCTTTTCTCAAGCTCGCGTTTGAGGTCCGCCTTTACCAAATCCTTCAACAGTTTTGTCGTCATCGTTAAACCCCACACCTGACACCAGTGTAACAAAACTCGTTGGTAACTTTGGTAAATATTTTTATTTATCTATTCTTTCACAACAGTGACAACCGTTTACATGCTTTGGACAATTATTGTTCCTCACTTTATTCACTGTTCGCTTTTTGTCTATTTTTCCGTTGGTCAGTTTTGCTTGACCGTTGGTCAATTTTTGTTGACCAACACTTCGTTATTACTTGACCACTGCTTGACCACTATGTGTCCACCAATATGTCTGTGGCACGTATATTGTTCACTGGGTCCACTATATGTCTGTGGTGGTAGTATTTATTTGCCACCTGCAGATATCTTCCACACTGTCTGTCACTTTGCACCAGAAGATTATCTGCACTTAATCACTCGAAGATCTCGTCTGTCACTCTCAAATATCTTCCACACTGTTTGTCACTTGGTACTGGAAGATTATTTGCACTAGGTCACTCGAAGAACTTTTAACTCGCTGGTGGTCTATTTATTTCTTGTCGCACTTTTCACGTCTGCTCTCGTTGAGAATGTATACGTGACTCTCTGGTGTTTCATACTTGCTCTTGCCTATATGAACTTTCCTGGTCATTTTATATCCATGGTGGCGGGTTTTCTTATTGTTGTCAACCAGAATATTTCTTCGCGCTCAAGGCTGCGTGATCCATGTTAAGCCAACGAATCATGGCTGCAACCAGCCTGCTTAGATTCGTTACAATATCGTAGATCTTCATATAAAATTAATAATAAATAAATAAAACACAATAAAATTTGATTTAATCAAGACGAGTCTAAAATAGGTCTGATCACAACGAAATTATAATTTTGAATTACTTGTTTGTTTCAAAAGCGTAGCTAATAGAAACTGCCAAAACAAAACAATGTTGTGTCGACAATGTAGAGTATTATGTTGACTCAAAATGACACATTGTCGACACAACATTGTTTTGTTTTGGCAGTTTCTATTAGCTACGCTTTTGAAACAAACAAGTAATTCAAAATTATAATTTTGAATTACTTGTTTGTTTCAAAAGCGTAGCTAATAGAAACTGCCAAAACAAAACAATGTTGTGTCGACAATGTAGAGTATTATGTTAACTCAAAATGACACAACAATACGTCCAAGAAGCCATTTGGCAGGAGGATATCTTTCATCCACAAGAAGAACGAGTGATCCTTTCTTAACAGGGTCTGTTGCTTGTTTCCACTTGCAAATTGATTGAAAGCGCTCCAAATACTCGGTTGACCAACGAGTCCAAAACTGTTCTAGCATTTGTCTGATAAGTTGCCATCTAGAGAGCCGTGAGATTGGAATTTCTATCACTGATGGCTCTGGTACTGTTGTGAGCGCTGATTTAATGAGAAAATGTCCTGGCGTTAGAGCATTGATGTCATTTGGGTCATCTGAAAGTGGACGTACTGGATAAGAATTCAGCACAGCTTCAATTTGTACTAGCAAAGTTGATAGCTCTTCATATGTAAGTGAGGTATCTCCGATGATTCGTTTCAGATGAAACTTGACCGACTTTACTCCGGCTTCCCACTTTCCACCGAAGTGTGGGGCTGCTAGAGGATTGAATTTCCACTCAGTCCCATCATTTGCGAGAAGAGTGGTTAGTTTGTCTAGCTCATTTGATGATTTAGAAAAAAGCTTTTGTAATTCCAAGTCAGCACCGATGAGATTTGTTCCACAGTCGCTGTAGAGAGTTGCGCAAATTCCTCGACGTCTCGTAAAACGTTTATAAACTGTCAAGAATCCTTCTGATGAGTAGTTTGTTACAACTTCAAGATGAATAGCTGAAGTGGTAAAACAGATAAAGAGAACAATGTATCCTTTATAAGTTTTAGCCGCCCGCCCTCTCCAAGTCTTAATAGTAAACGGGCCGGCATAATCTACACCTGAATTGAGAAATGGTCTTGATGGAGTAATTCTGGCTGATGGGAGTTGACCCATAAGCTGTTTAGCGGTGATACCTCGGTATCTAGCACAGCGAACACATCTTAGAATGAATGATCGCACTGGTGTTCTACCGCCAATGATCCAATACGATCTTCGTAGATAGGCAAGTGTGATTTGAGTTCTTCCATATAAAGTTTTTTCATGAGCATCGCATATGATCAATCTTGTTAAGGGTGAATCTCGAGGAAGAATGATAGGATGCTTAGTGTCAGGGTCGAGAAGAGCATTATGAAGTCCTCCACCAACACGGAGAAAACCTGAAGAGTCGATAAATGGCATCAATTTGATAAGTGCATTTTTATTCGATAGAATGCGTCCTTATGAAAGTAATGCAATTTCATTTTGGAAGTAAGCTTGTTGTATTAGCTTTATTCAATGAAGTCGAGCAGTTTTGAGTTCAGTTGTTGTTAGAGGTTGTTCATAATATGTGTCAACATTTTTTCTGAACCGATTGATCACGCGTTCTAATCGAGGAATAGTCATCTTTTTGAGAGGAGCAACTTTGGTTTTTGCTCCAATGAGAGTGATTTGAACATCATTCGTATCCTTGAGCACACGTAAATAAAAAACGGCTGCCATAGCGTCTTGAGAAGCATCTGAGAAGCCGTGTATTTCCACGGTGAGTACATTTGAGAAAGTTCCAACCCATCGAGGAATAGAAATATGTACGATATCTTCGAGCTGATCGATAAAGTGATTCCAACTTTGAGAAAGCGACTCGGGAAGCTCATCGTCCCAGTCAATCTTTGCGAGCCAGAGTTCTTGCATAAAGATTTTGGCGCGAATAGTGACTGGTGCCAACCAGCCGAGATGATCAAACAGTTGAGCAATACGAGAGAGAACTTTTCTTTTTGTTAATAAAACATTATCATCCTTATCCCAAGGTATAGAGGAAACAAATGAATCAGAAACTGGATGCCATACAATCCCTAAAGCTTTAAATAGAGGATTACCATCGAGGTATCTTGATTTAGAAGTTGCGTGTCGATCGGTTGAGAGGTCTGACAGAATTGTTGTATCGTTTGATATCCACTTGAGTAAATTGAAGCCGCCCGCCATGCAGAGGCCGTCGAGTTGTTCAACCAAATGCCTGGCTTCTTGAGGAGAATCTGCTCCTTCAAAAGTATCATATCCACGTATGTTCCACCGTTTAAGATATCTACTGCAAGAGGAAATCGATGTCCTTCATCCTTGGCTACTTGTTGAATTACACGATTAGCAAGAAAAGGAGATGAGTCAAGTCCTTATGTTACTGTCGTAAGTTGATATGATGAGAAGTTTTGCGATAGACCAGGTGACCAGAGAATTCTCTGGAACCTCCAATCGTCTGGATGAACCAAGATTTGACGGAACATTTTCTCCATGTCCGCAGAAAAAACATAACGAAATTGTCGCCACCAAGTAATAACATCTGCAAGATTAGTCTGAAGCTTGGCACCAGTGTGCAGAATGCCATTGAGAGATTGGCCATTGGTTGTGCGACATGAACCATTGAACACTACTCGTAACTTGGTGGAAGTGCTCGATTCTTTGAGCACACCATGATGTGGCAGATAGTAGGATTGTTTTGAATCAGATGCATTGTCCGCTACACGACTCATATGTCCAAGAGATTCATATTCCTGTAGAAAATCCGGATATAGAGACTTTAGAGTAGAATCAGATGAGAATCTTTTTATAATTTTAATGAGCATTCGAGAAGCAGCAGGTTGAGAATCTCCAATGTTGTCCGGCGTTGCTTTAAAGGGAAGTCGTACTATATATCTTCCTGATGAATCTTTTGAGTGAGTGACGAGGAAACGAGCTTCACAATCTTGTTCCTCTTGAGAGAATACTGATTTTTCAGTTGATTGAGCTTCTTCTTGAACCCAGAAGCGTTGAAGAGCTTCATGCAGACCGCAGTCAACTGAACACAGATTACTGTGAAAGGATTGCACATGTTGTTGAGTTTCGGAGAAGCACCAAATTGGACCTGATATTATCCAGCTAAGACCAGTACGTCTGGCGAATGGTGTACCTGCAGATCCTTTTATGATTTCGGATTCGACCAGTTGCGAATAAAGGTCTATCCCTATGACAAGATCTATTTGCCCTAGCTTTAAATAGTCCGGATCAGCTAGAGTAAGTCCACGTAAATGAGACCAGTAACGTTCTTTTGTTTCCAGAGATGGTAAATCAGCAGTTGGCTTAGATAATACGTATGCTGTTGCTTCCCATTCTAGATTTGTGTCGAAGTGAGGCTTGAGTTTGAAGGTCACAACACCCTTAGTAGTACCAGATGGTTGAGCACCAATTCCGGATAGAGGAATATTTGCTCGTTGCCGTTTGAGGTGAAGTTTTTGTGAAGCAGATTACTGATAACAGTAATCTGTGACCCAGGGTCTATAAGAGCACGAACTTGTAACTCTCTGCCTTGAGAAGAGTATAATCTTACAAGAGAAGTTGCGAGTAGCGTTCGTATACGTTTAACATATGGACGCGGAATGATTTGATTTGACGTAGCTTTGATTACGCCAATCGCTGATATTGATGTTGAATGCTTCGATGTTGACTCAGAGAGATTAGACTGAGAGAAATGAGAGCATGAGGTCACATCATGAATAGACGTATGATGTTGAGAGTTGCATATTTGGCAATTCTTAGATGATTTACAACTAGCTAGGCGATGAGGACCTAGACAGTTGAAACACAGTCCCTTTTCGATGATGAAATCATGTCGTTGATTTGCATTTAAATTGCGATATGCTGGACACGCAGAGATGTAGTGTGAGCCACTGCAGTGAGAACAGCTTTGAGAGTTCGATTAGAAACTTGCGAATTTGCAGATGTGGTATCAATTGCGGCAACATGTACTTTTGATGATTGGCCTTGTAAAAAACCTCGAGGTTTTGAAAAGGTATTTCTAGATTCGATGATTTCTAGCGCGCGTGTTCTACTTTCTAGAAATTTCTCAAGTTGTGCAAAAGAAGCTGGATCTGTCGAGGCACAACAATGGATTTCCCAAGCTTCGTGTGCTTCTATATCAAGTTGACGTACGATAAGATAAACAATGATGTAGTCCCAATGATCAGTAGGTGCACCAAGCGAATTTAAAGCCGCAAGGGCCTCTTTGACTACAGCAAGAAGATTCTTGAGAGCACTTGCAGATTTCTTCTGAATAGATTGCAATTTAAAAAGATATCCCATGCACGTGCAAAGTTTTCATTTGAAACTGCTAGGTTGGCTACAAGATGCGCAGCTTCATCTTTAAGACTTGTCTTGAGATAATGAATTTTTTCTACTGCTGAGAGATGATAACTGTTACCAATCATTGAAGTAAAAAGATCGTGGAAACTACGCCAACTTGAATAGTATTCTCCGTTGAATGTTGGTAATTCAATTTTAGGAAGTGAACGATGATGAGCATTACCTTGCCCATAGTTGGACGATTGATCTGCGAGGACAACTTGTTGAGAAGGAACAACTTGTTCAAGCATTGACAACATGTTCGCACGAGTGTCAGCGTATTTCTCTTTACATTGAGAATATAAGTCATCGGTGAAATACGGCAACCCTCTGACCTGTTCAGTAAGAACATTCAGTAAACGTTCATAACCTTTTTGAAATTTTTCCCAATTCGAATCCAATATTGTTATGCGAGTCTGGATCTGAGCACTATTGATATTTCCATCGTCAAGAACGAGTAAATTGGCCAAGGCGCGATTGATGCGTTCGAAACATTCATTTTGATTTGCGACAAACAGATCGTAGTTGGTCGACATTTTGATGAAAATAGTTCAAATGAATAATTATTACAAAAGTACTTAGTACATCCATACTAAACTCTAATAATTTAAGCAAAAGTTAATTATAAAGATAGTCAAAAGAAGCACTAATCACTGATACACACAGCCTAACTGATAGAAAATGTCTGATTAATTTTTTTTTCACGATATTATATATAAATCCACCCACATATCCGGCTCGAAGGACCAAAATGTATGTGTTAATGCCGTTACGGGTGGACAAGAACTTCTTATAATAAGCGGAAAAAAACACTGATAGCTTTTTGGAATACGATTTAATTCAATTTTTTGTGCAACTGTCACAAGGAAAAAATAGAACAAGTTATGTTAATATTCATTCACATGGTTACAGTTCTTTTAAATAAACAATATACAATTTTGATTAAACAATGATTTTTGCCTAAACAACTACTCAATAGCCAAGTAAAGTAAACTGTACTTACTCACACCTACTGACAAGGGATAGCTCGTTATAAAACAAATCAGTGTCCCGATAATAACCGACCGAAGGTCTTAGGGCGCCAGGACACTGACGTGACTCACAGGCCGTCCGAACCTGGAGATAAAGAGCAGGTGGCACAGTCAGGGGAGATTACGACTGGTGGAATGTCATTAGCCAGTCAAGAGAGGAAAAAATATTCCAGATAAAAAAATCATGAACCACAATCCAAACTATTGAGGGGCTCTACAAACATACCACATCAACATGCAGTCCAATAAAACAGGCATACTGAAACAACCATAAAAATTCAACAACAATCACAACTGAACTAGATCGCAAAATCCCTGGAAAGGACGACCTTAAACAAATCAAAATAAATACGTCGAGGACGATCGCCAATACTTTCAATACTTGGCACACTCACAAAAACATCATCTTTAACAATAAGTTAATAACGCCAGGACATTCCTTTTCCCGGAAAATCTCAAATACTTTATCACAAAATCAGCCAAAACCTCAATATTCATAAACGACATACAAATGTCAAGTAAGTACTCATCACCAAAATCTAAACAACACATAATCGGTCGGTGACGTCTACAATGACTGAGTCTCGGAAAATACAACAGTAGTTCCAGATTAAATCGGAAACACAAACTTCATTAATTTTCAAACAATTTCGGAAAAATACTTAAATGCTTCACTTTTATTGCCTCCAGAATGCGAAGCAAAAATATTTACATTGCGAAGGCCAAACATCCCAAATAAAATAATTATCAACGACCAAACCATAAACTGGAATCCCGCCAACGAGGCAATCAAATATCTCGGATTATACCTGGATCGGCGGCTCACCTGGGGATTTCACATAAACAAAAAAATAAACGAAGCATATGCCAAGCTTAGTTTCTATGCTGCAAGGCTTTACGAATAAATAAAGGATCTATCTATCTATTTATCTATTTTATCCTTTAATGAATCGTAAATCCCCACTCCAAATCCCATGTTCTAAACTAATTTATACGTCAATATTAAGACCAGCTTTAACGTACGGTTGCTCAGTTTGGGGTGCTGCCTCAAAAACTCAAATTAAAAAAATCCAAGTATTTCAAAACAAAATACTTAGATTTGCATGCAACGCTCCGTGGTTTTTAAGAAATGATCATATCCACGACGAAATGGGAAAACGTAAATCAGTTTATAAAAAAAGTGCCAAAAGCTTCTTCGCTAAACTCAGAACTTGCTCCGGTGCGGTTCATTATAATCTAGGTCAATTAGCAGCTAACGGACGTCTGAAACGAAAAATCTCACAAGATTTAATTTACGATTTGTTTAACTGATTAAGTGAAGTGATTAATAGTAATTAAATAATCAATTTAAATATTAGTGACAGGGAGGCTGTTTTTTAACAACTGACCCATAAAATGAAGTTATGATTGTTATATTTCTACGCACAATACTATGAGTAGCCATAACGTGCTGAACTGGTATATTTCAATTAAAAAAAAAAAGAATTGCCTCCAGAATTCGCTTGAAACGTCAAACCGTTATCCCACGGGTCTACTGGGATAGCAAAGCACTCACAGAAAATCCCACTGGGATAATCTGGTGGAATAATCCAGTTTAAAAAATCGACGGCAACAAAAACCCGAATCCAAATTGATAGTTGTTCACGAATGCTAGAGTTATTCCAGAAAATCCAGGAATCCGCTATTCGGGAAAATCCACAAACATTCCTACTAAAAGATACTTTTTTGGGCACACGGTCTTATAATCCCTGCTCCAACTGAAATCTCCTAAATCCAGGTAGTTTATTGGGCACACGGTAATTTCATTCCTATCAGCCACTGATTATTCACAACAATCGAAAATAGCGAGATTCCAGGATTATTCAGAGATTATCGATTTCAGGATGGCAAAAGGTGTCAGGTTTGATTTATAGCTTAATTCCAGGATCCTTCACGAAAACAATAATAATACATCAACCCTGTAGCCAGCAACAATGCAAAAAACTGTATTCAAACAACTGTCATTTCTCTAGATTCAAAAACAAATCTCTATTCTATTCAATCGTTTTATTATTAAAACGTTACATCCGTCCTCTCTGACGATCAAACCTAGACATATAGCGTGCTGATTTCAACCATTCTAGTGCAAAACACAACGTCGTCCGCCTGTGTCGAACACATTGCCAACTATCCCGCTTCGTGTCGCACTCATTATTCGAGATAGCCAACCCAGTTCATACGTCGCGGTCGTTCCAACACATTGCCACAGCTCCACACGTCATTAGTCAATGCCGCGGCAGCCGTGCTTTCTATCCTTTACTGACCGCAGGGTTCTTATGGACACCTTGACCTCTTCGTCACACTCGTGTGTAGTCAAAATTAATACTCACTACATATAGGTAACCAAATATTATAACTTATTACTAGCGGTATACGCGCGTCTAGCCCTCCGCTTTACGACGGGATTTAATATGTCTACAATATATTTATATAATATTATGTGTTCGCACCATAACACTCGAAAGACTTAATTGATTTGAACGAAATGTGGTGCACACGTTGGACTCCATTACCGCACGGAACCTATTTAAAATGGGTCCAACCGGACCATTTTAAGGGTGGTTTTCAGGGGTTGAAAAATGTTTTTGAACCCAAAAATACCGAAAAAATTTTCAGAATTGTTTCAAAATTGAAATTTAACCTTTTAGTAAAGATCAAAATGTGCTACTAAAATTTTTATAAAATCGGCCCGACAGGATCGCACTTACAAATTTTATGAAAACGCTAGTTTGCGGATAATGATTTACTTACTGAGGGATGTATTTAATTTGGTACAGAAGTTGCATTGATAATAATATTGAAATTAAGAAGAAAAATATTATTTTAAGGGATGTAATAAGGGATTACATTTTTTATTTTGTCCAAAAACAAACTTAAGTTTACATATTAAAGCCACAAGGTCTGTGTTAGCAAATACACTATATTGTCGACAGGGTTTGGCACTGCGACCCGAGTTTTTTAATTATTGATAACACCGCAGTTGCAGTATTTGTTGTGAGTGACTTATTATGCAGATTTCTGCTGTTATATTATTAACAATTTCGTCTTGAACTTTAAAATATCCATTTGTAGTCCTCCAATTTATGCCTCTTCAATCTTCATTGAAAAAAATATTTCAAGTTCAATCTCAATTCCTACTTTTATTATTTTCAAAAGTCAAATAAAATGTAATAAAAGTATTTAAATACGGATATAAATACTTTTATTCCTATACTTTGCTATCTACTTCATTTAGCTTTCAAAGTTTTACCTTGTGGATGACGTCAGACGTGTGAGGGACTATGCGCGTTGGCATACCGTTGTAAGTGTATCGTGCATGAACCTAAATATGTTTAAATCCAAGAATATCATCTATAGAATCTTACAGATCTCACAAATTGACTGTATTGTCTATACTCTATATAAAAGCTGAAAAGATACAAGCGACTACTCTGCAGTCAGGGACGTTTCTGATTGGTCGAATCCACACGTTACTACGTGCACAAATAAACGCACTAACAACGGGTATTCATTGTTGGTAGCAACTAACCACTGATATGTATGGATAGAGTTTACTGCCACTATCCAATCTTGTTTACATTCTGTGTTACAAATATGATTGCCTAAAAAACCCCTAAAAACCAAGCTCGCGCAAACCATGCGATACACGTGAACTGGTGAAGTAAGCTATTAATAATAATAATCTTTTTCTGTTAGCGATTAAATAATGGATAAATTTGTATGCGGTGACTGGAGAGTGTTCAAAGACATTTTCTTCAAAACAGACTGTACCTATCTGAACGTACCGCATTAATGTTCACAAAATTAGAATGAAAACTTCAGGTAAGGCTTGTTATCTAATTCTTTCTATAAAAGACGATTAATTTTTTGATATTTCAAAATAAAACTTAATTTAATATTAGATTGTATTTGAGATATCAGGATGTTCAAAATTTATACAATAATAGTGTTCTTGAGGAATTGGAATAGGAAAATAAATTTTAAATAGCAATAAAACTGACTAGGTACTTATTTATTATTATTATAACAAATGACAGTTTTTTTTAAAATAGGTACATTTTTGAATATTTTATCATTAAGAGCTAGTGGTCATTTTGACTAAGTTATTTTTACAAAGTTAAAAATTTGTTGATTGATGGTTTAATACTAATTAAATAAGAAAGAGGCCGAGTTCGCCCGAAAAAATAAAAACTGCATTCGTCGTGATCGAAAAAGTGTTCAGCATCGAAACGAAAAAAAATATTTTCCGACTAAATCTATCTCTTCACATTTTTTCCTAAAAGCCGCCGTTCTCTCGGAATAAAATAAAAAAGTCTACCTACTTTTGCAATCGGTAGCCCTCCAGAGACGTTGATTTCGGCCAGAGTATCACGGGTCATTGTTCTGAATTAAAAATGTTTCTTGAGCTCTTTTCTACGAGGCCGGTGTCTGCTGGTAACGAGACAAAAATCTCCGTCGATAGTTACCGAGGAGTAACCTTTGGTTCTCGGAGTGTCCCAGATCTAAAATAAAAATTACTGTCGGACATAGTTTGGCGCTCTAAATCAAAAGTGTCTCTTGACGACCGTCGTTCTTTCACAAAAAAATACAAAAATCGACATTAATTGCCATTTTAGCACCTACAAGGACGTGTTTTTAGATCAGAGGGGTCCTCGAAATGAAAAAATACGGTCGTGTGTAGGGCATGCAATTCGAATATTCGAATAAAGCGAATATTCGGCTGCATTTATTATTCGAATAGTAATTCCTATTATTCGAATATATTCGAATTATTTGTTAAGAATTAAAATTGTTTAAAAACGGTTTACGGCGGCGCTAAAACATCTTACAAACGCTACACTAGCTCTAAGTTCGCGCTAGGGCGTGGGAGGGGAATCGAAACGGGGCGAGGAAAGTTTTTTTTTGTTAATTATTGCATGTTTATTTGATATAACTATTTACTTACGTTACGTTACGTACGTGTACTTAATTGCTTGATTTGCTCTTCGCACGTGCTAATAGACGTATTATTTATTTGTGAAGTATTTTTTTTATAGGGGAGCAATATCCCACACTTTTGTGGTACTAATTAATAAAAATGCGTCTTAGATGCTCATTTAATATTTTTGTTTGAATAGGAAAAACAGAAAGAAAGAATTTTGAATTTTTTTGATTACTTAAATATGTTCATTTGATCTATGGTTCTCGGAAGCTATGTGCGCTCTAATATTTAGTTGATTTGATCTGAATTTTTACGTAACTAAGTAAAGTAAAAATGATTATTTGATCTCTTTTTAATTAGAAGTAAGCTGCTTTTGTTGTTAAAATATTGATTGGATTTATGGACGTGCAGCAGGCGTGTTGATTTTAAATAATTAAAAGTCATTTATTGAAGTTCCAGTGTTTTTATTATTTTTACCAATGATTCGAATATATTCGAATATTGGCTAAAATTTGAGCGAATATTCGAATACCTGAAACATCCGAATATTTGCATGCCCTAGTCGTGTGTAAGTAAACGTTCTGAACAGAAAAAGTTTCTTGACTTTCTTTCCGGAAGTGCGCCGTTTTCTCGAGAAAAAAAAATAATGCGTACCTATGCGTTTTGTTCTTTTGATAAATTTTTCGCGGAAGGGGGGGGGGGATAATTCCTGTGGGATAATAACAAAGCGTAACTCTGAAATCCTTTTGCATTTTAGCGTATAGACGGAATCCTACTAACATTATAAACACCACCGGGCTGCAAAGTGAAGTCGGACTGACTTCACTTCGCTGAGGGAGAATTTCTCACGGAGGGGGCGGGGTGATAATAAATCGTAAATTCTTAGCACCCGGGCGAAGACTAACGGGACCGCTAGTATTTTATAAATTAAACGCAGGAAAATTGAAAGTTGAAAATGCTGTGGAGCCAAAGGCTCCACTACTGTTGTCATTGTTGAACGGGGCGCAGCCCCACGAGGCAAGACTACAATGAGGTTGAGCCTTGTGAAGCTTTCTCCGAGAACTGAAGGCCCTCCAGGTTTTAAATAA